>OX439483.1:194283529-194626569 GCA_949320155.1 Melangyna quadrimaculata
CACCTGTTACGGGTTCTTCCTCTGCTGCGTACACCATCGATGTTATTTTGCGAGGTACGTAATAGTGGAGCCCAGGAAGACAAATTCCTTGACAACTTTGAAGTTATATCTGTCCATCCATCGTGATATTTTGACCGAGTCGACGATGCATATACATAGCATATACTTCGTCTTGTCCTCATTTATTGAGTAAAGGACACTTTATTATATATTTAATTATAAAGGTTGTAAGAATAGCTTCTCGATGGGACTAAAAAAAGGATACGTCACCACTGAATTTTTAAAGATATTGGTGTGCAAAGGCAATGCTAAAAAAGTTTTTATTCAAGACTTTAAAACTTAATACCTCAAAGTATATTGAACGCTACATTGCTATTATTCAAAAGATAAAACTACCTTCCATTGGGCACCAAAATCATTTTCCTATGTTCTTTCATATGAAAAGTTAAGAATAGTTAGTTTGAAAAAAAAAAAAAACTGAAATATGGTGTTTGCAAAACTCATATTCAAGTGGCCATATCTCTGTTCTCCGGTGGTTTTGGTTCTTACCGCCATATAATGGAATAAAGTGTTGTGTTTGATCATCGACCAGTTTGTCCATCATCGTTTCAAGTGCCAATTTAAGTGCTTCCTAGTAACTATAATTTATTTATTTTTAGGTTTGGTTCATGATTTTTTTTGGCCGTTCAATTAACCGAAAAATGTACCTACATGTTTTTAGTTTTTCAGATGCATTGTTGTAAAGATCAATTAAGCAGGGTAGTTCAATTAACGATTTGAAACTCTATTGTACTTATTTCGGTCAGTTAAGCGCAGGATATTCAATTTAGCGAGGTGCTATTAAGCGGGGATTAGTACTGTATTCAATTTATTTAAAAAAAAAAAAAAAAAACTTACACTCGTACAAGACAAGTAGGTAAAAGAAAAAAAAATTCAATAAAAAACCAACTTAGGTTTTATAATTTCCAATTTATTTTGTTATTAATTTTCTATTTGTTGAATGCGTTTTTTGTGCAAGAAAGGGAAGAACATACTAAAACTGTTTGCGCTGGAAAAGAAAACTATGAAAAGAAATTCGATTGATTTGGTAAGTGTAATTTGTTTGTTTTTAATTTTTCATAAAAAATTACATTTCACTAAATTTCACAGACATACATATGTATGTATGTACATATAAACTATGTTCATAATATAGATGGGTACCTATAGGTATATACATACCTACAGTGCTTTGCATAAGTATAATCGCACCTGTAAAAATGCATTTTATAGAAAATGAAAACAACACCTTACTATTTTAAAATTTGAATAAGCACTTACTGTCCGGTTCGGTCTTTATATTGGTACATCTATTATGACAGTCTGACAAATTAAGTGATTATTCTAACAAAATATTTAATTACTGCATTTATACGATCGACAATAACAATCAATAACAGCTTTTGATCAATACCCTTCATTAATAGGTGTTGTCAAATGTACATAAATCTAACATACAAGAAAAAAATTACTTGTGATTTTTTACTTATAAATACGTTGAGTTCAATTTCTACGTACGCATTTAGTTTCACAGCTGCATCTGAATCGCTGAAGTTTTTACATATATCTTTTATTTGAAATCAAGTCGCTATACTCGATAAAATCGATATGATCATCTTCTGTGAAGTGCTAATTGTTTTAGTACTAATCGTATCAAACGAAGGAAAATTACGTTAGTGTTTTTAAGTCCTTCATTGAAAACTTTTGAATTAATTTTATTTTATGGTTTACAAACTACAATTTAATAAAACAAAATGTATCTATAGCTGCTGATATAAAGCCTTGTAAGGCAGGAGATAAAACATGCTTGATAGAAACAATTAACAAGATCATTGAGACAAAATACAAAGGTAAGTCAAATAGTGAACCCTTATTAGCTAAATTATCAACTTAAATTTAATACTTATCCTTTTTTAGGCGACCCTGACCTAAATCTTATCAGCATCGATCCACTTCACATTGACATCATGAAAATTGAACAACCTAAAACAAGTCCAGTTAGTGTTGATCTCACATTCCGAAACAGTGAAGTATATGGCTACAGACATTTTCGGGCATTCAAAGTCCGGTAAGGAATATTTTTAATACATAATTGTAAAAATAGATTTGTTCCAGTTTAACATAAAAATCTAATTTCTTGATGTTATTTCGGGTTTTAATTATTCAAACGGCTCGGCTATAATAACATTGGAAGAAATATTGTTCTATTAAAACTTTTTAATTACCTGCCATGAAGTGTTAAAAATCAAAAATAAAAAGTAAAAATATTATTCAGTTCATAACTTATTAACTTCCCATTGGAAGTTATTGTAATAGGTACGACTTTTAGAATTGAAAATTTTGCAACTCTTTTTGAGGTCTCTAGAATCAGAATCCGTCGTTCTTAGCAAGATGTCTGTATGTGTGAATGTACGTACGTTCGGAGTACTTTTTTCGTTTACCATATCTCGAGAACGAATATAGATACCAACTTAGGCTGAATTTTATTTTACAGATAATAATGGCATAACTTGCTGAAAAGGTTTTCTAACAAATTCAATAAACAGTTTTTTTTACTAAAGCGATTTGAAAAACAGCTGTAAAATGTGATTTGCTTCAAATATCTCGAGAACGGAAAAATATATCGACTTCGGAATAATTTTATTTTGCTCATAGTTGCGTAATTAAGAATTGATAAAAATTTTAAAAAAAATCAAAAGAAATCAACTAAGAAAAGCAGCTGGAAAATAATTTTCGTCTCAAATATTTCAAGAACAAGTATTGATTCCGAACCCAGTCTATTTTGTTCAACATATAATAACGTAGTCAACAACTGGTATTTTTTTCAAAAAAAATCAGTAAACTGTTTAGAGCAAAAAACTGCAAAAAATGCTATTAAAAACTCTTAAAAAATGTTTTTTAACTCAAATATCTCGAGAACAAACAACGATATCGACTTCAAATTTTTACCAAAAATATATATCAATATCATCTATATATTGTGTAGTTACCGTTTGAAAAGATTAAAATCAAAATGTTGCCAAAAACGACTTTTCAAAAATGTATTAATTCGAAAAATTCTTACACTAAAAATAATTTCAAAATCAGTATTTGGCATAGGACACTTAATTTGTCTTATTATATTCTTTAGAACCATGTAGTTTTTACTTGCGATATAGTACGTAATATAGCGCAAGTTTAGGATTCGTGCAAAAAAAAAAAAATCGAGGTAATAATTTTCCCTAACATTACGATGATAGAGAACGCGAAAAAAGTGGGTCTCGCAATTCTGTCAGGCTGTACGCCTGTCCGTCTGTCTGTAAATATTTTGGTAAAAAAAAAAATTATAGCGGTTATTAACGGTACCTGTCATACAACCGCCTATTTGGTTTTCAAATTTCTCGTTAACTAGTACACCGATTTCAACCAAAATTTGTATACAAAGGTCGCTTATAATTTTAACAATTTTGCATACAAAAATTTTCGAAAAAATAATTTTTGGATTTTTAAAAAAATATTGAATATTTTTTTTTTTGAAAATTCAATTTATATTGAAAACGGGCTAATAATTTTTTTCTAGTTTTGTGAAAAATTGTATTCAGTTTTTTGCTTTGATTTTACGTTGTTTTTTTTCACTGTGTAGAGGAATTAAGAAACAAAAGTTAAATAAGTAAGATTCTTATAATCTTATAAGCATTCCCAAAATAAAAAAATAAAAACTGTACTATTATAAAAGCTAGAATTGTTTTCAAGGGCACTAATGGAAAGTTACTAGTGTGATTCGCACCCAGCCTCTTTTTGTTTTTATAATAAACCTAAGAGAATTTAACCAATGTATGTTTTTTTTTTTAAATTGCAGTGGATTTGGAGCAAGTCCTGATGGCAAGCATGTTGTTTATTTCAAAGGACCTTATGCTTCATTAGTTGGTGAATACTCAATCGATGGAAAAATATTAATTTTACCTATTGTTGGCGAAGGCACAAGTAATATCACACTCGGTAAATTATTTTCATATTCATATTTTTACACATACTATTATGTAATGCTGAAATTCTTTTCTTATTTAAAATAACAGATAATGTATATTTGCAAGTTGTAATTAATGGCGGCTCTAAAGTTGAAAATGATGTTACTTTTATGGATGTTGAAAGTGTTAAATTGAATTTAAATACAAGTTATGTTCATTTTAATATGACAAATCTGTTTAATGGAGACAAAGAATTGGGAGATAATCTGAACAAATTTATGAATGAAAATTGGAATGATATTTACCTGGAAATCAAAGATGCTGTATTGGATGGCTTTGGGAAAGTTTATACAAGTTTCATTAAAGCGTTATTTGCTTCACATCCATATAAAGAACTAATCGAAGGTGGAAATTAGTTTGAAAAAGATGTTATAAGTGTAAAAACAAGTTTATTAAAGAATAATGCTCTATGGTGCCGTTTTATTTAAGAACCTGGACATTCCCCCTCTGTTTTCGGAATATAAAACATGTAGTTTTATATAGGAATTTGTTTATGTGACCAATTATTTTTATACTTATCTTCTTTTTAATAAATACAATGTTCATATCGTGGGTGTACTTGCAGAAGGCACTAAGTCAAAAAACATAGTAATGAGTAAATTGATATTTTATATTTGCTAACTCGTGAAAATTCAATACCCATGGTAATTTTTCAACCGACTGCTTTGAAAGCTATATTGGCATTATGACTTAAGTTTCCAATCGAAAATTTTAGTGTTTGACTAACCAATTCGAAAATATTGGAGCAGAACTAAAAAATATTCTGACTTACTGTTATTTAGCAGAATTGATATTGCAATAATTTGTGAATTGAGCAATTATAACGAAAACGGAAATTTGAAAAAAAAAAAATATTTTTTTTAAATGAATTTAACAGTTTAATTATTGTTTTAAGAGCAAGTAGGAATAATACACAGAAAAATTGATATGGTAAGCTATAATAATAAAAGTAAAAAACAGTCGAGTTATAATAAGTTCACAATAAAAAACAACATAAGAATAAATTTACAATAAAATCAAGAAAAATTTTACAAAAAATACCTTTCTCTTTGACCAAAACTGCCGAAATTGAAAAAAAAAATTATCTGAAATTAAATTTGCTCGTATGTGTAAATAGACTACAGAAAAGTTAACTTATCGTCTACTTAAATCAAAAAACTAATTTTGATGACAGGTAAAAAGCACTAAGAGCCAATTTATTCACTATTGCTCAACTTGATGAAAACTCCAAAGTTGGCCAACTTACAAGTTGACTTCAAATCCGTAGTTGAACTGAAAGTTGAAAAATGCTTTTATTCACTACTTCGACTCTGAACTCCAGAGTTGAAATTCAAAAGTTGACCAACCTGCAGTTTCTTAAATATCCTTGGGATATTTGTGTCACATAACGCACAAGACGTCATTTTCAACTTTTGTTTTGCATTAGAATTAATTTTGCATTTTGAATAATTTTTCATTCCATGTGAAGCGCGGAATCAAAAAAATAGCAATCTTAATTGAAAACTATACAAAACGGATTAGGTACAAATTTTATTTTTAAAGCAAATAATTAACACATATCTAGCGATAAGTGGTGACTTTCCACACACTATCATTTGTTCTTATAACTATTTTGTTTTCCTAAAATGAAATTATAAAGGAAGAAACACAAATTTTCACAGAGAAGAATAATGTAGGGTCAAACAGGAAAAGCCAAACAAAGATCAATAACTCCATGAAACGTAAAAACTGTTGCTGTGAAATGGAATCATGAATGGATCGATGTTCATGAGTATGTTTTTAAAGACTGTACACATGAGAGGGACTAACGACCGACGAATGAATGAACAAATGGGGTTTAAAACAATAATAAACCTAAATTCTTTACAAAATGTAGACAAAATGGAAGAATTATAATTGAGGATTTTTTTAAGATACTAAAGTTTTCATTTTAATTGCTAATTAAAAAAATTTTAAGAAAACAATTTGTTCGTCGCGAATAGCCGCAATTCGTTACGACCAATTTAATTTATCAAATTTCTCATATTTAAGCAAATAAAAATTCAGATTTTATAATTTTAAAATTAATCTTAAATCGAATTCTACCATTTTTACAAGATTTTGTGAAATATTAAGGTTTATTAATTTTTTAATTCCCTTTTGTTTGTTTATGCGTCGGTCGTTGGTCGCTCCCATGTGAATGGTCCCTTACACTTGTCCGGCGAAATCGTCGCCCACTAAACTTAAACATCACAAGACCAGCAAATCATTCCATATATAACATGGAACACAAACACAATACTGAAGTGTATTGAAATTGTACACTTGTTCTATTTTTTGGTGGGGAAAAGGCACCATTTTTATAAACAAATTTCAATAATAAAAATATAAAAAAAAAAAATATGAAACCAAAAAAAAAAAAATCAAACGGTCCTCCATTCTAGTACTAACACCCGACGATGCTTGATTTCGGTGATCGGTCGATAACTGAATAGCATGAATGAATGGACAGAAATGAAGAATAATCCCAAGTTTGCTCGCTAACTTCTACTATTTCGGGGAGTTGAGAAAATCCAAAGTTGATCAACTCTAGATTTTAAAATAAAAAGTTGAAAACGTCAACTTTGAGCGAATAAAAACTATTTCTTAAGTTGAATGTTAAAATCCCAGAGTTATGTTCAACTTTGACTGAATAAATTAGGCCTAAGTCAACTTTAATGCTTTCTTCCTGTATTATTATAGTATATTGTATTTTTTTCTATGACAGCCAAAATGCACTAAGTCAACTTAGTGCGTTTTAACAGTTTTATAAATTATTAAACTGACTTAGTTCCAAACATAACCTCAATAATTGAATAATCATTAAGAAAGTGTTTGGAGTACATGGATATCATCATTCTTGATCACTTTGCATTAAAATGTAAAAATTCTAAAAAAATTACTTAGTATCTTTTGCATGTACACCCACGCATATATCTAAGGTGTTATCAGATCCAGTTTGTCAAATTTCAAGATAGATGGCGGTCCCTTGTGTAAGTACACAGTAAACAAAAACAAATTTGTTGAGATTGTTTGAAATTCAATTTTGTACTATTGATTTTGACAACATGCGCAGAACTTAAAAAAAATTTAAAAGGCTTGTAATAAATATACCTATAGATATAGTATTTGCGCTATAATCTGGACTTTGGATTTTTATTTATTGATTTCATCAAGCAGAGTACAACTCTTACAGACTAATATGTATAAATAATAATAATAATAAAAATAGTATATACAAGATGAATAATTAATTATAAATAAATAAAATATTAGAAAAAATGACATAGGAAATAACTAGGTTTAGTGAGATAATTATATGAAGAAGCATTAACATTTTTAACGATTAAATAATAAATTTATTATCAGGACTTTTTTAAACACATCTCTTGAACAATTTGAAAAAATATCTATAAAGCCTATCACAGAATTTGTTTCCCTTATACAACGTGCAAACGGTTCGTTCATACTATAATTTCTTCTATAGACATTTTCCCGTAAATGAAAATTTACACGTATAATTCGACAAGGAAAAAAAGAATTTTATACGCTCCAACAATTTAGGACAATTTACACGATTATTTATTAAGTCTTTGATTAGCATTATACAAAAGTACTTTCTTCTAAGATCAAGCGTTTGAATATTAAAAAGCAGACACCTAGTTGCATAAGTGGGAACTTCAATAGACCAGTTCAGTTCGAAAAATAAAAATCTTGTAAATCTTCTTTGAACACTTTCAAGTCTTAAAGAGTGGATTTCATAATAGGGGTTCCAAATTATGCAGCAATAATCAAGAACTGACCTAACCAGAGAAACGTATAATATTTTCAAAGTGAAATACATCAGTCATATTGTGACGACCGGAAAAGTACTTTCTTGAAAGCGTTTTATGAAAGTTCCTGAGTGTTTGCAAAAAAAACAAATCGTCGTCGCCTGAATACAATTTTGTCGTATGTGAAAAATTGAGGTTTTGAGATTTGAAGGCAGTTTTGTTATTTGAATTTTTCTCTACCGACCTGTGGGATCGGTTGTTCGTTATCAGAGGCCACGTTCGGGTGGTAGGCAGATATGAGCTGTGTGAAGTGGGAACCCCGAAGTCAAAATTTTTGGATGGGGTTTATCAGAATAGTTCGTCCATGGTTTGTCCACGTTTGTCCAACCAAAAAATCGTTTGTCCACTCACAGGAAAAAACGTTATTAAGCTTTTCTCTTTTATAACAACTCCCCAAAATCAAAAAACTCATCTACTGCCCCCAATAGATGACTTAGGAAGATGAGACTAAGTGCATTCGTTTGTCCACCGGATTATCCATCAAAAAAATCGTTCCACCCTTAGTTAAAAAATTTTCCAACAAATCTTTTTTATAGGATATCTCCAAACCCAAGTAAATATTAATCCACCCAACCTTTGGTCAACATAAATAACATTTATATATTAGAACTTAATGCTTGTTAACAAAAATATGTACGACTGGATCGCACGAACTTGCTCTTGTAGTTAACAACTTTTATTTTTCGATTTTATTGGCAAGAAAAAAAAATATGACGGATACAATAATAAACCCCAACATTTTTTCACAAAATGCTCTTTAACTTTTAAACAAAATGATTTTTCGAAAAAAATGTTTCTTAATATTTCTTGATTTGCTACAAGTTCGCCATATAACTTTTTTCTCTAAGATCAAAAATATAAGAGTTATGCAGAAACAAAATGGCGGCATATGGACAGTTGTGAAAAATGTGGTTTTCGGCTCGTATACTGATGTTCTTTCGAATGGCAAAGTCAAACTTCACCTCGGAATTATTTCCCAGTAAAAGTATAATGTCCCCGACCTGTACTATCACTCGTTTTACAGAATTGAGACGCTAAAAAAAAAGAATTAGGGAGTCCATTCCTGGAATGGAAAACGGAGATGACCCGATCTTTGATGTAAAAAGTTCTGCAGTTCAATAAATCAAGAGTGTGCGCTAGAAATGTTAATTGGAAATGGTTGTAAAACTGACGAATTGTAAATTTCAGGTGTCATGCACTAATTTGATTTGATTTTGCATCGATTTTCAGTGCAGGAATTTGTTGAAATAGAACATATGTTGTGGCACGGCCCTCAGTCGAATAATCGTCTTGAAGAATAATGTGAACGCAGCCTTTACTTTCCTCTTCTTCACTTCCTCTGACATGTTTCGACTCTCGGGAGATATCGAGTATTGTGCCAATTGGCAGCCATTTTACTTTTGCTTATAATAATAAGGAAGTTAAACTGCGGTAAGAAGTATTATAACGGGTGATTTTTTAGCTGGTTTGTTTTGGCAACACTGGTTTTGACAGCTGACGTGTGTTAAGTACCTTGTGTCACTGTCAAACAGCTTCAGTTTGGTTTACAATTTAACCATGGATCGTCTTACAAATGAACAACGCTTGCAAATTATTGAATTTTACTATCAAAATTCGTGCTCGGTTCGAAATGTTCATCGCGCGCTGCTTCCATTTTATGGTCGGCATTCACGACCTTCTGAGCAGTCTATTTGGAAGATTGTGACCAAATTTCGCACCAAATTTACTTTGTTGGACATTAAACCACCAACACGTTTACGTACTGTGCGTAGTGAAGAAAATATTGCGGCCGTATCAGCTAGAGTGACAGTGGACCGCGAAATGTCGATTCGGCGCCGTTCCCAGCAGTTAGGCCTTTGTTACAGCACTACGTGGAAAATTTTGCGGAAGGATTTGGGCGTAAAGCCTTTTAAGATACAGCTGGTGCAAGAACTAAAGCCAGCCGACCTACCACAACGCCGAATTTTTGGTGAATGGGCTCTTGGAAAGCTGGCCGAGGATCCGCTTTTTTATCGAAAAATTGTGTTCAGCGATGAGGCTCATTTTTGGTTGAATGGGTACGTAAATAAGCAAAATTGCCGCATTTGGAGTGAAGATCAGCCAGAAGCATTGCAACAGCTACCAATGCATCCCGAAAAAGCCACTGTTTGGTGCGGTTTATGGGCCGGCGGCATTATTGGGCCATATTTCTTCAAAGATGATGCGAATCGCAGCGTTACTGTCAATGGTGAACGCTACCGAGCGATGATAACAAACTTTTTTTTGCCCGAAATGGAAGTTCTTGACTTGCATGATATGTGGTTTCAACAAGACGGTGCCACATGCCACACAGCACGCGAAACAATGGCGCAATTGCGAGGCCAGTTTGGTGAACAGTTAATTTCACGTTTCGGGCCGGTCAATTGGCCGCCTAGATCGTGCGATTTGACACCATTAGACTATTTTTTGTGGGGATATGTCAAGGCTTATGTCTATAGGGACAAACCCGCTTCGATTGACGCACTGGAAGCCAACATCCATCCATTCATTCGTGAGATACCGGCCGATATGTGTGAAAGAGTATGCCAAAATTGGACTCAGCGGATGGGCTACCTGAGACGCAGCCGCGGTCAACATTTGCATGAAATTATCTTTAAACATTAAATTGCAAGGTTCAAACTATCGATTCAAATAAATATTTCATTCATTTTTTCGAAGTTTTTGTGTTTTTTTTTTTTTAAAGTTCTAAACCTCTTAAAAAATCACCCATTATAAATATAAAATATATATTACTTGTTAAATTTCGACTTTCTTTTATTTCGGTGCGAGAACATAGATGAAAAATTTTATTTACTACATACGAGTTTCTTTTTAAATGAAAGCGGAAATAAATGAAAATTCGAACAGTATAGGTATTTGCATTTTCATTATTTCTTATTTTTGATAACAATTTTTTCTTTAATATATAGGTGTAGTACGTACTGATGAGACAGGAAGCTTTTGCAAAACTGCAAATAACTTTTTTTCTTTATGAATCTTTGTTTTATAAAATAAAAACTCCTGCATACATTACACAAATTTCATCGAAGATCTCATTGACCATGAGTGACAGTTCGGAAAAGACCAATCCAAGTGGAAATACTTGTCAATGAACTGAAAAAGGCATCTGTCAAAAATTTTTTGTCTTTGAAAAGACAAACTAATTTGTGTCAATTAAAGATATATGTAAGTGGTAATGAACTGGCATTTGAGTCTTTCAAAGACCGAATTGACAGCTGTCAAACTGTGTCAATTCAACGACAAGTGGTAACTTAGCATTATCGTTTCAGTAGTTAAAGTGGAAAACACAAAGCTACTTTTGTGTTAGCTTTGAGTGACGTCTAAAGTTGAACCATATGAATCGCTAACAACCTATCACAATACAGCTTTGTCGCTCAACCTTCAATTTGACAAACGTAAAAAAATGTAACTTACACGTAACGTGGCAAAAGCAGTTGCAAAAGTTGAAATATTTTCAACTTTAATCAGTCCGTTGCATTTGTATGCGTGTATTAACGTACACAAGTGCCACTTACTTATAGATGTCAGTCAAAGTACAATCAAAGCTATTCTTACGTAACGAACACAACGCTAACACGAAAGTAGCTTTGTGTTTTCCGGTGAACTGTCGTATCTCGTATGTTGTATGTGTATCAAAGTACTGCACATACGACAATCTAATGATGATGAATCACTTGGTCCCGATCCATTGGGTAATTCCAGATTAAGAGAAAATTGTCTGTATAAGGAAAAATAATCTAACTTACTCGCTTAATTAGGTATACATTGTTTCGATAAAATAATTTTCCGTATTTTATGAAGTGAGACTGATTAAGCGGTTCTGGAAATGATATCGCCAGTGCACTGATTAAAAATTTGAACATAACATAAGTAGTTCTGGATGATCACGCAAATATAAGAAAATTTATTTTGTGGAATAATTCGTGTGTTCGACCAAATATGAATAGAATCACATGGACGGTCATCCTTCAATTTTCGCATGACCATCAGGATTCGTCAAAAAATATTTAAGAAACATTGTACGGTCAAGTTAGATTTCAATATGTGGCGCGCTGGGACCTCAATCCGAGGTCAAGTTGGACTTCACTATTCGATAGGGTATTGGTTTACGAGTCTAAAACCACATTTTGCACAACTGTACCTAGAGTCATTTGGTCGCCATTTTGTTTTTAATGTTCATTTTGATTTTTGCTTATAACTCTGGCATTTTTGATCTTAGAAATGAAAGTTGTAAACCAAACTTGTAGAGAATAAAATTTTCTACAAAATATGTTAAACAACTTATTTCGCTTATCACTCTTGTTTAAAAGTTATATGTATCCCATTAAAAAAAAATGAATAATACTTCTCAAGGACTAAAATTGCCAATAACTGACAAAAATCGCGAAAAAATCGCGTTTTTTTTTATTTTTGACCATGAAGCGGTCGCTTCTCGAGGTCGAAAACTTATGTTATTTACTAGGCCAATATCCTGAACAACTTAGCATAAAATCAGAAATTCAAAATTTGACGCATACGTGAATGTAGATAGTTACTGTACTAATTGCATTAAAATTAAAAAAAAAAAATAAATAAATAAAAAAGAACTTTTTCCGTGCGGATTGCTCGAGCGTATATTCGCTCCAGAGCGAGAACCGTTATTCTAATTAAGAAACTGTAAAAGTAAAAAATATATATAATTAAAAGTTCTATAACTTTTGTAACGGTATTTTTTTGATTTGGGTGACAAAAGAAAAAATTATAAGCGATTACAAAAAAAAAATGAATTATTTTTTTTTTAATGGGATACATATAACTTTTAAACAAGAGTGATAAGCGAAATAAGTTGTTTAACATATTTTGTAGAAAATTTAATTCTCTACAAGTTTGTTGTACAACTTTTATTTCTAGGATCCAAAATGCGCGAGTTATAAGCAAAAATCAAAATGAACATTAAAAACGAAATGGCGGCCAAATGACTCTAAGTACAGTTGTGCAAAATGTGGTTTTAGACTTCTGAACTAATACCCTATTGAATAGTGAAGTCAAACTTGACCTCAGATTTAGGTCCCAAACGTGACAATCAATATATTGCAAATAATTAATCAAAAAGATTTTACAAACTAAACTATGCGCTTAAATCGGAAAACCTAGTTTTTTGGACCAATACCTACAGTATTTTTTTTTAAGAACTTATTTAGAGTCCATACCCACCATTGTGGCCCATTTTAATTTAATATTTAAGACGTCAGTTTTCACAAACACAAATACATTATAGCAGGAACGGAGTGCTCTTTGAAGGCAACTTACTAGGGCGCAATCAGAATAATCATTTTTGTTATTTTCCGAAGTTATTTTAGTGGTATGTTCTTAGAAAAAGGAAGAGTACGTGAGTGAAGCAATTTTTGTCAGTCTGAAATGTCAAATCGTTAATTAAAACAAGTCAATAAAACGCCTTATAGTCTTACTATAAAATTTATAAGTCTTATGAGTTTTGCTGGCCGATGATTGTGTGATTTAAAAAAAAACAATAAGACTAGAGGCGGCGGAAGGGGTGTGCGGAGTGTGCCACCGCACACGTCCCTGCGCTTCGAGGGGCCCCGCGCGTGCCACATTAAAATGTATCCGCGTCTTGAAATAATAAAATCCGGCAAACCATTTTTGTAAATAAATGTTATAACAATATTTAATGATAGTTAAAAGTTTCAAGTACGTGCACAAAAATCAGTGCCAACTTAAGTGTCCTTCTTTGATTACAGCAATAATGCAAACATTGCACCTTGCACTTAGTTAACATCATTTTTCTTGCCAAAACTATTAGACCTATTTGGATCGAACTTCAGAACTTCGTCTTGTAATACTCTTAACTATTTGATTCCAATTTTTTAACAGAATTGGACGATTTTCTAAGTGTGTTTTTGAGTGCTTCAAAATAACTAAGTTTTTCAGATTTTTTTTTTTTATTTTTAATTAGATAGCAACACAAATATAACAGGCATGAATTTAAAACAAATGTGGTCATGTAGACAATTTTATATCAAACAAATTTATAGCGGATGGCTTTATTCCAAATTGCATATTTCCAAAATTATAAAGGAAAATATCAGTAAACTATTACATTTTTCCTTCACCGAGCATAGGATTTTCGAAGCTGCATAGTTAGCTACAGACTACACTAATATGCCCCAACAACATATCAAAAATGCAGAACTTTGTACATCGCACTTTGCGATTTTATTGTCGAATTTGACTGGCATATATATATATCTTTTAAATTATAATAAGTTGAGAAACGAAAACTATTCTGAATTGCTCTTCAACTCATAAATGTTTTGTTATTTCTACTCTTTTTAAATAGTAGCACAGGAAAATTAGACTATTTGTGGAACGAAATACAGAACAGCTGAATTTTGTATACCTGAAAGAGGGCTATTAGAAAAGCTAACGTTGAGTTTTTCAGGATGCCATCCCCCTGGGGAAATCCGTCACTTTGAAAAAGCGAATTGATCTATATCTCCGAAACTATTGATCTTAGAGGAAAAACTGTAAGGCCCAGGTTGTAGGCAATTAAACCATCTTTCGTTTATCTATATTTTTTTTCGGTGCAGGAAATATTTTCAAGGTTATGTCGTTTTATTTTTAATTTTCTTGCAATTACAAATTTGTTACATTCCCGAGGAAACTTACGTGAATGTATATTCAAATGAGAGCTTTAAAACATTAAATTTCCATCATTTTGATATATTTTTGAAGATGGTGCGATACCGCAGTCAAAAGTTACAGGCATTTTGGTGTTTGTTTCAATTTTAATAACTATTTAGTATTTTATTTACTCCGGAGTTTTCATTTTAGCGCAACCAAAATGGTTGAAACTTTTGACTGTGGTATCCGCATCATTTTTAAAAATATATCAAAATGTTGAAAATTTAGTGTTCTAAAATTCTCATTTAGAAAGTAATTCGCGTAAGATTATTCGAGAATAACAAAAATGTGTAAATGTGAAAAAAAAACAAATAATAAGACGACATAACCTTGAAAATATCGCCCGCACCGAAAAAGAATGTACTAGTGAATAAAGAATATTTTAATTGCCTACAAGCCTTGCCTTATAATTTTTTATCTAAGATCAATAGTTTCGGAGACATAGATCACTTCGCGTTTTCCAAAATGGCGGATTTCCCCAGGGGGATGGCGTGGGCGTCCCGAAAAACTCAACATAAGCTTTTTTAATAGCCCTCTTTCAGGTATAAAAAATTCAGCCGTCCTGTATTTCGTTCTATAAGTCGATTGTTTTTTTGCTAATTTTCCTGTAATAGTCAGTCATTTTGTGATTTACTAAAAGCTATTGTAACTTCAAAAGCAAAAATAAATCAAATTTATTTTATCAGGGGCCTACTTATTATTTACATACAGTATTCAGAAAGTGAGCTTATTATTATTTCTTTTTTTAATCGATGATGTACATGATGCAAATAAGAGAATGCTTCAAAATTTTGAAATCAAATTTTGTCTTAAGTTTGTTATAATTATTTTGAACTTAAACTATAATTTTGACTTCGGAAGATTTGAGGAAAGGTGTGTAATTTACTTTTTTTTAAAATGATGCAGCCTGAAGTCATTTTCCCCGGGGCCCCGCAAATTTAATCTCGCACACGCCTCATTTTGGCCTAGCGCCGCCTCTGAAAGACTAAGGGCCAGTTTCACAGTGAACACTTACCGCAATAAGTTGCACTTAAGTTTTGCATAATGGTACTTTTTGGTAATTTTTGCAGTCTGAGTTAGTGACACTTAAGTGCCCAACATGGGACACTTAAGTACAACTTATTCAGGTAAGTGTGCACTGCAAAAATTTGCATTTTGTCCTGTATTTCGAACTTAAGTGCCACTCCAGTAACTGTAAACTGGCCCTAAGACTTTTTCAGAATTTTTGGACACTTCCAACTGAGAACAGCAAAACAAAAGATAAATTAAAAATGTGTTCTTGCTTCTGATACCTTAACTAATATACCAAATTAATCTGCTCTAAATATTTAAAATTAATTAAAAATCTAAATTAATAGGTATTAATAATTATTATTTATTTCTTTTGAAAACAAAATTTGTATCCTTAGATAAAAATCTTCCAAATTATGCCGGTAAAAATATGTCAGCATATTCAATTTTTGAAACTACACCGTTTATAATGTGCATCAGAACTTTACCAATAGCTTCCGTAATAACTGGCCTAAGTGCTTCATAAATTTCACGCCAGTTCTGGTTTAAGAAATTATTCATATTTTCTCCAAGCTGTTTGTCTCCATTAAAAAGATTTTCGAAAGCAAAGGTTGTCTTTGTGGGTTGCAGTTCTAAATAAATTTTATCAACGTTTAGGTGCTTTTTGCCACCTTTTTCGACAATAGAAAGCTTTCCTTTGACTTTAGCTTCAATATTATCTGAAATTATAAAAAAAAAAATAATTAAGAGGGTTTTTGAAAATATATGTACATACTATATACATAGTTATATTAAGTTGACACTTTCATAAAATTTGAATTAATTGCATATATGTAATAGAACTATTATAAAGGGTGATCAATCAGAAGGTAATTTTTTTTAAATGCGAAATAACACAATCAATTTAAATGTATCGTGAAATCTTTATTATAAATCTATAGAACTATTCTTGACATTCAGTTTTTAAAGATAATCCCTTTCAAATGTTGGCCGCAACTGCGCCGTATCTCCTCCATTGGGACCGGACGGTCCAATTTTCGATGACGCGTTCGAGCATGCTATCTCGCGAATAACACGGGTAATGTTGGCCTCCAATGCTTTAATCATAGCTGGCTTATCCATAAACACCTTAGACTTTACATAGCCCGAAAAGAAAAAGTCTAACGATGGCCATGTCACATCGCATGACTGGTTGGCCAATTCACTGGTCCGAAGCGTGAAATTAATTGTTCACCGAAGCGGTATTTCAATATGTCCATTGTTTCACGGGCTGTGTAGCAAGTAGCGCCGTCTTGTTGGAACCAAATTTTAGAGATCTTGGGCTTCATTTTCTAGTAAAAAATAGTCCGTTGTCATGGCACGAGTAGTAGCCCGTAGCGTAATGGTTAGTGCGTTCGACTGTCACGCTGGAGGTCTGGGATCGCTTCCCAGCCTCGTCCACCTAAAAAATAAAAAAGTTTTTCCTTAGGGCTACTGCCTCTTGCGAGGAATTGACAAATCCTCCAAGAGTATCACTTGTCACGAATAAGTGCTTCTCGTCTAGCCGTTCGGATTCGGCATACGATTGTAGATTCCTTCCATTCCTGTCGAAAGGCGCACACAGGAATGGTTGCGAGTTGTTAGTCACTAGGCCCTGGTTCTTCATGAGCCGTTGTGCCACCCGATTTATTTATTTGTCATGGCACGATAACAAGACCTTATTTAATTTTTGAAGAAATACCGACCGGTGATTCCACCGGCCTGTACACCACACCATACGTGGTTTGTTTTCAGTGGATGTAACTGCAACTCTTGAACCTCTTCCGGTTGTTCTTGGGTCAATAAACGGCAATTTTGCTTACTGACATATCCATTGAGCCAGAAATGGGCCTCATCGCTGAATAAAATGTTAGTCGAAAACAGTGGACCTTGAGCTTCCTAAAAAAACGCATTACACGCGATTTATTATTTACATGGCAAAAACTAAACAGTGCCTTAATTAAATTTAAAGCTATATTACCTACTATTGACCTAAATAACAGGCTGTAAGGTACTTTTTTTGTGTGTAATTAATTCACGTTACCTTTTTTATATTTGAGTTTGTTTGTCTTTGTCCCCTTTCACACAAAGAAACTGAGTTTGTCGGTGAGAAGGGCGTAAGGGGAGATTTGTGTTTCCCTCCCCTTACGCTCTTCTCGTCAGTTGCTGGCAACTCAGTTTCCTTGTGTGAAAGGGGGCTTTTTACTCATAATCGTGTTATATTCATAACATGTTAAACAACATTCACCGTTTTAAAAGTTTTATTAAAAAATGTTATATTTTCGAAAATTGACCATTTTTAAAGTTGCGATATCTTGCAACTGATCTGTTGTGCGTAAAATAGTTTTTTATATTTTTTCTAGAGAATATTTAAACCTACAAAATACGTTCAAAATATTTTCCGCCAAATTCGTCATTACCGTTATTTTCGACTTTTGATGATTTTTTTTTTTTTAATAATGATATCATAAAAATTATGCTGCTAGAAAAAAAAATTTGAGTACCGGGACTCAAGGGGATGATGTGTAAACATCAGTGTAGTATATAGTTTATATTGTATTATAGCATTCAGTATATAGTAAACTGATAGGTTGCCAAAGGCGCCCGTCTTACATGTTATGTTATTTCATGTGATTCATGGCTGAGCGTAAATATGTATTTAATTTAGTTTATAACCTCACCCTCCACTTTCAAAAAAACTTACTTTTAGAGAATGTGGCAACCCTTAAAATCAATGGCCTATCTTCTGACATATTGCCTGGAGGCTGTTTTCCGATTTTAATTTACTATCTTACTTCTAGAAAAGTGGCAACCCTACATCACCGACACATCACCTGTATTTTTTCCGATTTTCTTTTATAAGCTTCCGATTTTAGCTTATTATCCTAGCAGAGTTAGCCAGTCAGTAGGTCAGTGATGAGCGTAAAGAAATATAATTTATAGGAAACAAAATAAACCATAATTGAATAATTTCTTTTCACTTTTTCATGTCTACGCAAGTAAAAAATGATATTTATTTTTACATGAAAATGTTTTTTTTTTTCTGCAAACGTGTTTTTTTTATTTTGTAAAAAAGTTCATTTTAATTTTGTAAAAAAGTTAATTTTTCTTTATAAGAAGTTATTTTTTTGTAAAAAATTACTTTTTATAAGTGTATTGAAGTTAATTTTTTCTGTAAAATTTTGCAATTTCTAGCAAAAAAGTTAACATTTTTTTTTGTAAAAAAGTTAATTTTGCAATTGTTTGCAAAAAAGTTAATATATATAAAAGTAAATTTTTTTTGTAAAAAAGATAATTTTTTTTGCAAAAAGGTTAATTTTTTTTTGCAAATAAGTTATTTTTGTTTTGCAAAAAAAGATTGATTTTTTTTGTTAAAAATTTAATTTTGTTTTGTAAAAAAGATATTTTTTTTGTAAAAAAGTTAATTTTGGTTGGCAAAAAGTTGTTTTTTTTTTTGTAAAAAAAGTTAAAAAGTAAAATATCTCCCAAAACCTAAATAGCTTAAGTTACAACTTTGAACGGTTTAAGCCGTAGGTTGTCGTCGCCGTCCCGTCTCAACGTCACCAAAACATGCACCACAAAACAAACCTTAAAATCATAACAGTTGCACCATGCCTTAAAAAACTGCATTTTTCAAAATTATACTAATAGTCCATAATATATAGTATGTCGCTGATAATTTTACCGACACTATTTAATGCACAAACCGTTGGCTTCGTTGGTGTATTACTATACCCAACCACATTACCGACATTTACCACATTAACTCAATTTACTCTATTCAATGCACGAACCATTCGCATCCATTAGTTAAAAATCTAAACAAAATGGTGCGTATACATACGTAAGTTGTATCCGGTTCCCAAATCAAATTTTTCCCCTGCCGAGAGTTAAGATGTTTACACATCAAAATTGTTAATGCTAAATAATGTTTAAATGTTTTCAATATAATTTTTCGATAAAACTTGTCGTTTGTTGCCCTTGTTTTTTTTTTATAATTTATTTTAAATTTAATTCCCCTTCCTGAATAATCGATGGGAAATGGACCCCACCCCCTCCCATATGATTTGTTCTCGTCTTAATCCAACCAACACGCCTTATCTTTTTTATTTATATAGTAATTGCATCACCCTGCATTTTTAATAAAACATTGACGTTTTTCTGATTATTTGATACCTTAAGTCTGATTAACCTCTAAACGGTAGCTCTTATTAAGAAACAAAGGTTAAAAGTTTTTATCTACTTAGCCATCTATTTAAATTTAATATTTATGCAACTTAAAAAATGTAGAAGCTTGCACATACCTATGTACAATAGGGTGGTCCTTATAAAAGTCATTGTCTTGTTTTGAATGAATCACCCACTAATTTGTTCTAAATAATGAAAAAAATGTCCGTAAATTTTAGCTCATTTTATTAACGTTAATCCGGCCCCAAGATGTCTGTTTTAAATGGGAAATCCCATGTATTTTTTTTACATCCAGCTTTAAAAATTCATAACTTTAGTAATGATTGACAAAGAAAATTGAATTTTTGCACACATGTAGTGAAATTAGTCATGATTAAAAAAATGTATTAAAAAAATATTTACAAACAGTTAATATAACTAAAATTAAATAAAAAAAAATGTTTTTGTTTAAATGGCTATAAGTAGGGAAATAACTGTTGTAAGTTTTTTTCAAATACACTTTCATAAATATAACAGAAGTAACTACATGTGCGTCATTCAAAGTAAGACAATGACCCTTATAAGGACCACCCTTATGTACAATGTACATATATAAAAGCAAATATAAAAATACTCACCAAATGTAAGTTTACTTTTTCCTTGGCCAGTAATTGGCAGCACAAGAACTTGCCCGTCCACAGAGTAAGGACCATCTAGTATAATTTGTGGGAAAGTCGCTTCTGTTTCATATAAAAACTTATTTGTGCCGTCTTCCTTTAAGCCTCTAAACGAAAATTAATATTAACATCACTCCAAATATGAATATCAAAATAAGTAACTTTTGTATTTATCTATTTAGGTATAAGTACTTACGAAACTTTATGCACTGTCACTTTACTAATGCCAGTCAATACAATGTCATTGAATTTTAATTCAACATTAACAGGACTTCCAGCAACCTTTGGCAGAATCAAATTTTTCACATCTAACGGATCAAATGGTATAAGATTCAAATCACGATTACCCTTGCTATGGTATTTCTCAATCATATCCTGAAGAACTTTCTTCTGACAATTAATATCGTCACTTTTACATCTTTCAACATCAGAAGCTAAAATTATTATTCGAAATATTAATTTAAGAAATTAATAAATTAAGTGCTGACGCGTTTGCTTACGAAATTCAGCAGCACTTAACGAAGATATTAAAACTACCAAAAAAATGGAAATTAAATCACGTCGAAACATTGTGAAATTTAATTTTTTTTTGTTTTATTAATAATTCTTATCCAATTAACGAGATACTGAGTTTATCGCAGTCGATTAAACACGCTTATATCATGCAGATGCTTTTTATACATCATAAGCTTCAGAAATAATGAATCTTGTTAAAGCGGTTTTTAAATTGCAATATTGCTTCTGATGATTAGTTTTTTTTTTTTTTGTTGTGTTTATACCTTTGAATCAACTGCTGCAAAGTAATATTTTTTTCAGTGTATTTTAAATAACTGTTGTTTGTTCAAAGGAGCTTTATACATGTACATACATATGTACATAAATATGTATTTGGAATATTTCTTTAATTTTCAAACTGCTTCTTTTGCTACTAAACAAGATTTTAAAACCTGTTTGCCTATTTTATTTGTCTCGTCTTCTTTTGTGTTTTTGTTTTTTTTTTTTTTTTTAATTTACTTTCAGTTTCGTGAAAACATGAATAAGTACCTTCTTGGTTTTATATACAAGATTATTTTTAAATTAAGTCACACAGGCACAGAGAGGGATGGGAAGACAATTTAAACATGAAGCCAAATATTAGATGCAAAGTTCGAAGTTATAGTTTATTATGGATTTTAATTATCTTATAATTTCCTTTAAAAGCTGAAAAACTGGTCCGGTCAAAAAGAATTATTTTGATGATGGTTCCTTGTTACCCTGAACTCCTACTCTAAATTTGTATACATACATAGCTGCATTTATTTCAAGTCGTTTCGTTTTAGCCATAAATATCTTTCTTAAATGCTAGGTTTTCTCTTGTCATTGAATGACACATTTTGACAAGTTTGGTGAGTGGTCGATATCTGCGGCCTAACACAATACATAAAGTGCTTGTTGAACAAGTGAAATTCAACAACTTCTTTAAAGTTGTGTAACACGGAACAACAAGTCTAGGAGAACTATAACAATTGTTTTAGCTTCTTTCAACAAGTGGGAAATTTCACAATTCCATCGTTTCTGTAACTGGAAACAAAAAGAGTTAAGAAAAAGTAGAATAAACTTGTTGAATGGTTGATAAATTTCAACCGACGGTTTCGGACTAGTTGAAAGTCAACAAGTTAGTTAGAAATAAATACTTGAAGCAGTGTTAATCAACTGATAGCTTTGGAAAAGTCGCTTAGAGTTTATTCAATGTTCAAGTTTCGTACAAAAAATGTTTTTTTTTTATTCTGAATGAAAGCCAGACACAGACAAAAGTGTCCAAAGAAAGAATAAACTTCGAAATAGAACCCCATATTTATTGAAAGTTTTTGTGTGCCCGTAGAAAGTTGTTGATTGTGTAACCGAAAGTCTCTCCCACTAATTACGTTCCATCACTAATAAAAATAAAGCACTAAGTGTAAGGGAAAAAATATTTATAGGCTTTGAATTGGTTTGAAACTTGATTTCAATATGTGACGTTCATGGTGTTCATACAATGACAGTTTATCGATGTTACACATTTGTTTACATTTGAAGTCACATTTGCAACTAATGAAATTGAATTTCAAAAACAAGTGTGTTGGCCTGAAACTAAAAGAATTCAACTTATCATACACGACTCATCTTGGTGTATTTACTTGTTCAACTGATTCAACAAGTGAAGGGAAATTTTTTCTATTGACAATTGTTACGGTTTTTATTGTGTTACAGAAATGATTTTCACTTGTTTGACAAACATAGTTGAACAAGTAATTGTTGACTAGTTGATTTGTTGTTCTGTGTTATAGGCCCCTGATCTCTAAAGCTGGCTTTAGACTTTCGGTGTAATCATCGGTGTACGTTGTTCGTTGTTGTTCGTTCGCGGAACAACGAAAATGTAAATGAGAAAACCGAACAACGAACTAAGAACGAATGAAGAACGTGCAAATTCAAATCAGGTCAGAAATTTCGGGGTTCGTTGTTAGCCTACCAACTTGTGTTTAAATGCGAAAACTGTTTAAATTAACATTGTTTTGTAGTGTCGCGCAACTTGTAGGGCAATTTCGAAGATTTTTTAATAACTGAATGGCACAAGAAGCCTAGTTATATAAATAAACAATTTTGTAAATAGAGTTTAACTTTCTAATGTAAATGCTTTCTTCGTTGTTCGTTGTTGAGAGAAGAACGAACAACGGGCAACGAATGAAGAACGAAAGTCTAAAGCCAGCTTAAGACTAATTTCTCTGGTTTTTGATGTTTAGGGGTAATTTCAAGATAAAGAGCGACAAGCGTAGGAATTTAAATCTTTTTAACGGTTCAGATAAAAAGCTAAAAATGTTCAAAATCATGATTGATATTGATTTAGAATTTTGGTGAAAAATTGAACTTCTAACTAAAACGTATGCGGAGTAAGTGACAGTGTTAGAGTTGGCGTTGTGAAAAATTGTTAATTTGATAATTTTTCGTCAATAAGTTTGTGACAATTTCGAATTTGTCGTTCACTGTTGTCTGTTTTCTTTTTTTTTAAATGCATTAGGCAATAAAATTGGTCATATTAAATTACCGTTAATTTGTTGTTTTAATTCAAATTTTGTCGTGAAATGTTTTCTCTTTTTTTTTTTTGTTTTCCTTAATTTATGTTTAAAAAAAAACACAAAAACATAGAAAACACTGCATTACAAAATTTAAATTATCACAATAAAGAAGCTTCTAAACCTAATTAGTAAATATACAGGATGATCAGGATCACCTTAGGTGTCACAAAAAGATAGAGCGTGTAGGTTGAGCCAAGGCAAGAAAAAATCACATGGTAAGGGGGGTGGGTCTCTTCCCCCCCCCCGTTTAGGCGGGAGGGGCAATTTTCTAAAAAAAATTACTTAAAACAGAAAAAAATTATTAAAATACTGCTGTAAAATTTAAAAAAGCCATGTTATACCTTTTTGTAAAGCCACAAATACCTTCTTTTATTATCTTTTTAAATAAAGATATTTTTGTCAACAATTTTCAAACTCAAAATTTTGAAAAAAAAAATTGAAAACAAATTTGCAAACAATTTTTTTTCAAAATTTTTCGTAAGTACCTACTATTTTCAAATTTAAATGCTTTTATCAATTCCTAGTCAAACACTCAAAATCGGATTGGTTCTATGACTTTTACTTTTGAAGATATTAAAAAATAACTGAACCAACTTTCTCATAAAAATAAGCAGAATCCGGCTAAATGATCATTTCAGCAACCAGTTGATTAACATCAACCTTGTTTTTTCTTCTTTGTTTTTAATAAGAAGTTGGTTTCTTTATTTATTAATATCTTGAAAAGGAATTGTTCTAAAACCGTCCAGTTTTTAGTGTTTGACTGAAAATTAACATACTTTTTTTTTTTAATTTGAGTTTAAAAAATAATTTTTCAAAAACTGTTGACAAAAAAAAACTATGTTATTGAAGGTATTTCTGTCTTTACATAAAGGTATACCATGACATTGTAAGTTTTACAGAATACAGATATTTTTTAATAATTTTTTTAACCGTTTGAATAAACAGGTTAAAAATAAAACAAAAATAAAACATTTTTGTTCAAGTATATCGATAAAATTAAAATATGTTTTCAAATATAAGTCCGACAAAGCTGAATTTTGGTGGAGAGCTTCGTTTTGATACTTACTACTTACTTACTTAGGTCCTCGGACCTATTACGTCCGTGATGTTTCCCTTACGGGACATAGGGCCTCCACTACACCTACGCGCCATCGTGTACGATTTCTTGAAATGTATTTCAGCTCTCTCCAACTTTTCCCCAGTCGTGCCGATTCCTGTTCGACCGTTCTTCGCCATGTACTTCTAGGCCGGCCCACTTGTCTTCCATCCTGTGTGAGCGGGTTCCACTGCATTGCTTGAGATGCAATGCACCGATCGCCTTTTCGAAGCGTATGGCCAATCCACTGCCACTTTCTTCTTCGTATAATGGAGTCTATGGGCTCCTGACCCGTTCTCGCATGAAGTTCGGCATTGGAGATACGGTTGGGCCAGAAAATCCTCAAGATGTTTCGTAGACATCTATTAACGAAGGTTTGCAGCTTTCTAGTGACAGTTTCAGTGACTTTCCAAGTGCTGCAGCCGTAAAGCAGAACGGATTCAACATTGGAGCGGAACAGTCGTAGCTTGGTCTTTAAGCTAAAAGAGTTGTTTCTCCATATTTTGGACAGCATTCCGAACGCAGCCTTTGCTTTTCTGATTCGGCTGTTTACGTCCAGTTCAGTTCCGCCACCCGTAGAGACAATACTCCCAAGATATTGGAAATCCTCTACCATCTCTACCGGTTGTCCAGAAATATTTACTTGTATTGATGAAAAAGTTCCAAGGCTGATCCTTTTAGTTTTTGCCGAGTTGATCTTAAGCCCTACGATTTCTGCTTCTCTCTCCACCCTTGTTGTCATTTGATGGAGATCCATGATCCTATGAGAGAGTAAGCATACGTCGTCCGCGTAGTCCAGATGTTTGAGGTGAGATTGCAGAGTCCACTGAATTCCTCCATTTCCATTTGACAAAGCTGCGTGCAGTACGTCACTTACCACCAACAGGAACAGTATTGGTGACAGTATACAGCCTTGCCTAACTCCACTTTGGATTTCAAACTCCTCTGACAGCCTACCTTTGTGCAAAACGTGACACCTGGATCCATCATATGTAGCCTTGATAATAGCAATCAATTTATCTGGGATGCCCCTCCTGTGCAAAGCAAGCCAAATAAATTCTCTATTGACACTGTCGAACGCCTTTTCAAAATCGATGAACAGCAGGTGAAGTGGTGATCGATATTCAACGCACTGTTCGATGATGATCCGCAAGGTGTTGATGTGATCCACACAGGAAGATCCAGTGCGGAAACCTGCTTGTTCGGCGTCGAGTGTGTCTTCGAGGTGGTCTTTAATTCGGTCCAATATTATCCTTGCTATTATCTTGGCTACTGCAGGCAGAACGCATATTCCTCTCCAGTTTTCGCACTGTGTGAGATCTCCTTTCTTTGGAAGCTTGACAATCATTCCTTTTTTCCACTCTTCAGGAAAGCTTTCTGTTTCCCAAGCTCTCTTAATAAGTGGGTACAGTAGCTCGCTCGATGTCGTTGGGGCTGCTCCTAAGAGCTCTGCAGGAATACCATCAAGTCCAACCGCTTTGTTGTTCTTCAGTGCTTTGATGGCGGTGATAATTTCTTCTTTACTGGGGGGTACGGTGCGTATTCGGGAAATTGTTACTTCGGGTAGCTCAGTGGGAATAGGGTTCACTTCACTTGCGAAAACGCGGTTTAAAACCGCAGAAAAGTGTTCCCTCCACCTTATGAGCTGATCCTCATCCGAAATTAGCAGGGATCCGTTTGTGTCTTTAACCAGGTGTTGTTTAGAGCTCTGGACACCAGTGAGCTCTTTGGTAATTCTGTAGACGGTCCTACTGTCACACCTACTAGCGGCTTCTTCTGCTTCTGTAGCCAGTGCGTTGATGTAGTTACGCTTATCACGTCGCACACTACGGTGAACTTCCCTCATCTTCATGCGGTACGTAGACTCAAGCTCGTTTCTCCCTGCTGCTGGGGTAGCTGCGATGCGAGCTTTAAGGTGTTTCCTTTCTTCGATCCTTGCCCAAGTTTCGTCGGAAAGCCAAGCACTATTTCTCCCTTGCGCCCGGCCGACTATACTTTCAGCACCGGATATGAACACATTTTTCACAGCACACCAATGATTTTCGATGGATGTGGTTTCCGTGCTGCTGATTGCGTTCAATCCTTGTGAAAGGTGGTCCCCTAGTTGTTGGCGCACTGCGGGATCCTTTAGTCTATCTGTATTAAACTTGGGCATTCGAGTGTTTCCTTGGGATCTACGAACTGCAGCTGTACGCAATCTTACGGTAGCAACCATCAGATGGTGGTCCCGGGCCATTCCCATGTCAGCACCTCTTCTGTTACGGACGTCCTGGAGACTGCTTCTAAAACGCCGGCTGATCGCGAAGTGGTCAATTTGGTTGGAAGTTGCTTGTCTGTCAGTCGACACCCAACTGACTTTGTGGCACGTCTTATGCTCGAACATGGTCCCTCCAATAACAAGGCCGTTGGCGTTGCAGAAATCGACAAATCGTTCGCCATTGTCGTTTCGGTTACCAACACCATGTTTTCCCATGACATGCCTTAGCCCAGAGTTGTCATTGCCAACCTTGGCATTTAAGTCTCCCATCACCATAACTATATCACCTCGTGGAACGCTATCATAAGCAGCACTCAGCCGGTTATAAAAGGCCTCCTTCTCCTCGTCAGAAGAGAGCAAAGTTGGGGCGTAACACTGTATGATGGTGACGCGACGTACTCTAGTCCGGAACCTGGCTTTCAGGATCCTGTCACCTAAAGGCTCCCAGGAAATTAGGCTTTTGAGAGCTGTTTTGGAAAGCAGCAATCCAACGCCAGATTCCCGAGCGCTTCCAGGTGTTTTTCCGGAATAGAATAGTACAGTGTTCGTTTTGATGCCTTACATAAAAACCTTAAATTTGGGCATTACATTCAAATAATTTTGATTTTATACACCATTTTTATTAAATTACTAGATAAAGTCATAGTTTCATCAAAATTATTTTTTTACTTCAAGCTTTGAAAGAGCGTCCTGAAAAAAAATCGTATTACTCAATACTGGTTCTTACTTTTAAAAAATTGCCTTACCTTTGGACTTTTTAAAAAGGTATACATCATACCAATGCAGACTCTAAGTCAGAAGTTAGAACCATTTAAACTCAATCAGTCGTGGGTTTAAGAAAAATTAAAATAAAAAAAGTTGTTCTTTTTTTGTTTTTATTGTTTTGTTGTTTATTTTATGATTTTTCTTGTATTTTTTGTTTTTGGTTTTATGCGCTTTTTACGGTTTGTTTACGTTTTTTTTTATATATATAAGAAAGTATAGAATTATGCCCATAACACCTATCCCCAGAGATCGGACCTTTATTTTCAATTGGTTTTTCACTGATTGATATCAAATTCGCCTAATTCCGATTTGTGTTTGTTCTGAGATTTTTTTAATAAAGGGAAATGGTTTACCTTAAACCGTTTCCATGGAAAATAAATCAAAAATGGTTAATTTCTTTAATTTTCTAAACTCAAATCTTTGAAGAAAAAAATAAAAAAAAATGTCAAACTGATTTTTTTCAAAAACCGGCACTAAAAAATATTAAAAAATAATGGGGGATACAAACACGAAAAAAATGGGCACGACTGGATCGCACAAAACTTGCTCTCGTAGCTAACAACTTTAACGTAGCTTGAAATAGGCAATGTAAATATTTATCGGTTCCATAACATTCTGATATCATTATCTGTCTGTCTGTCGTCGCCCCTACAGCCTTAATAGTTAGGTCCTTAAGGCCATATTTTAGGTCAAACCTTGCACTTCATTCTGACGGGATGAGCTTTGGTTCACTAATAGTCCACATCCTAAGTTTACTTTTAAGAAGTGTTTCCACGGTGGCAACACGGGCAGACCGGAGATATAAGGGTTGCCTTCTGACCATGTTTTAACACGAAATTTCACATAAACTAACCTATAAATCGGGAACCAGACATTGGTTGATATCGTGGAATGTCTCGTTGGATTTATAATACTTGAATCCATAGGAATATGTTAGTTGTTTGGCCCCTCCCCCACCCTAGTACGCGGGGGAGCAAAATACCCTCGGCGGATAAAAAAAAAATAAAAATAAATCGGGTGGCACAACGGCTCATGAAGAACCAGGGCCTAGTGACTAACAACTCGCAACCATTCCTGTGTGCGCCTTTCCACAGGAATGGAAGGGACCTACAATTTTATGCCGAATCCGAACGGCTAGACGAGAAGCACTTATTCGTGACAAGTGATACTCTTGGAGGATTTGTCATTTCCTCGCAAGAGGCAGTAGCCCTGAAAAAACTTTTTAGTTTTTAGGTGGACGAGGCAGAAAATAATGGTAATAAAATGAATATTCATAAAATTTTAAGATGAGAATACAGAATATCCGAAGGCCATTTTTATCCATGTATTAGTTTTTTGTATAATCGCTTTCAAAATGGGGGGAGAGGGAGGTGGAAGTATATCAAACCACTATAGGTATATTTGCCTTGGTATCATTCAAATATATGGCACATGACCTTAGGGTAATTTTTAATGCCCAATCTTATGCAATCAAAATAATTTCAATATAATTTCCCTAGAAAAAGTTATAACGTTTTTATAAAATGATGACTTAATTTTCAGTGAAACGAGCGTAACATTACCAAATTTCAATGGTATGGTAATAATGATGACACTTCTTGGCACACATTTCTCATTTTTCTAAAGAAATAAGAATCAAAAGAGTCCATAAAAATATCGGGGGTGAAAGAGTGTTTTTTTGAGTGAAAGAGAAAAGTGAATTAGGTACTATTACCAGTAAATCCCTCCCAAAATTGGTATGTTGATGAAAGTTTGTAGAAATGTTTTATTTCTTGTTAGAAGCAAGACTCAAAAGGATCCATGCAAATATATTGGTTCCAGGAGTGTTTTTTTTTAGGCGGAAGGAAAATATGGGTTATTAACCCAACATTTTATTTGTATGTTATCGGGGTACAAATATTCAATATGGTACATGATTTTAAAGTATTCTTTAACGCTTAATACAATTTAAGTAAAACTAAGACGATACAATCACCATTAAGAAAATTATCGTTATAATGGAAAATTATTTTTTTTTTGAGTAGAGCAGATAAAACATTTTCCGTCACAAACCACCTTTGACAATAGATATTTCATTTATCTTTTTTTATTCTTGGTAACAATAAAAAATAAAATATTCCTACCAACTTTCATCAACGTACTAATTCTGGGGGGGTATTACGGGACATAGTTTTACACTTTTCTGTTTCACTCAAAAAAACACCCTTTAGCCCCACATATTTTGATGGATTTCTTGATTCTTATTTCTTACAAAAAATGAGTCATGTGTGCCAAGTTTCATCATCATACTATTTGAAGTTTTTTTAAGGTATGCTCGTTTCACTGAAAATTAAGTCATCATTTTATAAACAGGTTATAACTTTTTCTAGAGAAATTATATTGAAATTATTTTGAATGATAAGATTCGGCATTAAAAATTACCCTAAGGTCATGGGCCATATGTTTGAATTATACCAAGACAAATATATAGTGGTTTGATATATTTCCACCTTCCCCTCCCCCATTTTAAAAGCGATTATTTAAAAAAATAGTACATGGATAAAAATTAACTTCGGATATGCTGTAGAGTATGAAATTCTACGTCGACTCTCATTTTAAAATTTTATGATTAATCATTTTATTACCATTATTTTCTGTTGAATAAAAACTTTTATCCGTCGAGGGTATTTTGCTCCTTCCGCGTACAAGGGTGGTCAAAAAATGAACATATTCCTATGGATTCAAGTATTCTAAATTCAACGAGAAATTCCACGACATCAACCGATGTTTGGTTCCCAATTTATAGGATAATTTATGTGAAATTTTGTGTTAAAACATGGTCAGAAGGCAACCCTTAAATCTCTGGTCTACCAGTGTTGCCAAGGTGGCAACACTTCTTATAAGTAAATTTAGGATGTGGAGTATTAGTGTACCAAAGCTTATCCCGTCAAAATGAAGTGCAAGGTTGGCTACCTTAACGCCCTAACTATAACGGCTGGAGGGAATTTCTTCAAACTTGTTACATAGTGTTTTTTGACTAATATGCCGACACGTTTTTTTTTTAATTTTTTTAGGACCAAAAATAACGGTACCTGCCATACATTTTTGTTCGCCAAAAACGAAAATGTTATTTTCTCAAAAACCGGTCCAAGGATATTGCTAAATTAAATGCAAATAAATTAAATATGGAAATACTACTTTTTAAAAAAGTTTGATTTTCCGAAATTTGGTTATTTTTGATACCTCCAGTACAACTTTTTTCATTTTTGTAAGGTAAATCGTCTAAAAAGTATAAAAATTATTGTGAACCAAACCAGAAAGGACTATAACTTTTTTTAGACTATCGTATCCCATTAATTTTGATGTAATTAGGATCGGAATTGAAAAAAACCCTCATGGGTCATTTATCAGCCCTATTCTGCTATTCATCGGGGGGAATTTTGCTTGAATTTTCACTTGTTACTATTCTGCTATTCATTCAAGTGAATGTGGATTTACGTCGGCAATGTCGGTAATACGGTGTGGTATTCTCTTATTTACGTGAACGGACTCTTTCTATATAACTCAGATCCGCATATAAAATGTTGCGGGTTTTCAATTGTTGGTTGTGTATCTGCTTAGTTCTTGGGAAAATGTGAGTAGAAACATATTTTTTACTTAATTTAGAATATTTGTTTTATTTGGAAGTGGGAAAAAAGTCCAAAACTGTCGATATTTGTTTTTAATTCTTTTTTAATATAAAAATTAACCAAAACAATTTATTGAAACTTCTTAAGATACATGCACAGCTGTTTGAGTGAATGTCAAATTGGCTTGGGATAATGTAGTTCACCCGACGGATAGCAGAATGTAAATATAGAGCGAAAGGGAATCGAATTGGTGAATCGGATCTATGGTTCACGGGAATAGCAGAATAGGGCTGTATGCTTAAATTACATATATCAATATGAATTTTTAATTTTGATTAGAGCTAGCCACGAGACGAAAAAAGTCTTGCTCTCGGTCTCAGTCTCGGTCTGGCATGACGAGACCGAGACGAGCCTAGACGAGCCTAGACGAGACGAGACGAGACGAGACGAGACGAGACGAGACGAGACGAGACGAGACGAGACGAGACGAGACGAAACGAAACGAAACGGAACGAAACGAGACGAGACAAGACGAGACGAGACGGGACAAGACGAGAAGGCCTTTTAAGCATCCTAGGCGAGACTAACAAAGAGAGTCTAACAAATTAAAAAATCCAATTTCAGTTAAATATTTATTTTCTTCTGCACATATTCAAACTATAATCGAAAATATTTCGTTCCAATAATAATTAGCTATCGTCTTGGTGTATTTTGTTGGTTTTAGATGTTATTTCTTATATTTTACGAGCCGACAGGTATTTCGGGACTGGATATATAATCAAAATATAATTATAAGGATTTATAAGTGCATGTGTCATGGTATTGTAAGCAAGTCTACCTCCACAACAGTTATTTATCATACACCGTTGAAGAAGTTATTGCATGCAGCACGCTGTTTTGTAAATAGAATAATGATGCAATTCTTTAACTGGTATACCAACTCAATAGTAATGTGTCATACTTGGTTCAAAAGGTTATTGGTGTTTTGAAGCGGAGTTATCTATCGAACCAGCTTAACGGCTATATAACAAATAAAAGTACTAGCAGTAACCTTTTCAGCGATTATGGGAAATTACTGTTGCGTAGGTAGACCGCTTTGTCCATTCTCATTCACTGTCGGCCGAGACTTAATTATCGAGACGAGACTGAAAATGTTCGATGTTAACGAGACCGATACGAGATTTACAAAAGTCTCGCCGTGTCTCGCGGCCAGCCCTTATTTTAATCAGCTGATACCTCCCCCCTCTCGCTGTCCAAAAAACATCCATGAAATGCATATATGTATTTTTATGGACTGTCTTATTTGTCATTGTTAGGGTTAAATCAAATTCAAAGTTCCCACCATGTTTCATTTATGTAGGTAAGAGTTTTTTTTCCATTTCGGACGATTTTGTGTATTATTTTACTCGTTAGATAAAACGTACTGTTCTGATAAAACGTAGTCATATTCATTTTAAAAATCAATAACAAAGAAAGAAAAAAACCTAAACAACAGAAGTTATATTGTTTTTGTTTTTATTTTAGTGGACTGTATTGAATGAAATTCAATAAAAAGAATTTAAGCGACCTTTAGTCCAATGCGTTTCGGTCCTGATAACAATTACAGTGGACCTCATCAGTTAGAGCTGTAATTGTTACCTTTCTAAGACGCAACATTTTAGTCGATGGCTACCGACGTTTATAAAATTTACAGCATAAACACACTGCAAATTATATTTTTCTAGGGGAACATGGTTACATTCAGAAACCTAGATATAGATATAGATATTATGCCCGTGGTCTGGCGAAGGTAATAAAGAAAGAAAAAAACCTAAACAACAGAAGTTATATTGTTTTTGTTTTTATTTTAGTGGACTGTATTGAATGAAATTCAATAAAAAGTATTTAAGCGACCTTTAGTCCAATGCGTTTCGGTCCTGATAACAATTACAGTGGACCTCATCAGTTAGAGCTGTAATTGTTACCTTTCTAAGACGCAACATTTTAGTCGATGGCTACCGACGTTTATAAAATTTACAGCATAAACACACTGCAAATTATATTTTTCTAGGGGAACATGGTTACATTCAGACACCTACATATAGATATAGATATTATACCCGTGGTCTGGCGAAGGTAATAAAGAAAGAAAAAAACCTAAACAACAGAAGTTATGTTGTTTTAACTTTTTACCGGAAGATTGCATCGTCTTGATTTATTTTATTCGATTCCCTATTAAAAACTACCCTAACATCATGTACCATATTATCTTTATAATGCACTATATTACCCTTACTATAAGGAAAATTCATCAAACTGGATTCGGGTCCGAATCTGGATCCGAGTATCCGACACTATCCGGATAGTTTCGGATCATAACTGTCTCATTGAACTATCCGGAACTATCCGACACTTTTCGGATAGTTCCGATATCTGATCATGGATCCGGATCCGGATCCGCTTCGGATATCCGAAATGTCCGGATACTTTGGAGCACTACTTTGTACCGTAGTCGATCATTTTAAATGATCTAATTAATATAAAAACTTTATGCGTTGTAATATTTTGAAATACAACCTTTAAATCAGTTTTACGGAACAAAACTATCTTTTTTTCTGCGCACCCTTCCACATCATGTACATTGTACATTATAGGTACTTTTTAAAAGCTTCCCTGTAAAACAAAATTTAAAATCAACTTAACCGTTTTTTAGAAAATGAAAAACCACAAAAGTGGTTCTACAAGGGGTACCAATAATAACCATTTTTCCAAAAAAAAAATACCAGAAAGTACCTTCTCTTCATTATAGTAACAAACATATTTTTTTAAATCGTAGGAACATACGGTTAAGAAAAAACAACATTCTTCTTAGCGGTTGGACTGATGTTAAAAAGTTATATACATATATTACATACATAAACTAAATGATTTTTGATTGAAAAAAAAAAAGAAAATAAACAAATATATCGCAGAAGTAGGTACTACTTCAGAATTATTTTTACTCATTTAAATACAATACGAATTTTCTAAGTTCAATGTAGCAATAAAACGGAAAAAGATAATTTGCTTTTCTTTTATCAAAAACTGCATGTGATCAGGTGAGTTCGGCCTGTAAAATTATAAGGAAGCTGGTCATGAAAATCCGTAAAAAGCTTATAGCAAAGTCAAATTGCAAAAAAAGCCCGTTATGGAATCGTAAAAGGCCTTCCACACTAGCCCACTGTGTATTAATACATATCAAAAAAGTGGGAAACAAATCATGTAGAATAGTGTGGAAACAAAATGTGAAAGCCCAGTCTACACAACCCGACATTCTATCCCACACGATTTCACATGTGTTAATACATAAAGAATTTTAGGAATGGTTCTAATTCTATCCCACATTCTATCACACTTATTTTTAGGTAAGGGTAATGTACTAATACAAGCAAGTGTGGAAGCAAAATATGAAAAGTCATTTCTTTCCCACAAATTTGTCAGTCGCGTGGAATTATTTCCCACTTTCAATTTGACATGTATTAATTCACAGTGGGCTAGTGTGGAAGGGCTATAACTGGCCGAACACAATTGTGTAGCTGTAGCTATGGCATGTAGCACTGTCAAACTTGAAAGATACGAAAATGGTGAACACCGCCACAATGGGAAGCTGTAGCTATAGTAAGAAAATTGTCTGCGGCGAAAGTTGACTCAACTTTAACTTTTGGCGGATACGGACATTATTATATAAAATGTAGCTTTAAAAAAAACTATAAAATCATGTATAAGACCCCTTTCACACAAGGAAACTGAGTTGCCGGCAACTGGGAGTTTGTAGGCGAGAAGGGCGTAAGAGGAAGAAAAAAAATCTCCCCTCTCACCCTTCTCTCCAACAAACTAGCTAAGCTAGTTTCTGGCAACTCAGTTTTCTTGTGTGAAAGCCGTCTAAATATTAATCACTGAAATGTTGAACTGTTAAGCGACATATACACTGTTCAAATGCTTGTCATGCCTGGGAGAGTGTATTAGTAAATTCATTTTGATGTGGCATATACAGACATCATGCATGAGGCTTCAATAATTTTTTTTACTTTAGCTTTTGAGGTGAATGGACGTACGGTTCTGGTCCAACCTCAGATATCTTTGTTTTTTTATCGTAAAATTTGATTTTTGCGAATTTTATCGTTTCATTTCATTTAATTTAGTTTTTATAATATAGAAAATATTCTTATGCATGATCAAGCAATTAATCTCGAATATACTGTCATTTCTGTCTATCTGGTTGAAGAAAAATCAAAATAGGTATTTTGATTTTGATTCAATCATACACAGAATGTATATATGTTTCATTTTAACTAATGCCGTTTTCCTTTGGACGTCCGGAAGCGTCCGGAAGTCTTCTGAAACCATTCCATTGGCACAAAAAATACGCTTCTGACGATTATGAGAAGAGAAATTCGATTCCAGAATCCACTCAAGAAGCACTAATACATTCAAACTCAAACGTCACACCAAACTGCAATGCACTTCATGTTTTTTTTTTTTAATTTTTCGTTTTAATTTATTTTGCATCCAAAATCAAAGTATTTGATAAAGAAAATTTAATCAAAAAATATTATTTGAAAGTTTGGAGTTCATACAGTCGTGTTTTACATTTTACGTTTTGTGTGGCAGCAAATAATTTCTAATTGGTGATTCACCTATACATATACCAAAACTAAGAATTGAGTGGAAGCAACATGAAGCGTTCCATTGGATTTCAGAATGAGTGCAACCTTGAGTGAAACCAATGAAAAACGCCATAATTCTCTCTCTGCTTGACAAGAATTTGTACAATGTAGGTGGCGCTTTAAAAAAAAATAGGTATTTAACTTTTAGATAATAAAACCATTTCACTGACAAATTTTAACATTGACGACAGAGATTTATTTATACCCAATGTAGGGGCTCACTTTATATAGACAGCTACTTTAACTATTTTAATATTGTATTTTATATGCATATATGCATATCTAATTTTTTATGTTTTTGATTTGGATTTATTTTATTTTGCTTAGTTCACTAGTTATATAGAACTGAAAACAAAAGAATAATAACAAAATAATCCGGATCTGCGGTATACAAGTTTATTTTTATTATAAAAATGATTCTGATCAAAATGACTCATTTTGAGATTTATTAAATTTTTCCATTGATCCGACAACAATTCAAAGATTGAATGTTCTTAAAACAGGGTAATAGGCATACACGTTTTATGTGTGGGTTTTAAATGAAATAAATCAGGAATAAAATTGTATCAGAATTTATGCAAATCTATAATATAAAACGGAAATTTTAAAATTTGATTGTTTGTTAAAGTGTCATCTTACCATGTTTCCAAACTCAAAATAATAACTGGATGAAAAAATTCCAAAAACTAGACCTTGTAGAAGAGGGATTGCTTTGGATGTGCTGATTGCATTTGACAATACCTTTACCTTTTATTTGTGTACATTCCAATGTGTTCAGAGACTCGTGAAAAAATATTTTTATTGGATAGTCCATGCTTTTTTCAAAAATCAATTGATGAAAATTATCCAATCAGTAAAATTTTGAACAACAACGCAAAGGCCTGTCCATTCACTATTCAACAACGTCAACCGCAACCTCTTACGAGCCTTTTTTGGAAAGTTATATAGCCATATAAAGGCTTTTAGTTTTGGGTCGAAAATAATGGAATTACTTTGAATTCAAATATCTTCGCAACCAGACCTCATAGAATGTTCTAGTTATGGATAGCTCTCAAAAAACTGATAAAGAGTTTTAAATCCGCAATGTCTTCCCAGGCTTATTTGTGAAACTGTAGGCATCCAAAGATATCCTAGGTTTTCAAACTCAAAAAAATAACTTTGGTTTGCCTTGGATGTGCTGATTGCATTTGACAATACCTTTCTATTTATGTACATTTCAATAGACTTTCGTAAAAAGAAAAGTTTTCTTGCATAAGAGGATAGATAGTCCATGTTTTTATTTTCTTCAAAAATCAATTCGCCGTCCGAATACTTAAGTGCCCCATAGACCACTTTTTCGGGAAACTGAGTTAAAGATGCAGTTATACTAATACGAATATTCTCTATCGTTTGGCGCTATCCCCGTTGCTCTATCTCAATCATTAACGGAATTACAGAAAGCACTTTTGCTCTATAAACTACAAATTGTTGGGTTATTTTGATGCTTTTTTGCCGTATATCCAAAATTTGTACAAGGTCGGACAATTTGTGTAGGAAAGTTTGAAAAACAAACGCTTAATGCTTAACTGCCCCATAACCGCGGGAGATGGGATATAGAGCATTTAAGTACTCACAATATATTAAAAAAAAGTGAGATTTTTGGTGCTTATGTGCTCTATATCCATGGACTTAAGTGCAGTCAGCTGGGAAAGTATAAATAAGAAGTAACATTTTCACCGATCAAATAAATAATATAAAATCCTTGATTTAAACCCAAAAATTATGTCTTTGTTTTAATTCAATATTTATTGATTATTTACCGAGTTTCAATTCTGGTTTGGATCTTTTTAAGGGCTGAGAAATAAAAACGAGGTACAAATGAGGAAAAAAAAATATTTTAAATAAGAATATTTATATATCTTCAGGTTGACAAACTTAATAACTGCGTAAATGTATTCTAAATAAAGTTTTTTATCGATGATAACTAGGCTTTTTTTTACTAAAATGGATAAAACCAAAAAAGGTCAAACAAAATTTAATTTAAAAAAGTTTGACAAAAATACCAAAACTTATTCCTACGAATGTTGCAGTATTTTTGAAACCAATTCCGAATAAAATTGAATGTATTTTTCTAGGAAATTTTATGGACCAAAGTTCATTTTCAGTATTTTTCATAATTAAGTGTTTAAATGCTCTATCATTTTCGTACGTTTCTTATCGACTTATGTCGGATTCCTTACAACCATTTGAAGTCGATTTTTTTTGTGAGTGTGTGAGTGCAATTTGACAGGAATTTTGTTGTCGCACAAAACTAAGAAGTAGTGCGCGCTATGCAAGATTAAAGTGTATTTTATTTTCGCGTTGTTTTGATAATTTTAAAGCAAATATATTTCGTCTGATAATTGAAAAACATCAAAAACAATTGTGTGCGTATTCAAGTAAAAAAATTACAATCCAAAATTATTCCACACACAGCAGCGAGGATCTATTCTGAATATTTCACTAGGGGACGAAGAAAAATAATTTTGCAACGTGTTTTCCTCGCGAATTGTATGTTATTTTAATGGGATTTTTTGTTTCTTGAAGATACGCACAATTATCTTTACTTTTTTTCATCATTCACTGAAATATTAAACAATTAAGAACACTTAAACATTTGTTTTCTTTTTTAACTTCGTCACAAAATTGTAATGAGAACATTTAATTCCATCTTGATGCATGAGAAATGTCAAAGCTTGATAGTGTGTGTGCGATTTGATGTGAAATCTAGCTAAAACCGCAAGATTTGTTTGACAGCATTAAAATCGATTTTGTTTAGAAAAAATTCGATTTGTTCAGAAAAATTCGAATTTTTTTGGTTGTAAGGAATTCGACATTAAAAACAATGCAATCTGGTATAGAGGAAGGCACAGCCACTTAATTAATATTACGTTTTGTTTTATGTTGTTATCACTTAAAGTAAAATTATAAAAATTAATAATGCTAGAAATTTTGAATTTTTTTTATTATTTTTGATTTCGTTATTTTCCGAATGTCCAGTGCATAAAAGTCCTATATCCATAGGAAATTTGAAGTTTGGTTTTCATGGATTTCGCATTCGTATGGAAGAGGGTTCTATATCCGTTTTTGACTTTTTTCAAACTTTATTTTTTTTTTTTTTAATAACCGTAAGGTTTTTTGACATCAGGATTTCAAAAAAAAAAAGGATTGGCCGGATTCAACACATCAAAATTTTCAGTACTTTATTTTCAGATGGAGCTTCTGATTGGCCAGCTGTCATAAGAAGTTAGCTGACATTCAGTTACGTTGAGTGAAGTTTAGTTACGTTTCATCTGAATTTTCAGCAAGAAATTCCCAACTGAAAATTCAGCTGACAGCTTTTCTATACAAAAAAAAAACTGACATTTCATATAATTTTACGTTCAACGACAAAAAATTAAGTACTTTTTTTTCAGCAGTTGTCAAATTTCGCATTGAATGCGCCCATTGTTATATTAATATATATATATAAAAATTCAAAAGTCGAAATTGTCAAGTAAAAAATAACGGAATTATATTTCAAACCTTAAAATTAATTTTCTGAGGAATAATTTTATTGTATATGGGGCACTTAAGTATTCAGCCGGCGAATTGAAAAAAAAAATTCTCCAATCAGTAAAATTTTGAACATCAATGTAAAGGCCTGTCCGTTCTCAACAACGACAACCGCATCCTCTTACGAGTTTTAGTTTTGGGTCGAAAATAATGGAATTATTTTGAATTCAAAGATTTTGCGAAAGTACACAGTTGACACTACTAGAGTGTTCGATTATCGTGTATTAAAACGTTCTTAAAGAATTACATACATAGTCCCGATTTTGCGAATTCGAACATTTGTAATATAGAATTGAATTACATAGTTGGCCCCCAGTGGTGCGTTCCTTTATTAACCATAGTTAACTATGGTTAACTATAGTTAACAATGGTCGTTCCTTTATTACAAAATAGTTACGATTTGTAACTATATGACGTCATCACATCGTTCCTAAATTCAGTTTATTAGTGTCAAATAGTTACAATTCGTAACTATTTCCAACTCATCTCCATGATATGAGTTGAAAGTGTTGATCTGTCAAGTCACCTAATGTCAGAAGGTTTGTTTACAAAAAAAAATTTAAGAATCAAAACAAACCTTTTTGTGAAGTGAAATAGACTGAAAAAAAATAAAATTAAAAAATTAAAATGGAATTTACTGCAATTGTGAACCAAAAAGGAGAGTATACTCTTAAAGACAATATGATTCTGTGTGTAACTGCTTCAAATGGTAATATTACCAACAAAATTGTGTATGTTTATTAGTGATTAATTTGTTTTTTTTTTTTCAGAACAAATATTTGTTGTTTTAACTCCGGAGGTATGTTGCAGTTAAAATATTCCGGAGAATTTTGCTGCCAGCTACAGTAACAGCCTCAACGTCAGCACTCCAGCTGCCTGCTTGGTTATTCATTTTGATAATAAAATATAAAAAAAAAATTCCAGTGTTCGCTTGACAGATCAACAATATCTAACAACAAATCGTTCCTAAATGAAATGTAACAATTTCCAACTAAATCTAACAATGACACTTCAACAATTTTTTTTGACATAACAACCATAGTTAACTATGGTTAATAAAGGAACGCACCACAGACCTCATAGAATGTTCTGTTATGGATAGCTCCCAAGAAGATGATGAGTCTTAAAATCCGCAATGTCTTCTGAGGCTTATTTGCGGAACTGTAGGCATCCAAAGATAACAAAGGTTTTCAAACAACAAAAAAAAAAAAATGATATTGCTTTCAAAAAGCATTTTGAAATATTCGTGATAGTGCTTTCTGAATGCGATTTTTTACTTTCAACAAAGAGAAATTCCTTAAAACACCGCACACCATCCAAGCGAAAGCATTTGCTGAAAACGTATGTGGACGGGTCGTCGCTTTTGCCACTTTGAGCTTTATTTAATGTATTGGTTACCATAATAGCTAAAAAATGGAGTTCAGTGACGAAATTGGTCTCTAGTGTCGTCTGTGTAGACACAAATCGTCGCATCAGAGCAGAACTAGCCTCAGTCACAATTTCAATATTTTTCAGGACAGCGATTTTAAAACTTCAAAATGTGTTTACTCCTAAGCTTTTTTATGAAACACCTTGGCGTAAAAACATTATATTATTTTTTTTATTGGATTTTAATGGCACTAGAATTTCATATGAAGTATTATTATTTAAGCTTATTTTTGGACATAGGATTACTGTGTACTTATATTTTGAGTGCATAGGACATAGGATTTATTATTTCATCATCTTTCTTTTCCATAATTGACATAGGTTTGAAGATTCAGTACCCAAAAAAGAAGAACGAAACCTTAACACTCTTCTTCAAGTACTGATAACACTATCCTACTAACTCACTTATGCTGGCGCTACAGTCCGTTATATACCAGGGCCTCAACCAACAAGCCTTCTCAAGCCAACTCTGTCCCTAGCTAGCTGCTTCCAGTTTCACACGCCAACTTGGTTGAGGTCCTCTTCCACCTGCATGCGCCACCGGTTTCGGGGCCTTTCTCTACTGTGCCGTCCTTCAGGGAGGGATTCCGCTCTACGTGACCCAGGCACTTGAGTCTTTGCCTTTTCACTTTTGTGACTAGGTCAATTGCCTTCTTAGCCCGAAGAAAGAGCGATTGGCAAGAGTAATCCTTCGTTTGATATCAGCGCTGGTGTCGTTGTCTGAATATATAGCGGAGCCCAGGTAAACAAATTCCTCAAATAACGCAAAGTTATATCTGTCTATGTTGATGTTCTGTCCAAGACGTTGGTGTTGAGTGTCCTTTCTAGATGACAGCATATACTTTGTTTTGCCCTCATTCACCGCTAAACCCATTTTTGCCGCTTCCTTCTCAATGCTTGCAAAAGCTCCAGTGACATCACGCTTTGTTCTTCCAATTATGTCAATATCGTCGGCATATGCAAGTAATTAGATGGACTTTTGAAGATTGTGCCTCTAGTGTTGACTGCACTATTCTTCCAAGTATGATGTTGAAGTAGTCGCATCTCGCATGACAGCGCGTCGCCTGGCCTAAATCCTTTTTTGACATCTAAGGTGTCGGTGAGGTCTTTGCCAACCTTGATGGAGCAGCGTGCGTTCTCCATCGTCATCCTGCACAAACGGATGAGTTTCCCAGGGATACCAAAACTAGACAACTAAATACTGTCATACGCGGCATTAAAATCGATGAACAGGTGGTGAGTGTCGTTTTGAAGTTCCTGGGTTTTTTCCAAGATCTGCCGTAGTGTGAATATTTGGTCCATGGTGGACTTTCCTGGCCTGAAGCCTTACTGATATGGACCTATCAGGTTGTTGACGAACGGCTTCAAGCGTTCATTTAAGACGGCAGAGAAGATCTTGTAGGCGATGTTAAGGAGACTGATTCCTCTATAGTTGGCGCAGTTTAGAGGGTCTCCTTTCTTGTGGATCGGGCAAACAATGCTGAGATTCCATTCATCGGGCATGCTTTCCTCCAACCATATTTTACAGATGAGCTGGTGCATACCTACTCCTTATCAAGTCGTCTCCTACTGCTTTGAATAGCTCGGCAGCGAACCCGTCAGCTCCAGCAGCTTTGTTGGACTTAAGCTTAGATATTGCTACCTTCACTTCGTCGAGGTCGGGTAGACGGAATTGTTGATCTTCATCGTCTAGGTTGAACGGTGTAATCTGCCTGACGGCGGAATTCGTCATCGCCGTTATACAGTCTACGGAAGTGATCTTTGCATATTCTCAGCGACGACTGCGAATCTACTACGATGTTCCCTTGCTCGTCCTTGCAGGCTTCGATTCGGGCTCTGTAGCCCTGATAGCTCCTTTTTACCTTTTGGTAAAACTTCCGAACCAAATTCCTGTTATGACATCCCTCAAGCCTCAACCTCCTCTATCTCGAGCTTCTCATGCTCCCTCTTTTTCTTTTTTGAGAAGCCGGTGTTCCTCTCTCCTCTTTTGCTCGTAGAGCTAGCGAGCAGCTCTGGTCCTTCTGTACAGTGACGCCTTGTATGACTACTGCTTCGCTGAATGTGCTTGCCGGCAATCGTCGTCAAACCATGGGTTTCGTTGTGGTGGTCAAGTGAAACCCAGCACGTCAGATGCGGCATCTTTGATGGCTTCCTGGCAATTTGCAAATGGTTTGCAACACTTGATGCTGGCGACGTAGGTCCTCTTAAGAGGTTTTTTGAGACCATATCACAGAAGGACCTAGCAATCTCTTGCGATTGTAGCTGCCTGACGTCAAACTGCCTGACAGTATTACTTCGGTTTGGCTGTGTTCGAGATATCCGAAGCTATACCTTGGCTACAACAAGGTAATGGTCCGAGTCAACGTTGGCTCCTCGGTATATGATAACTCTGGTTGACGATTGATTGATCAAAATATTTCCAGGTCCCCTTGTGGATATGTATCCTATGTACTATCCTAAGTCACTACTAATATAATACAAAAGGAACACACATTATTTATTTTGTTTGTGCAGAACTAACAAATGTCCGTATTATGGACTTAGGCTATTCGTTTTTGAAAGCTCTAAAAACCTAAGTCCATAAAGTGGACATAGATTAGTTCTGCACAGTAAAAAATAACGACTGGGGACATAGGTTTATATCATACAATTAAAATTGTAAGCGATCAACTTCACGTATAAGTATGGTAATCACACAGGCAAGAGCAGAATGCAACTGGCTTTCTTCTCATAATTAAAAACGAAAATTCGAAATTTCGGACTTAGGCTAGTTCTGCTCTGATGCGACGAAATTACATCGATCTTTCAAATGCCGCATTTGGTACATGTTTGTGCAAGTACTTGGGCCTTGGGGTCGTTTGACTCCTGTGAGCCAGGTTAAATCCTCTCTTATTCGTCCATACATACTATATTAAACTTTAACTTATTTTATTTTTGTCTTGTTTCTGTGCGAATATTTTTCGCTGAAATTAATAAATTTTTCTCGATGCAATAATTTTAGTTCAAGCTTCTCAAGCACCCTTAATTTTTTTCACAGAAATTTAAATACAAGCGGCAATTATAGAATTTACCTCGGGTGGCATATAAGATTTACACACCATCGATAAGATCCTCTCTTGAAATTGTTGGTTGTATTATTATTTGGCGAGTTAAATATGGGAAAAAAGCATTTGATATGTTTTAAAGCTTTTTAATATTTTCTGCCTGGATGCTTATTGAAGAGGTTTTATTATTTGTGGCATTTAAAAACTACTTGTGTGAGTTGATTGCAGACAAAACTAAACACACTTCATAGTCAATTAAGCTACATATGCTCGACAATATAGACTTCAAATTCCAGTTATAATAACAAAATAAAATTAAGTTTAATAGTCCGTATTTGTGTAATTTATTTATGACTTTCAAAACACTTTTTTACAATTTTTTAATAATTATACATATTTATAACCGTCACTTTGGTTATATTATTAAAATTTACTTTTAATTTAAGGAAACAAAAATACACATCCATCAGGTACAAAATGTATGCAAACAAACAAATAATGAGCCATTAACACAAAAGAACATACAAACAGAAAAATAAATATGATGTAAATAACTATGATATGATATATGTAAGTAATATAAATATTAATTTTCTTTTAAATTTTCAGCCGATGTAACGACGAGCCATTGCTGGGCGGCTACAGCTGGCCTGTTCTGCGTAACTTTCTTCGGGTAGAGGTTGAGGGTGCTCCTCACAACTAGTGAGAAGTGCTGCTTTGTAGCGTTCTGGGGCATTTAGTGCACGTTCATAAACCTGAATGTACATTCGGCTTTTTTCAACGCACTCGGTTAAATGATTTAATACGCCCATAAGTGGTTGCAAATATTCTATAGATATTGAAATGAAAAATAAAAAATATTTTTTTTTTTTTTTAATTTTGTAAATTCAAAAAAATATTATCTAAGGAACAACAAAACAAACATTAAATATAAAAGTTACCTTTATAATATTGTATCCGCCGTATGACTTCGTTTGGTTTTAAATTTATATTTTAATGCGTTTCGGCAAATGGATTGCCACATCAGAAAAAAATAATTTAATAAGAACATAAAAATAAAATTATCACAAATGCATTTTTTCTTCGCGGCGCGGCACAGAGACGTTGCATTAACGCGGTGGCAAAGACACTGAGTGTCAGACACTGAGTATCTTTGCCACCGCGTTAATGCAACGTCTCTGCACCGCGCCGCGAAGAAAAAATGCATTTGTGATAATTTTGTTTTCATGTTCTTATTAAATTATTTTTTTCTGATGATGGCAATCCATGTGCCGAAACGTGTTAAAATATAAATTTAAAACCAAACGAAGTCATACGGCGGAAACAATATTATAAAGGTAACTTTAATACACTGGCGGAAGGCGGACTAAGGTAGGGGCAGGCGGGGCAGTCTGCCCCGGGCCACCGGTGTCCGGCGGCCCCCAAATTCAATTCAACCTCCATAATTGTTCATTGAACAATGAAACAAAATATGTGTAGAATGGATGTAGACTACATTTACATAAGTATATATTTTAAGATATTAAGAAAAATACGTTCATATGAACCTACTACCTACTATATTTTTTTTCGTAATGTTTCTATATCACACATGAAGAAAAAATTTTTGGGGCCCCCTTTTAAACTCAAAATTTGTTTTGTTCAAACTTAATATTTTGACGGGAGCACTCATTCCACTCAATAAACATTTATGTATTTACATATTCTATAAAGACATATATGTACATATGTACATAATATACAAAAATCGATGTATGGAAGTACGTTCCATATAGACTCAAAATGAGATTGATTTTGATGAAATTTTTAGAAAATCTTCAGATTAGCCCAACTGGATCAACAGAATTTTTGTTTGGTTAAAGGGGGTCGGTCGCCAGTTTTGTATAAAAGCTTTTATTTGTTTTCTAATCATTGTTTTTTGCACTTTACATGTTGGTTGGTATGCCTATAAATGTTGATGTGTTGTCCTAATTTCTGTGCCCGTTCTAGTAGCACTATTTTCTCAATATTATCTTCGCCAAAATGTTTTGTTGGATAATTTTTCCCGGAAAAGTTTACAAGCTTGTTTAAGAACACATTTTGCTACGGTGACATCAAATTGAAGGGATAACCAGAAAACTCCATCGAAATCTGCCGGGCTCTGTAAAAGAACTGCAAAAATAGGGCATAATATTTGCCTCACTTGATTGAGGCCAGCCACTTCTGAAATCTTTCAAAAAGAGACAAATTTAAAAAAAAAATGTATTGTGTATACATATGTATGTATATAAAAAAATTATTTCAATATTTGTTGAATATTTGAGTATGGCCACCATTTTGTGACACAATCTCTATATTTGAAGGCTTAATTAAATGATTCAGATTATTTTTTTAAATAATCGAGACCAATCTGGACCCAGTCATCACTGAAAGCTTCTATTTAGGTGTCATCATCTTCAAAATGTCTGTTCAAAAACTTTTTTGAAGTAGCCAGGTCCAAACGTTTTCAACGAAGTTCAAGCCAAGTTTAAAGGGCGGTCCCGGAAAAAGTTCCATTTTTGTATTCTAAATCTAGATTTTACCTAACTTGGAAGTGTGGAAAGGGGCGCAGCCTCGTTGAAACGTCGAAATATATTAGTAAGTTTTTATTAAGTCTAAATTTCGATTCGAGATCGCCATATTGGGTTATAACAAAGAATATAAAATTAACGAGAAGGATAAAACAACGAAACAAAAATATTTGAGAGAAAAGCTCTTACCATACAATCTTGCCAAACAACACGTACAATGTTTATAAGGAGACGGGTAGGTATAATAAGGACAAAAACGCAGGCTGTGTCACTGTGTGTGGTATATCAATGTAAAAGCGCTGAGAGAATTATTAAATAGCCCATAAAAAAGCAAAAGCTCTGAGAGCTGTTCGCAATATTGGAACCCGCAAAATTTGTATGAGATGCGTCTTCTTGGTAATTTTATATTCTTTGGTTATAGTTTCTCGCGCCATAACACTTGACGAACGACTGTGATGTCTAAATGGATAAAGTTTTTCTCTTCTATATAGTATTAAAATTAAAAATACCAATTTAAAATCAGAAAAGACAAAAGGGGTATTCACGATCCGATGCAACTGGTCTTGTATCATTGCAAAAGTGTAAAATTCAAAAATGTTCTTGCTCTATAACAACAACACTGCCTTAAATCTTGGAACAGTTTTGCATTTTTGCTATACCTTAACCCCATTGCAACATGGAGTGTAAAATTTGCCTGGTTTCGTTGTCAGTTTGGAAGGAAATTTTTCAATTTTACACTTTTGCAATGATACTAGACCAGTTGCATTGGATCGTGAATACCCCTAATATATTTTTATTCGTAACTCGAAACGACATTATCAATACGAAAATTCATGCGCAATCTCACTTTGGAATGGTTCTTTAACATTTTTAAATGGTGAGTGCTAGGTATTTTTGCATATCATTTTTGGTGTCTTAAAACTGGCTTAAACGTCAATTTTGACGTCACTTAAGGGGCTGAGAAAGTAATTTGAGGCAAACCACATTTTAACCTCATTTTGTCGTCCCTATCTTATTTCTTCCGCTGTGTAAGTTTTTCATTTTTTTGCAGCATTTGTTGTTATCCGCAAGATAATTGTTATTTTGTTAATTGTTATTGGTTGATTTTTATCGGCATAAGAGTTTAAGTTTTAGAACGCATTTATGTATTTTTACTTTTTCTGCTTCCGTAAACGTTTTTCTAAACTTAATTTTTATTTAAAGAATACAAAATATGGTGTTTTGCCCTTTTTTTAAATATTTAAAATTTTTGTTAGAAAAAATCCATTCCGTTAAATTTTCAAACGCAAAATTCACCGTGGCCTAAATCAAGTAACAAAACTTGTTATACCTTTTTTTTCAGTTCATTAACAAAATCCGTGATATTTCTTTAAATATTCCAAGATACTCTTTAGTTTTGCATCTTTATTTTTGTAAACAAATATGTATGTACCCGCAACTAGTAGGTAAATTTATCTTGAAACACAATTTGTGTAGTAGATATCTATTGTATGCAATATAAATAGCGAATAAAGATTAGAATAAAGAGTGTATTATACATAATTACTATGGTTTATGTTTTCTCTGTGGTAAAAGCTGACGTTATTAAGACTACAAAAATATCTGATCATACAAGGGGCCCCAATTAGCAATGCCGACCCGGGCCCCCAACAAGCTTAGTCCGCCACTGCTTTAATATTTAATAATTCCGTGACTTGGATACCATAAACAAAATAAAAATGTATAAAAACAAACACAATACATAGATATACAAATATGTTGTAATATTTAATTAAAATATATTAAATATATATATAAAGGGTTGCCATCTCGCAAAACAAACGTAAAAAACAACACATTTCTAAAGGCAGACAAACAATTTAAGAAGTCAAAATACCCCTGGCAGTAGCTCTGGGGTTCACTTCCCAGTTTCGTCCACCTAAAAACTAAAAAGTTTTTTTCAGGGCTCCTGCCTCTTGCGAGGTATCGCCAAATCCTCCAAGAGTGTCAATTGTCATGAATAAGTGCTTTTCGTTCGGATTCGGCATAAAATTGTAGGTCCCTTCCATTCCTGTCGATACGCGCACACAGGAATGGTTGCGAGTTGTTAGTGACTAACAGCCCTGATTCCATTTTACCAAAAATAGTGTTGATTAGGGAGATAACGAATAACAACGTCGATATTAAGGCCCAACTGCAGTAACGGATATTAATTAAACGAAAACTAACTTAATTAAACAGAACATAAGCGATAAAAGCCTTGTTTTTCTTTAAATATAATACTGGGCCTAGATCGTGAAGACTAAAACAATTGTTCGATTGAACGATCGTCGCACAATGGGGCCGGTTGTATGGAGAGCATGCTCAAAATGCAAAATTGAAATTAACGGTTTCTTCCGAAAAAAACTGTTTGCTGCAAAGTTGACATAACTGTCTATCAATCTGTATAGATTTTAAGGTTGGAGAAAAGTTATAGGCTGATAGAGAATAAGCGGTAAAAGTTGTGATTTCAGTAAATTGAAGGATGGATGTGCTCTAGTCGGTCATTTAAAACTTGAAAAAAAGCAATTTCGCAGTGAATTAAAAAAAAAAATAAAAAAGAGGTGTCATAGAGCAGGGTCAGTAGATAAGGAAAAAGTATTTTTGTTAAAATTAAAAAATAAAATTCTAGTAAATTACATAAAAAAAAGAAAAAATCCATATAAAATATTTAAAATTATTTTTTTATTTAATTGCAACAGAGGCTTTCACTTCTAGCATTTGTTCATACCGAATCATAATGGTTTTCTAGTAACGGTTATTTTTTTGAAGTTTGAAAAAAAATCTTTACTTTGGGGGGTGATTCCGTAACTCGATTATCATTAGACGACTTCGTTTGAGCGATAACGTTTCCTTTATTTGCTTCACGCAAGTCGATAATCGTCAAAACGATATCGTTTGGACTAATTGCATTAATTTCGAAGATTGTAGGTGACTGTAATTGAATGATTGAGTAACCACTGTAATAAGACATCTTTTTTTTCTGTTTTCTGTGGACAAAATATTTTGGCGTAGCAATTTTCTTATTCTAGACATTGAAAAAGAAAACTGAAAAAATACAATTGATACAAATCCGAAGACAATGGAGAGACAAATCAAACCCCTTTTCTCTTGCGTGATGTTGTTCAATAAAATGTGTTAAACTCCCAATTTAAGATTGTGTGACTGCCCTATATGTATATGTACATATATGTTGAGGTATTCGCATTTATATTAATTTGTAAGAATTTTACAATCAAATAACTTATATTTTTTGAATTAATTACATAATTTTACTTTTAAACAAAACAACACAAAAAAAACATTTTATTGAGATTAAAGCTTTGTTCAGTGACGTTGTTCCGCACAGTTTGGAACAGTTTAGAACAGAAAAGTACAAGTTTTTGCTGTTCAATGAGAATTTTCTGTTCAAACTGTTCTGATTTGCTGTTCAGTGTATCTGTTCCGAACAGTTTGGAACAGAATAGAACAGGATTTTCTGTTCTTACTAAAGCTGGCTTTAGACTTTCCTTCTTCATTCGTTGTCCGTTGTTCGGTGTTCGTTCTTCTCTCAGCAATGAACAACGAAGAAAGCATTTACATTAGAAAGTTAAACTCTATTTACAAAATTGTTTATTTATATAACTAAGCTTCTTGTGCCATTCAGTAATTAAAAAAAAACTTCGAAAATGTCCCTACAAGTTGCACGACACCCCAAAACAATGTTCATTTAAACAGTTTTCGCATTTAAGCACAAGTTGTTAGGGTAACAACGAACACCAAAATTTCTGACCTGATTTGAATTTGCACGTTCTTCATTCGTTCTTAGTTCGTTGTTCGGTTTTATCATTTAGATTTTCGTTGTTCCGCGAACGAACAACAACGAACAACGTTCACCGATGATAACACCGAAAGTCTAAAGCAAGCTTTACCCACTTTGTCCGTTATATTTTTAAAACGATTTATTTTAATTCCTATTTAGTTCAGGAGAATTAGGATGGAAATGAGACGTACATATAGCTGTTGTGCGATTCGATCAAAAATAATTTATACAATGAGAATACATATCATTATATTAATACGTAAAGTGACTTCTAACCGCACCTTTTTGAATGTCTTAATGGCAACATATTATATTTTTTTTGTTTATATAGTTTATATAGTTTTTCGCTTCTACACCCCCTGACCGCGCTTGTAAACTCACCCCGCTACCATCACTTTTAGTTTGTGCAGCGAATTCAATATTCCAAACTTCCAATAGACGCGACGTCAGTGCAGTGGTAAGCAAGCACAAAGAAAAACCGAATAAAAACAACAACGACGCGATTTTTAGCTCACACAGCCAGAGTAGAAACGATTATTATGAATGATCAGTATGTATGCTTTGGGCATGCAATGAGGACGGTCATTGTGGAGTGTACGATATTTTGCAGGACATTACAACAACCAATCATGTACGTTGTTCAGTGGGTTAGAACCAGTGTTGCCGAAAGTACTCCCATAGGAGTATTGTACTACTTTCAACACCTTTGTACTCCCGTACTCCTCCTTTCACATTCGTACACAAGACCTAAAATATCTTACACTTGCAGCAAAGTGTAATGCCAACCTCAATAAATTTAATTCACTTTTAATTTAATGTAAATTTGCCATCTTTAAAACTATTTCGTTTTTCGTTGGCTTCATGCAATTTTTATCTGCCAGTAGTTCGTTATTTATTTTATTGTTACTTGAGATTGTAGTTTGGTGGTTCTGTTTTTTTTTTGTTTGAACTTCGTGAATTTGTATGTGTAGTTCAATAAAGTGTAAAGGTTTGCTGAATTAATGCTTGAAATATTGTTATTCTTTGTAAGAATAATTCAAAGTAATACCTAAAGATAATCCGGATTAAAAAGAGTAGATTAAAAATTAATCTTTAAGTGAAAGATTAGTTTGACGTTTTCACTCTGAATTGCCATTCAAAAGTCGATATGACAAGAGTAAAGGAAAATAATTGCAAACAAGGATTTTGCTCCGGCAACACTGGTAAGAATCTTTTTTATTAAAGTATATAGAGAATGGTCACCAGTGTTACCGGGGAAAAATATTAGAAGGTAGTACTGCAGCCAAAAATGGGGAGTATTTTGAATCAGACATTTTGTTGTCTTCAAGAAAGATATTGCCATTCAAAAGTCGATATGACAAGAGTAAAGGAAAATAATTGCAAACAAGGATTTTTCTCCGGCAACACTGGTAAGAATCTTTTTTATTAAAGTATATAGAGAATGGTCACCAGTGTTACCGGGGAAAAATATTAGAAGGTAGTACTGCAGCCAAAAAAGGGGAGTATTTTGAATCGGACATTTTGTTGTCTTCAAAAAAAAGTGTGTGGACACTTTTTTTCTTAAAATTTATTTAGAAAAAAAATCATCAAAAATAAATTCAGTAAAAAAAAATACATAAATAAATAAATTATTAATTCTACTAACAAAAGTAAGAAAATATCTCTTTAATTATAAAATCTGTCTTATGGCAGATACCTTAATTCATAGTAATACTCGTATTAGTTTTAGAATAAAAATATTGAACTTAATTGTAATCTGCAAGTGTAAGATATTTTAGGTCTTTAAAAAAATAGGAGTACGAATGTGAAAGGAGTCCGGGAGTACGATGGTGTTGAAAGTAGTACAATACTCCTATGGGAGTATTTTCGGCAACATTGATGGTCACCAATACTTTTCGTTTGTGCAGCGAATTCAATATTCCAACCTTCCAATAGACGTCAGTCAGTGCAGTGGTACTGGTAATGGTAAGCTGGTAAGTCCCGGTCTACAATGAACGATTTTTCCAGTGCCGATCTTTTGTTCGTTGGTGAAGGGAGTGAGAAGTGAGGGGTAGGGATCAAATCGTTTGTACCACAAAACTCGAACGATTTTTCCAGTCTGTTTATATTCTCTTTCACCCTCTTTCCAGTTTTTTGTAGGTGTTCGTTGTCAGTGTGCCGTTGGGTTGATGGTGTGAGTGAATATCAATGCAAAATGAAGAGCACAGAAATAAAAAAATGAAGAAGACAAAGAAAAAATCTCATGGACAAAATCGTTCTGTGTGTACATTTCACACGATTTCTGGAAAAATCTTCGTGGAAATATCGGGCAATGTAGATCGGGACTAAGCAAGCACAAAGAAAAACCGAAAAAAACAACAACAGCTCACTCAGCCACAGCCAGAGTAGAAACGATTATTAATATTAGGATTGTTCAGTGAAGTTTTTTCAGATTAGAACAGAACAGAACAGAACAGAGTAGAACAGAAACGCCAGACAAGATAGAACAGGCAGCTGTCTGACAGATGTAATTGTCAAAAAAAAAATATTCGAGTTTGGTGAATAAGCAAGAAATACTTTTTATTAAAAACAATTATAAATAGTATTTATTTAACTACAAAATTTAATTTAATTTATGTTGTTTTTTAAAAATTTATTTGTTTGTTTCCAAAGAAAAAGCACAAAGAGCCACAAATTTTTTTTAAAAATATCAACTTGCAAGTGACAGCAGCTGACAGTTGTCACAAACCTATTCTAAGTTGTTCTACCTAAAAAGTAAGAACAGAAAATCCTGTTCTATTCTGTTCCAAACTGTTCGGAACAGCCTCACAGAACAGCAAATCAGAAAAGTTTAGAACAGAAAATTCTCATTGAACAGCAAAACCTTGTACTTTTCTGTTCTAAACTGTTCCAAACTGTTCGGAACAACGTCACTGAACAAAACTATTATGAATGATCAGTGTGCTTTGGTTTGGGCATGCAATGAGGACGGTCATGGTGGAGCGTACGATATTTTGCAGGGCAATACAACAACAATTCATGTACGTTGTTCAGTGGATTAGAATCTTTTTTATTAAAGTACCTATTATATAGAGAATGGTCGAATTTCGACCATGGGGCGGTACTAGTGTATATAAGTAGTTGTGAAAATGGTGTACTATAAGGTTTTGGTGTAGGAAAAAACAAAAAATCTAAGTTATTTAAGTTACATAAATATTATTATCTTATTTGCCTAGACAAATTGGCCCGAGAGATAAATGAGTAACAAAACTTTCAATTTTGAACATTGATTGTTTGAATCTATCTATTCAGTTCCAGTGCCAGTTTCAAATCTCTTCAACTTCAACTCTCTTATACACTCCTCGTCAACTGAATACGCACAAACATTTTTTAATATACTTTATCCATTTTTTCCAAACAGTGATGGTTATTATGCCATCTGTTGATGCTAACTATTCCCTTAAGATGTGAAGCAGATAATTCCGAAAGAATTATCCAAAAACAACCGTGAGTTTTTCTTCAACCTCTTGCAAAGTGTTTTATATGCAAAGTAGGAGTTTTTTTTTTAGTCAACTGAATAGGTACAACTCCATTTTCTTCGTTGTTTATAAGTTTTTTGGAGTGCATGACAGTTTAAATTAACGATTTTAGTGTTTTCAGTAAAATTTAATTCTTGATTTCAAATTTTAAGAAAAATGGGTAGATCTACGTGTCTTAACAGTGTTGAAAAAGCTAAAATCGATTTACTTAGAGACCAAGGCCTAACTGGACGTGCAATAGCTGATAAAGTTGGCCGAAGTTTTAATGTAGTTTATTCTTACTTGAAAAATAAAGATCCATACGGCAAAAACATGAAGGGAGGTAAGAAAACAGCAACAACAGCAGTTGAGAGACGAAGAATTTTAAGATGTGCATCAAATTCTTCTGATTCTGTGGCAAAAATAAAACAAAAAGTCGGCGTAAACGCAAGTTGCTCAACAGTATTAAGAGTAATCAACAACTCAAGCCATCTTAAACGAATGAAACTTAAGAAAAAACCACCACTTGACGAGAGACGGAAAATGTTGCGATTAGATTTTTCAAGACTTCACATGAGTTGGAAAAAAGAATGGTATCACGTGGTTTTTTCAGATGAAAAAAAGTTTAATTTCGATGGCCCTGATGGGTTCAAATTCTATTTTCACGACTTAAGAAAAGAAAAAAGATTTTTAAAGCGCCATCATAGCCGTGAAGGAGGTGTCATGATATGGGGAGCAGTCAGTTATTATGGAACAGTTGAGCTCGAGGTTGTAACATCAAGAATGACAGCAGCTGGGTATAAAGTAATTTTGGAAAGAAATTTTTCTAAATTTTCTAACATCTTTGGACCCATAAACTGGACCTACCAACATGATAATGCGCCTATTCCCTCAGCGCGCATAATAAAAACATGGATAGAGGAGCAACAAGTGCAGTTGCTTCAATGGCCGCCGTACTCACCTGATCTAAACATCATAGAAAATGTCTGGGGATGGTTAGTACGCAAAGTTTATGAGGGTGGTCGTCAGTTCGAAGACAAAGAAACCTTAATTTCTGCAATCAAATTAGCGTGGAGCGAAATTTCGTTAAATTACATTAAAAAGCTATACGATTCCATGCCGGATCGAATTTACGAAGTAATTAAAAATAAAGGTGGAAGTACCCACTACTAAACTTAAACAAAAACTTGTTTCATTCCATTCCAATACCAATTTTAATTTTTGTACCTATTCAGTTGACTCAAAAAAAAACTTCTACTTTGCATAAGTTACACTTTGCAAGTGGTTGAAGGAAAAACTCACGGTTGTTTTTGGATAAAACTTTAAAATTCTGTTATTTATATGTTACGAAAATTTTTACCATCAACAGATGGCATAATAACCATCACTGTTTGGAAGAAATGGATAAAATATATTCAAAAATGTTTGTGCGTATTCAGTTGACGAGGAGTGTATGTTTTTGGCACTAGCTATGTATATTTGTCATTGTTATTTATTATATAATCGGATCTATAACAGCAAATGCTTAAAATTTCGATGTCAATGTTTCTCTCCGATCAATGAAAATTCAAATAAATCTTAGATTTGTTACCCAATAATCAAATCATTCTTTATCTTTGATTTTGACTCCAGAATAGTAGCGAAATTTACATTTTGCATTAATCAGCCCTATCATGAATTACATCGTAATCGGAAACTTGTTACGAATCCCTAAAAAACGTATCACAGAATCCATCGTAGTGGATAATGATACTAATTGCCCCTACGAACGGATTTGCTGATAGTTTTTTTCGGGATTCGTAAAAAGATTCCGATGGAATTTGTGATAGTGCTGAATATCAGAATTCTCAATTAACAACCAACATTTATTTTTAACAAAAAAATAAAACAAAGTAAAAAGCATCAAAATTATACCTTCTGCTTCACGTGTGATAAAATCTCCCTTGCGATGCTCCAGAGTACAATGCCTAAAACAGTCCAGGTTTGCAATAGCTTGCTGTAGCTCACTCAAAGATTCTTCGCATTTATTGAATGCTGATTTATACTCGGCCGGCATGGGCCTCTTGAGTACATCTCGCAAACTGCGAAGTAATTTATAGCTACTCCAGATAGCATATTTAGTTTGAGCCGCAACACTCATAGTGTTAGGAATAGTCTTTTGGTCGTAAACAGAGGTTGTTATGAATTCTGCGTGAATAGAGAATTCCAAATTGCTGAATAGAGAGAATAATTTATGAACTTTGTTTTGTGTAAGCCTGAAATAATGATGAAATAATAATTAAATTCGTAAATATTATTCGTCCTTAGATGTCTTACGATTCTGGAGTGAGACCAAGTTCTATCATGGTTGCATCTATATCAATCCCGGATGTATCAGCAACCTTATCTGACTGTTTGTAGTTCATTTGCTTTTTCATCCTTGGATATAAATAAGAGTTGTTGCTCACAAATCTGGGAGTAGAACTGTTAGCATTTGCCAAAACACTTGTTACCCATTTTAGGTCGTATTGGGGAGAAGCACCAACGAGGCTGTAACTGAACAAAAAATATTAATACAAAATATTTCAAAAGTTTTTGACGTACTTATAGGTGGTTGATGGTATATTGGAAACAAAGGGAACTGGATGTGATTCGGCATTGAAGGCCCTATTGCAGTAAGATGGATGTGTTTGGGGTTTTAAATATGGTACTCCGGTATATCCTTGAGCGATACCCACGCTTTGATTATAACTTGAGTTATCACTCTCATCGCATGTAACCATCTTCTCTAGATAATGGCGCATATTTTCCATTTGATTCTCAAGCTGTTCGCTACAATCAGAATTATTAGTAGACATAATTAAAGCTATACCTAATACAATTATTTGGGGAGTTATTTTATTTGTTTAAACTGTTTAATTAAAATGAAGGTATTATCCTCCAAAAATTCTCTGGCTATAAATATGGTCATTCAGTTTTTTAAACTTTGAAATATTGTAGTGAGCGTTAAGTGAGTTGTGAGCTTAGCACTTGGACTTGGTACTACACTACAACACAGTACAAGATTTCAGTTAGTTTTGAATTGTAGAATGCAGATATATATTTCCAAGGAATTACCCAGACAGTATGGCGACCGGAGACGCATTTTTCTGATTCGGAGTCGATACGTAGTTGCAGTTAGAAATCGGAGTTAAAAGTGCGTTCAGAGGTTCCACTATTTTAAAATCAAGTTTCATTGACCATACAAGAAAAGAAAAACAGAGGAGCCACTACGGGGAAATTATTTAACACTTTTCGAATTCAGTGATCTTGAGGAAGAGGTTTGTTCGGGCACTTGAAAATTTTACGTAAAGCCTTAACTACATAGACGTACTTTTGTACAAAAGTGAGAAATTAAAATGCTCGCTAGCGAAACATTCTTGCAAAAAAACATACGAAAATTGTGCTGACACATATTTTAAACCACCATGCACAATTTTCCATTGTTTATTTGCAAGTGTGGTATATTTATTTTTTACAAAATTACTGTCTTTATTAACAAATATAATGCGTTTTTTATTGGTAATCTATAGCTAGCGTAGTAATGAGTGATGAATAAAACATATATTCACTATTAATAGAGACTCTTATTTTACATCTCTGCAACCCAAACGAGTATTGTTCCATTCCAAACATTCCAAAACTTTATGTACACTATTATCGGCTCTATTTTTACTGGGTTATTTATCCGCACTATTCTTTTTCATGTAAAATATGCTGCGCTGCCTATAAAAATGCCCAATAAAAAACGGAAGCGCTACGATATCTCGCAAACTAAAATCTCGAATAACGAAATCTCGAATTTTTTTATAAATCTCGAAATACGAAATCTCGCAAACTCATAAACTCGCAATAACAAAATCTCGCATTTAACAATCTCGCATTTACATTTCACAGCCAAAAATCTCGCAAAATTTCAACTAAAATCTCGCATTAACACGTGAAATTGGAAAATTCCGAACTGAAAAATAAAATCCTGCGAATAGAAAATGAAAAATCAGAGGCATAAAAAGGTATATAAAATCCTTGAACCCGATACGCCGGCCACCCAAAGTACTTTTTATTACAAATAAACTGAAACACACCAACTGACAACATAGGCGCCTGCCTGGCAACTGAGCATACCCTAAGCGGAGCGACGGAGTCACGTGAGCGGGACAGAGGACCCGAAAAGGGAGTTAAAATCCTTGAACCCGCGAAGCGGGCCACCCAATGTACTGTTTATTGCACATAAACAGAAAGCACACCAACTGACAACATAAACAAACGAAAACCCTAGTATAACGTAATTTGTACAACTCCTTTCTGTTTTTTAATGCGAGATTTTAGTTTTCGAGATTTTAGTTTACGGGTTTTTGTAATTGCGAGATTATAAAAAGCGGGTTTTTGTAATTGCAAGATTTTGAAGAGCGGGTTTCTGTAATTGCAAGATTTCGTATTGCGAGATTTCGGGTGCGAGATTTTAGTTTGCGAGATTTCGTAGCCAACACATACAAAACGCCTATAATTATTTAGCTTTTAACCACTTTTATATATCTTGCTTAAGCCTGATCCACATCTGTGTCGTGTGTTGTGTTGTGGAGTCGTGTTTCGCTATCGCTACAATGTATTTCATATTGCAGTGTGGCGCATAAAATATAGGGAATGACAGCCACACACGACTCCACAACACAACGCACGACAAAGATGTGGATCAGGCTTTAGACACGTCTGAGAACTAGAATGGACGTTAAAATACAAATTTAAAACTAAGAGCGAGACCAACAACTTTTTGTCTCGCTTCTATGTCACAGTTTCAGTGTTTCGCGCTCGATGTGCGACACCTAGCTACGAAAGTCTGAAACCTAAACATAAGGGGAATAACACATTATTGCGTGTATGAATAATTTTATACTATAAAGGCTCTCCCAAACCAATGCGGAACATTCGTTGCGGCGAAAAAACATTCGCATGTCAAAATTTATTTACATGGTGATATATGAGAGTGCCCACACCAACGCGGCGGAGAAACATATGAAATAATTTTGAGTGACGAATGTTTTTCCGCCGCAACGAATATTTCGCATTGGTTTGGGAGAGCCTTAACTCGGCCAATCTGACAATTTGATCGACCATGATTAAATTAAACAAACAAGTCTTGAGTTATAAGTGAGAGATGGCAGGTGTCGCCCTTAATCAACCGAACCTTCAGAGTCTCGATTCTTCCAGAGTCGAATATTTCGAGACTCGACAATACCATCATATGGCAGCTGTGTGACTTGACAACCTTCAATATCACGTATTACATATCTGTCATTAGGTAGAATCTTGTAAACAACATATGGGCCCCTGAATTTTGGAATCAATTTCTTGTTTACACCGGTTGTTGTGTCTACATTTTTTATTACCACATCGTCGTATATACGTGCTGGGTTATTATGCTCTTCAAAATATTTAGCGTTATATTCTTGAATCTTAGTGATTGCTTTTGAAGTCTTTTCTCTTGACAATAAAAGATTTCTTTCCGGTTGACTTAATTGCTTATCATCAAGAAATTCTGTTAATTTGTCAATTATTACCCATCTTTGGTTAATACCGAATAACAATTGACTTGGTGTATTTTGAATAGCTCGATGTATAGTGTTATTTAGTCCAAATTCAATTTGTGTTAGAGTAACAACCCAATCTGAGTGCTCGATCGGTTCCGAAAGCTAAGCAAGCATACTAGTTAATACCCTATTGACTCGCTCTACTTGACCATTGGCTTGTTGTGAATGAACTGCCACCTTAACATGGTCTATATTCTGGTCTATAACAAATAAACTAAACTCTAGTGATGTAAAACAGGTTCCCCTATCAGTAATTACTCTTGATGGCCTACTATAATACTCTAAATATTTTCTTAGTGCTGCACATACTTCTTTTGAGCTTGTAGATACAACTGGGTACAATTTAGTGAACTTTGTAAATGCATCTATCACCACTAAGATATGTTTTCTCTTTGACTTTATTGAAGGGAGAGGATCAAGATGATCCAAATGTATTACGTATATTAGATCGAACTGGTGCTGAGTGCATTATGCAACGGATACAATTTTTAATGTATTTTTAAACTTTTTCTTGAACATTCGGAAACCAATAGTGACGGCCAATTTGATCAGAGCTTTTTGTTACACCTAAATGCCCAATTTTCTCATGGATCATTCTTATAACATTATTTTCCATTTCGGATGGGACATAAAATCGAAGTTTACCGTTTTTATTTTTTTTGAAGACAATACCATCCTGAACTAAAAACTAATTATTATCTTTTAAATGTAGTTTATTTTTCAATTCCAAAATCTTAACATCTCGATTTTGGGCCGCTCTGAGTTGAAAATCAACATCCTCAGAGTCAATAACAGATATAACATTACATATGCTTAAAGCATCAACATGATTCATATTGGCACCACTACGATGTTTGACTTTATAGTCATATAATCCTCCAGTTCCAAGGCTCATCGAGCAATTCTATGATTAACATTCTTTTTGTTCAGTGTCATTGTTAAAGAACTGCAATCAGTTACGATTGTAAAAGGTATGCCTTGCAAATAAACACGGAACCGACGTAAAGCTGAAATTATTGCTTAAGTTTCCAATTCAAAACTATGGTATTTGGCCTCTTGTTCAGCAGTGCTTTTAGAGAAGAATGCTACCGGATGCAATTTATCATCCTCTTGTCGTTGAAGTAGAACTGCACCATACCCCAATGAACTTGCATCGCAATGCAGTTCCGTTTCTTTCCTTGAACTATAGATTGCTAACACAGGTGGAGATGTTAATCGTTCCTTTAGAGTCCGAAAAACATCTTCGCATTGTGGAGTAAATCTAAAAGTAGTTTCAGCTTTTAATAAATCATAAAGAGGTCTTGCTATTCTTGAAAACGATTCAACAAACCTACGAAAATATGAGCAAAGTCCTAAAAATAAATGCAGTTTTTTTTCTGTCTTTAGGCACAGGATATTGAGCAATCGCTCGAATATGGGAATCACTAGGTGCCGTGTTCCGTTACTTTAAATCCTAAGTAATCAAGTTTCGAATATGCAAAACGACATTTTGATAAGTTAAGCTCTAACCCATTTTTTGCTACACAACATAATATCTTAGTAAGTATCTCAAAGTGTTCAGTAATAGTTTTACTAGCAATTAATATATCATCTAGGTAGACAACTATATCTCCTCTGTCTATAAATTCGCGAAAAATTTGAATTATGAATCTCTGAAAAACACTGGGCGCATTCTTAAGGCCGAAAGGCATTTTAAGAAATTCCCATTGACCGTTCGGGGTTACAAAAGAAGTTAATTGTGTTGAATCTGCTGCTACCTTTACCTGATAAAACCCACTCTTAAGATCAAATAAGGTCATGACCTTCTTCCCCTCCAGGTATTCAATGCAATCCTCTATCAATGGTATTGGATGAGGATCTCTTACTTTATGTTTGTTTAATGCTCGATAGTCTATACACATTCTGGTTTCACCAGATTTTTTCTTAACCAAAACTATTGGTGCAGCATACGGAGAGCTACTTGGCTGAATAATTCGTTTTTCCAATAGATCTTTTATTATTTCACTCACAGTACCTTTCTCTGAGATTGATAGCCTTCGTGGAGCAAAACAAACAGGAATATCAGATGTGAGTCTAATGTGCATTTCAAAATCCTTTGGTGAAACTAAAGATTTATCAAAATTCAAATAATTGTGAGATACTACATCATTAATGGTTTTCGAAATGTCTAAACCAAGATTTGGATCAATATCTATATAATATTCTTTATCCCATATAATCTCAAAAGCATGGCAACCAAAGAAATCACTATCTATCTCAACATTATTATATTCTCTGTTAACATCAAGATCGTCATTAAGCTTAATTTGATTATAATCAAATGTATTCAACTCGTCTTTGAAGCAATCACTAAGTTCATTAGATTGTATCTTAAATTCAGCGGCCAATACACTGCTTACAGAAACATCATTTATATTGTTCTTACAATTACTACACTCTGAAGGTTCGGTTTTTTCATCAGAATAAGTGCACATATACAATTGGTTAGAAACAAAAGTTTTATTCGAACAAATTTCATTTTGACACTGCTCAGAAATTATATTTACTTTATTATAGTTCATATTAAGTCTTATATTAAAGATTTCAAGGAGATCACGACCAATAAGTAAAGGTATAGGAGTTACTTCCTCTGGAATAACCATAAGGGGAACAAGTTTTAAAGTATCTTTTATATTAATATAACAATTAATCGTACGGTACGATTGAGCTTAATGTCTCCTAATCCTTTAAATCTTGAATAAGTTAATGCTTCTTGAACGTAAATTTCTTCAGGCAGGATAGACTTTTGTATGAAACTAACCGGACTACCGGTATCCAAAAGAGAACAACAGGCGACACTTACCATATGAACAGCACCCAAAATCTGAGTCAGCTTGGTATCATCATGTAGGGCATCTCGGTTCACAGCTCCAACTCCGGTCTTCATAACATAAGGGCAATTTTTGTAAGTGTGTCCCTCGTCAGCACATTTAAAACAGCATCCAGCTGGTCGTTGCTCCTTTGGGCATTTTACTGCGATGTGCCCATACTTTGAACAATTAAAACATCTCTTGGGCTGTTCGTTATCTGACGCTGAAGTTGAGGGAACCATATTTCCTCCAGAAGTTGTTGACCTAGTAACCGTAGTCCTCGGAACTCTTCTCTTTTCATATCGTGGCAAAAGGTTTTTGAGCTCTACTATTGTTTTGGCAGCAAATAGAATGGAAACATTTGCTGGTGAATCCCTCAAGCCATCGATAATGAACTCAATCAACTCTGCCTCATCAATTTCAGCATGTGACCCAAGTTCTTGCATACATATGACATATCGAAGAAGCGACTCGCCCTGACGACGCACTCTCTCACTCAGTTGACGATAGACCTGCTGTCTGCTCATCTTAGGTCGAATTTTTTAATGAGTGTTTGCTTCAAGGAATCCCAGTTGTCAGCGTAGACCGTGCGTAACAACATTTTCGCAGTTCCCTGCATGAGACGACGTGCAGACAAATACTTGCATCGGTCATCGCATCCCAGCGATTCGGTCACATCCTCGTAGTCAACTATCCATTTAGTAATGCTATATGGATCGTCACCGTTGAATGCAGGAACAGCATTTTCGATGTCTGAGAAGTCCACTGCACGCCATGGTGCAACCGAATATGTTTTGGACGCCTCCATCTGGTCCAACTCTTTCCTCAAATCAAGAATTTTTTTTGCGACGCTCAAGTCTGGCCAGCTCTCGTTCTTCCTCCATGTCTTGGCCATCATCAGAAGTTGTAGCACCATGCCTGTTATTGGAAGCGGCCGGTGCTGCAGAAGTATTTTCTTCATTCGGAGGTCCAGAAGGTGGAGTTTCCTCAGTTAACTCAGCAGAAGTTTGTTGGCGTGTTGCAGAAGTGTCCACTGTATTCTCATACAATGGCCGAAGTTGAGCTAGTGAGTCTGGCACATTTACTCCAGCGCTTTGAAGTGCTTCAGCCAATTGCGCTTTGGTGAGTTTTGTCATGGCTGGTCTTAAATCCGCAAATATCCACCCGATAATTGTCTTTTCTTTTGTGTATTACCCCACACCTGACGTTGTGGTATATTTATTTTTTACAAGATTACTGTCTTTATTAACAAATATAATTATTTAGCTTTTAACCACTTTTAAATATCTTGCTTAGACACGTCTGAGAACTAGAATGGACGTTAAAATACAAATTTAAAACTAAGAGCGAGACCAACAACTTTTTGTCTCGCTTCGATGTCTCAGTTTCAGTGCTTCGCGCTCGGTGTGCGCCACCTAGCTACGAAACTCTGAAACCTAAACATAACACATTATGGGTGTATTAATAATTTTATACTACACAAGCATAGGTGTCTTCAGAATACATATTTATTTCTCACTTTTGTACTTTTGTACAAAAGTAGGCCTATGTAGTTAGGTCTTAAGATATGAGTGTGTTTTATAATACAAAAGTAAGTAAGGCCGTTAAAAGCTATATTGAATCAATAATTCAACAAGTCCAATTAAATAATGATATGTCTTCTACTTGGCTGACGTATTTCAGTAGTATATAGAATTTGTATTATAAAACAAACTCATACGTTAACAATGCCAGGCCACGGGTAACAAAATTTCCAACAATTCTTGATTAGAAATTCTAATTGGGTTGGATGTAGTTCACAATTGATTTTCGCAGTAAAATTGATGTAAGCTGGACTGAACTTAATAAAACTTGCGTCTTGACAAGGCCCTCACTGTCAACTGAAGAGTCCAAGTGAGAACGCCAATTTGTATGGACTAAAGGCTGTTAAAAGCTATATTGAATCGTTAAGCCTTAAGCGTGATGAAATCTAGTTGAAGATGTCAAATCAATTTCAAGCTTTTCACTGGGCCAATTGAGGTAATTTCGTTGCAAATTACCAAATGAGATCCGAAATTACCTCACTTCCCATACAAATTCTCGTTTCCAAATGAGCTAATTGCAACCAAATTTGCACGAAATTAGATTGCTAATTATATGCCGCTTTCACTGGGCCAAATGAGGTAATTTCGTTGCAAATTTCCAAATGAGATCCGAAATTACCTAATTTCCCATACAAAATCACATTTCGAAATGAGGTAATTTCAACCTCATTTTCACGAAATAAGGTTGGAAATTAGGTGAATGCATCCAGCAGGAATCAGTTTCAAAAGCTCTTAAAAGCTTTTGCATGAAAATATCAATACACTATACTCAAGAACATAAAACAGAAAGAGAAAACAACAAAAATAAACGGCTAACTGCCATTCCAAATTCAAAATGAAATGAGATGTCAAATGAAATTAGCTAATTTGATAATGAAAACACTTTTTTGCAAAATTTGGAAATTACCTTATTTCGGCTCTAATGAAAACGTAGTATAATACTAATATAATAGGGGTATTCACGATCCGATGCAACTGGCCTAGTATTATTGTAAAAGTGCAAAAGTGTAAAATCTTACAACACTACAACAACAAAATATACAAGGTGCAATCTTACAACAGTTTCGCACTTTAGCAATACCCGAAACCTATTGCAACAGAAAAATACAACATTGTAAAATTTGTAAATTGTGTTTTTGACAGCTCACTCATTCTTGATTACGTTAAACAGAAACAAAGGTATGTTCATTAGATACATCCAATTTGCTATCTTGATTGTATTGAGGTGACGTCGTCATCATCTTTTACTATTATTTTCCATTTAAAATTCGGACGATAATTAAGATTTGGTAATATTTTCTTTTTCCGTTTTTTTTGGCATCTTTTTATGAACAAATTTTAAATTAAATCAAATTGAAATTTTCAGATATGTTCGAAACAAAAACAAATAACAAATGTCAAACTAATTTTGACATTTGCTTTAGTGTTGCAAGAAGATAAGAAAAGTGCGTTCACGATCCACTTAAAAACAATAAAATTTCGCACTTTTACTAGGCTCGTTGCACCAGATCGTGAATACCCCTAATATATAATAATATAATACTAATATAAATAATATATATATAATACTGCACAAAAATTGTGTTTAATGCCAAGAGTTTCTGGCCCTCAACTGTCAAAATAAGGTGTGTTAAATTGGTTGGTTCCCATTAATTTGACAAATGTGTTTCACTTATGCCGGATTTACACGACTGGCAAAGTTGCGAATATTTCTGCCAATGGTAAAATAATGGCAGAAATAATTTTTGTATGACATGCATTTACACGAGTTCAAATAATGGCAGATTGTAAAATACTGGCAACATGCCATAAAAGAATGAGCAAGTTCATTCTTATCTAGAATGGCATAATTTCGGAAAATGGCGTCAGTAAAGTGTTTACACATAGTCAAATTAATGGCAGCATTTTATGCCAAATTATCTCTGCCATTTTATTTTGGCAAAAATATTGCCAGTACTTAGAGCGTTTACACGATGAAAATAGAAATGGCTATAATTTAACAGATATAATGGCATTTTGCCATTGGTGTAAATGCAGCATTAGTCCCGGTCTACATTGAACGATTTTTCCAGTGCCGATCTTTTGTTCGTTGGTGAAGGGAGTGAAAAGTGAGGGGTAGGGATCAAATCGTTTGTACCACTAAACTCGAACGTTTTTTGCAGTCTGTTTATGTTCTCTTTTACCTTCTTTCCAGTTTTTTGTGTGTTCGGTGTCAATATGTGCCGTTCGTTTGATGGTGTGAGTAAATATCAATGAAAAATGAAGAGAACAGCAATAAAAAAATGAAGAAGACAAGGAAAAAATCTCATTGAAAAATCGTTCTGAGTGTACATTTCACACGATTTCAGGAAAAATCTTCGTGGAAAAATCGGGCAATATAGATTACAAAAGCAAAGGATAAGAACTTTTACTTTTGTAAAATTTGAGATATGATATAGGATTGATTAGTATGTTGGAAAAAGACAAAACATTTTCTCACTTTTGTTGAAATAAAGAAAGTGATGTTCTTTTGTTTTTAATATTATTTTGCTTGAACTCAATACATATTTTTGCATCCAATCAGTTCTAGTCGTGGAAAAAAGCGCCACGTTAGGCAACGATTTAATAACTAGAAAAAAGATGACAGCGAATCTAGTCACGCTCTCGTACCGTTTTCTCGTATTGTGAAACGGGCTTTAGGCTCTTCTAAACAAACAAATACAAACTTCAGGGATTTGTATCGAAATTCGTCTAGTAGCACTGCGGGAAAATCGTTCGACTCTCGTATCTGACTGTCAGATTCAGATTAATAGATATCCCTTAATCTTGAAATTAAAGTTGATAAAAATTTATTTTCAAGTTGCACCAATTTCTAAAGACCAAAGGTATTTATATTTTAAATTTAAAAATAATGTAAGCATTTAACTAACGCATACAATTATGTTTCTATTCCTAAAAAGACAACGTCATTTTCCATTTATCACTACCAATATGGCCTTAAAGTTGGTATCTACTGCAAAATCTTTTGGAGGCGAACAAAGGGTTTATTCTCATTTTTCTGAAGTCCTGAAATGTGTAATGAACCTTGGTGTATACTTGCCACCTCAAGCTATCGAAGATCAAATTGCCTGTCCTGTTTTGTATTACCTCAGTGGGCTCTCATGTACACATGAGAATTTTATTCACAAATCTGGTTTTCAAAAATACGCGGCTGAAAACGGCTTGTGTGTTGTAAATCCAGACACCTCCCCAAGAGACGTTAAAATACCAGGAGAAGATGACAGCTATGACTTTGGATCTGGTGCTGGTTTTTATGTTGACGCTACTCAGGAACCTTGGGCAAAAAATTATCAAATGTACAGCTATGTTACTAAGGAACTTATTGATTTGATAAATGCTAATCTACCAGTTACCAAAAAGCAGTCAATCACCGGCCATAGTATGGGCGGCCATGGGGCTCTCATATGTGCTCTAAAAAACCCCGGTCTATATCAATCTGTTTCAGCATTTGCTCCGATTTGTAATCCCTGCGAATGCCCTTGGGGTATTAAGGCCTTCACAGGTTACATTGGCACGGATAAGGAAGAATGGAGAAACTGGGATGCCACTGAATTAGCATCAAAATATTCCGCTACACCCGTTGAGCTAATGATTGACCAAGGAACCGAAGATACTTTTTTGAAGAGCGAGAGTCTTTTGCCAGGAAATTTCCTTGCGTCTGCAGCCGGAAATGATCATCTGCAAACAATCTACAAGCTAAGAGAAGGCTACGATCATAGCTATTACTATATTGCTACATTCATTGGTGAACATGTTAATTATCATGCTAAGTTCTTGAAATAACATATAAACAATTAAGGGTTGATACTTTTGTTTTGTTTAAAAAATGAATTGTTATCGTAAACAGCAACTGATTTTTTGCTTTTAAAACAGAAGTTATTTAAATTTCTAAATTACTGCATCTTCGTTGTAATTAAATATTATTAAACTAGGATCAAATTGGCGCAAAATACTCGATTATTATACTTAATTCTTGAATAATAAAATCTTTTTATGCATTTTAATATTGTGTTGATTATTAGGTGAACATTTGTAATTGTAATGGGACTACTTACGATTCCCATCTTCTATAGAAAGCAAGACATTTCTAGAATTGGACTATTTGATCGGTTCAAGATAGTTAAAAGTCCAAAAAATAAGGCTTTCAAAATTAATTTTTAAACTGAAGATTAGTAAATTCAGATGCCAACTAAAGCTTAAACTCTCGCTGTGAAACTGGGGATAGAGTTCGATTTTCTTGCAAAAAATTATTTCTTCCAATAATATATGTTGGAAATTTAGAGACTCATGGAATGTAAACAATTCCAATAATAGATGTTGCAAATTTAGAGATTTATGGAATGTAAACAATTTTTCGCTAAAGTTATATAAAATTGAAAGTTTTTTTTTTCAGCAAAATTTGTAACGACTTTCAAAGGAACCAATTTAGTGACAATAACAGATAAATATACGTGTAGATCTTTTCGGACGTAAGCGTCGTGGGTACAGAGTCAGGCAAGATGCCTTCAGAAAAAATCTTACACCAAAAAGTTTTAAAATATTTTTAACAAGAAAAAAAAAAATATTTTTATACAAACATTTTTAAAACCAATTAAATTTTTAATCCTGCTTCTACAGTTTCTTTGGGCTAAGAATTGGAAATTAGGTGATCAATGTAAGAGGGGACAATAAAAATAAAATGCATGCTCCTAAGGTCAAGTTTTTCAATGGTGAGTTAGATCGAGAGTTAACTCTTAAAATAAATTTATCTCTAGTTACCCAGTTAGGTGGACGATGAATGCAGAAGGGCTTAAAAAAGAAGAAAATAAAATATCAAAAGCATTTCTTTATTTAATTCAGAATTAACTCACTAAGCTGCAGTATTCAGCATATTCGTTTCTCTGGATTACAATTAATTTGAAATTTGTTGATAAGTTGGTGTCTGAAAAATAGTATGAGTTCAGTTTTGTTGTTGCTGTTTTTTTGTTATGGCGTTGAGTACATTAATGCTATCAGAGCGTGTTCCCTTTGTGACCCATTATTACGATCTTTGTAACTTGAAGAATGGCAAATGCTTTGGCAGTGAATACCGAGGCAAACACGGTTAGATAACCAATGTTCGAGTGTCACAGCAAACGATGTTTTTTCCGTTATCTTTCGACGACCGGCGTGTCAGATATAAACTTTCAGCCTTCGGATTTTTAAAATGAGTGAAATAATTTTGAAGAGTTGGAGGTAGGTGCTATTTGTTATTTTTTTTTTTATTTATAACTAGCTAGATTCAATATCTAAAATTTCGAGTAAATGAAACATGGGGGTGACGAGAAGCCACATAGGGCTCCCTGAGTTGATTTAGCTAAGATCGCTAGCCATAGTGGATGATATGTTTTTGGTTAGTTTATGCTTCGATCCTTTTTTGATATCGTTATTTATTATCGAATCTTTTGGGAGAAAACAATATAAGAAGTAGTACTGCTTCTGCTAATATACTTTGTACGGGGTTAGGCGGGAAAGCGTTGATACTTCTCCTTGCTGCGTCGTGTTTAAGAGGTTTTATAGTTTTTAAAATTGATTCAGAACATAGATTCCATATACATATGTATGTGTAATGTTCGATCGATCGATTGCCATTTGGAGTGTTGGATGGTTTATATTATAATAGATCAACGGTTTGTTAAAAAATTTAGATATCATTTAGATTTAGATATCACAAAATATGCACCTATTAACCCACATACTCAGATTTTTACTGAATTCCTGCATTTTTGAACTCGGGGTATCAGATGTTTTTGTGTACATATCTCATGTGAAACTTGATTGCATTGCAGAGAGCAAACATTAACACATATAAAATAGTATAACTAATTTCATTCAGTACAGAAATCGGACTTGGGTTCTAGGTATCTTTTTCAAACAGATATTTTTTGTTTTTGGACTTAAGAATAAAAATCATTCCAAAAACACGAGAAAGTAAAAAGGAAATTGACAGCTGAAAATTTAAAAACTAATCACAGTATTGTTTCAAATATTTTTTATCAGCATAGTTCTCTTTAATCAAAAACTTTAATTGAATGTTTTATACGAATGCATAACTTACAAAATGTAACGCAACTTACAAATGCCACAAGTTTTTCAAGTACATATATTAATAAAAAAAAATCTGTTCCTTTCTTTACCTAACCTACATTTAAAAACGGTGTCGCAAACCAACCTGTACTCAAGATAAATAACTAAATATGTATGTTGTAGATGTTGTAAATATTATTATTCATATAATATTATATTATTAGGAATATTATTCTACCTTCAAATTTCTATTTACATTGAAATGGGTTCTTTCATGTGATTGCTGGTGATGACGTTGACTGAATCTCTTATCGCAAACTGAGCAACTGCAAGAAAGTAGTCAATTTTAATTTTTGTTTTTATTTTCGTTTATGAAAGTACACCAAACCTGTACGGCCTCTCGCCGGTATGTATTGCCATATGAACTTTAAGTACATTGGTATATGCAAAGGCCTTCCCACATTCTTGACACTTGAATGGCCGTTCATTGGTGTGTATCCTTAAAATATAAGATTATCAACAAAAAAAAACTACAAAAAGTGGAATAGCTTCTGGCTAATAAACTACCTTTGATGTTTATTTCTTGTTGAGCTATCCCCAAAACTGCTTGGACAAAATTTACATTTATATGGCCGATTGCCTGTATGGGTATTCATGTGTCTGGGAATTTGGGCAGCGCAGGCGAATTTTTTGCCGCAGATTCTGAAATTATGGCCAACGATACATAAAAATAAAATGTAGATAAATCAATTTTAAAACTTACTCGCATTCATGCTCTTTTTCGACAGTGTGTCGTTTTATGTGTTGGCTTAGTCTCGATTGCATATGATAGATATTGCCACATATGTGGCAAATAAATTTACTTATGGGATCAGGTTTTCGACCTCTAATTCCATCTTTTTTTTCCTTCTTTGATCTATTTCTTGGTTTTCGTTTAGTTTTTTTACTATCTCGTTGAGGAATTTTTTCTTCAATAGGGTCCTCTAAAACCTCATTTACTATTTGTTTAATTTCTTCATTATGTAGTAAACCATCAGGGGAACAATCGTTGTCGAGGAAGTCCTCCTGTTCATATACCTTTCAGACAAAAAGTAACATTAAGAGACTTTTAAATTTTAATCTTAAATACTGTTCAATTACAACAGGCGATGAGGCAGTTTCATTTTCATGTGTTTCTACTTTAATAAACTCAGCTGCAACCTCTGCTTCAAGCTTTACATCTTTGGCGTGTTCCCTAGTTTTTATGAATTTAAGCAGGTGGAAGTAGGATCCCTGGCAATTATTTCGAAAATTAAATGCTACATCAAGGTCAACCGAGCATTGATGGCATATTCTATCGGGCATACCATCGTTCATTTGAACCTAGGATTAGGATTAATAGAAATGTTAAATGTTTTAAGAGTTATCTGAAAAGGCACTTACTGGCACTCCGCCACATTTAATGATCTTTTCAACGGTATCTTCATTACTGGATATAGAAGAATCCCCAAATATGAATTTCATATCACGATCTGAAGTTTGTAAACATATTCGGCAAATAAGTTGCCAATTTATTTCATTACTTTCGGATTCCATGGTTTTTGTGTACAAACTACAAAATTTTGTGTTGATTTTTTAGAAGTTGAAGTTGTTAAAAAAGTAACGAAACGTCATTTGCAAACGGCAGCGTCTAACGAACCAAAAGCCTAATCATTCGAGCACGCGAAAAAATAGGTCTGTTTAGAAGGTTGAATCTTTTTTACCGCTTTCACACAAGGAAACTGAGTTGGCAGAAACTAGCTATTTTGTTGGCGAGAAGGGTGTGAGGGTAGATTTGTTGTCTTCCTTTTACGCCCTTCTCACTAACAAACTAAAAATCGCCAGCAAATCAGTTTCCTTGTGTGAAAGGGGTCTTTGCTATTGTTCACGAACTGTCAAATATCCTTATTGAGTTTGACACACAGTTATTGCTGAACCATCCGTTTGAGGCTCGAGTATCGTAAGCCTAGTACGCAGATCACTCTAACAGCCTTAAGGCTCTCCCAAACCAATGCGGAACATTCGTTGCGGCGAAGAAACATTCGTCAGTCAAAATTAATTCATATGTTTCTCCGCCGCGTTGGTGTGGGCACTCTCATATATCACCATGTAAATAAATTTTGACATGCGAATGTTTCTTCGCCGCAACGAATGTTCCGCATTGGTTTGGGAGAGCCTTTAAGGCTCTCCCAAACCAATGCGAAACATTCGTTGCGGCGAAGAAACATTCGTAATTTTGACTGACGAATGTTTTTTCGCCGCAACGAATGTTTCGCATTGGTTTGGGAGAGCCTTAAAGGCTCTCCCAAACCAATGCGGAACATTCGTTGCGGCGAAGAAACATTCGCATGTCAAAATTTATTTACATGGTGATATATGAGAGTGCCCACACCAACGCGGCGGAGAAACATATGAATTAATTTTGACTGACGAATGTTTCTTCGCCGCAACGAATGTTATTTACATGGTGATATATAAGAGTGCCCACACCAACGCGGCGGAGAAACATATGAATTAATTTTGACTGACAAATGTTTTTTCGCCGCCACGAATGTTTCGTATTGGTTTGGGAGAGCCTTTAAACGGCTCAATCGTGAACAGCCTGGCAGCATTTTTCATATTACAAATGGTGTTTCAATTTTTTCTTGAAATGGAAGTGAGATAGCTGTTTCATATTTGTCAAAAGCCTAGTACGCAAATCACGCTAAATTTTAGCTTCTATATCTCAAAAATTTAGCTTTTGGAGAGAATGCTGTATAAAGGCTTAACTACATAGGCCTACTTTTGTACAAAAATACAAAAGTGAAAAATAAATATCTATCCTGAAGACACCTGCTTGCAAAAAAACAATGGAGAATTGTGCATGGTGGTTTAATTTATATGTCAGAACAATTTCCGTATGTTTTCTTGCAAACATGTTTCTTTAGCGAGCATTTTAATTTCTCACTTTTGTACTTTTGTACAAAAGTAGGTCTATGTAGTTGAGGCTTAACGCGGTTACAATTTTGTATTCTGTGGAAGCCCTCATAAGAAACCTCACAAGAACAGCGTGAATTGTGATCTGCCAAGGAGCAGATCATAATATTTAAGATTTTATGAGGCGAGTTCAACACGAGTTATGAAGTTATTGTGACTTGTGAGGCATCAGTGAGGTTGCCAGAATAAAGGCTTAACTACATAGGCCTACTTTTGTAAAAACGTACAAAAGTGAGAAATAAATATCTTTTCTGAATACACCTGCTTGCAAAACAACAATTGAAAATTGTTCATGGTGAAATTTGTTTATGTGTCAGAACAATTTTCGTATGTTATTTTGCAACCATGTTCCTGTAGCGACCATTTTAATTTCTCACTTTTTTACTTTTGTGCAAAAGTAGGTCTATGTAGTTGAGGCTTAAGGTTAGACCGCACACAACCGCAGCGGAACTACACTTCACGACGCGGCAAAACATTATTTGTATGAAATTGTATGAGCTATATCGCACTTAGCGGCAACTGAACTTCATACAATTTCATACAAATTATTTTGAATCGCAGTTCCGCTGCAGTGCAGTTCCGCCTAGTGCGGTCTAACTTTTAAAGGCTCTCCCAAACCAATCCGAAACTTTCGTTGCGGCGAAGAAACATTCGCATTGGTTTGGGAGAGCCTTAAAGGCTCTCCCAAACCAATGCGGAACATTCGTTGCGGCGAAAAAACATTCGCATGTCAAAATTTATTTACATGGTGATATATGAGAGTGCCCACACCAACGCGGCGGAGAAACATATGAAATAATTTTGAGTGACGAATGTTTTTTCGCCGCAACGAATGTTTCGCATTGGTTTGGGAGAGCCTTAATTCTTCTGATTCGGCGTATCATCTGATATTGACTTTCATAATTCATGGTCAGTGTTCACGCTCTCAATCCAACCTGAAATTCTTGTAAGACGGGAATGTTTATTTGTCAGCTCATTCCAACTAAGACACAGACGGCCAAATAAGTAGCGTGAAGTGAGATCAATGTGTCTCCATAACCATTTTCCTTGTGCAATGTGTGAAACGCGTCAAAGGTCAAACACATGAATAGATAGTGAGCACTCCAGAAAACGACACACAAGCCAAGAGTGGTGCCGGCTTTGGTACACCTTCAAATATCGTTTTTTTTCATGCAAATAGTTGTAGTAGTAAAACCGTGGCAGTATTTGCGTGCTTTTCAAACATATTTGAGTATGTGAACAAAGTCCCCTTTCACACAGGGAATCCAGGGGCCGAATTAGCGCATCAGTGAGTGAGCAATACGTTACTGAATTATCTGCAATTGGGATTCCTTCATAAGATATCGAGTAAAGTATCGAGTCTCGAATTCAATTTTTTGCATTTCCTCGTGAGTGAACGAGTGTTTTTTCATACGATAGATGCGAGGTAGACGAGTGAGCAGTAAAATGGCAGAAAAATTAAATTATTCTATTTTCTTCTACACAATATCAATTAATGGTGTTTCAGGGTGCATTGAAATAAATTAAACATAACCCAGAAAATAATTCTTCCTTGATTTTAAGGCACAATAATTCGATTTTAGCCAAAAATAGTTTTTGTCAAATTAAATTCCAAAGGCAAATGTAAACAAAACATGAGCCCAACACAAGCAGCTGTGGTAATTGACCAATGAAATGTTAGGAATATTGACGTTTAGGAAAATGTACTAGAATTTTCCTAGTATAATACAAACTCAATTCGATACGTGTCAATACGTCAATTCTTGCCGTTCTCACCTACAAACTCGTAGTTGCCGGCAACTCAGTTTCCTTGTGTGAAAGCAGTCAAAAGACAACGCTTCGATACTCGAATGAATAGGTTCAGTCTGATATGTGGGTGACATTCAGCCAACAGGCCGCCGCATTTAGGTGACTTTTTGCTGAATATCTAAATCGTTTGTGTTTGTGTTTTTGTCTTTTTTCTTGCTTGTCAGTTTGTAAAATCTTTAATAAATTTATCAATAAACAATTAATTAAAATTAAGAATGAAAGTAAATATAGATTTATCGGTGTGTCGAATATGTTTACAAGCCAGTGAAGATGATATGAAATCAATATTCGAAGAAGACGATAGTAACATGACAATATCTATGAAAATTGAATCTTGTGGTGGTATCAAAGTAAAAACAAAATTATCAAATATATTTATGTGTGTATAATATTATTGACCTTTTCTTTCTTAAATTTAATTATAAAGATATCAAGTAACTACGAATTTCCAACAATGATATGTAAAAAATGTCATGCATTCCTGTCCATTGCCCACAAATTTAGGACCATTTGTCAAAACTCTGATGATTATTTACATGAATTTGTTTCAAAAGGCGAAGCTTATGATGATGATAATATTATCGAAGTGCTGGATATAAAACCATTGGATCGAATAGCATTGAACACAACATGTAATGTAAGTTACACTTGAAATACCTACCTAACTACCTATTTAATTAGTAGACAAATTCTTTACGTTAAACAAAATATTCCTTCATATCTGAAAACTAATCTAGTGTTCACGGTATGCGTAGGTATATCCTTGAGAAGTCTGTCATTGGGGTTTTGTTATGAGCAATAAATGTTCCTATTTATATACATATATATGTACATACATACACAGAACCATCTTACTACATCAAATATATAAATGGACTGATTATAAAATTAAGGCCTTAGTGCACAAATCTTCAGTTGGGAACAACATTCACGCATGCGAATTGTGAATCAAGCGTTAATTTGAGATACAAACAAAATGCACATTATTATTGTGCACTTCTAGATAAATTTTGTACGGACATATTTCAGTCTTTATTTAAAAAAAAGCACAAATTGGAAAAACTTTATAGGTAATTATAAAGAAAGACAAAACCTAAACAATAGAAGTTATATTGTTTTTGTTTTTATTTAAATGGACTGAACTGAATGAAATTCAATACATTTTTGAGCGACCTAGTCCAATTCGTTTCGGTCCTGATATAATTATGGTTTTCTTTTTTGTCGTCGCCGTTGAGCATTTTTAAAACTGAAATTTTAATTTGGCACAAACAAAGTACATTATTATATTTATTAAAAATGTTTGTATTCAGGAGTGAAATTAGCTAAGCACGAATAAATGAAGAAAATATGGAGAGGATTAGGGAAGAGTTTGTGGATTAATTATCGCTTAATACGGTCTAAGAAGCTAAACAAATTTTAAGATTCGTTGCCGTTGAATTGCCGGGAGAGACCACCCCCCCCACAACTTCGATTCAAAGTCGGTGCGCCAATTACTGAAATTTGAAATCTGTTCCTATAATGGTTTATTTTATCACACCAAAAATATAAATGTAAAAAAAGGAGCCAAGTTCTTCTATACAAAAACCTTTCCGTTACAAGTCAGCCGTTAAGGGTAGTAGGCACGTTCAAAGTTTATTAATGTTAAATATCCTCAAAATTATCCGAGAAATCTGTTATTTAACGATTACTGACTTAAATTGAGTTGGTTTACTAGTCAAGTTTTCCTTTCAAAATTGAGCAATTAATAAAACAAAACTTGCCAGGTAAACCAACAAAATTTAAGCCATCAATCATTAAATGAGAGATTTATCTGATAATTTAGAAGTTCTTCCATATTACTCTACTCAAAATATTGGATATTTTACATTAATAAACTTTGAACTTGCGTCCTTTTCGATCTGAAAAATCTTAGATTTTTGATTTTTCCCTTTGTATACACCACAAGGCCTACCGTTGTGCGATATGACAAGATTCTACGATGTCGGGAAGTGCTCCATAATTTTTAAGAACTGTTAGCGAGTGAGTGAGTAAGTTACGGTTTTTGCGATTGTTGCAGTCATATCTTGGGAACCACTAATGTTGAAGGATTGAAATTTGGTGAGTTGCCTAAACCTGGTGAGCTTACCAAATCCTGCGAGTTTGAGAAGGGTGTAGTGCCAGAAATTGGCTGGGCATTACCGTGCTCTTTGATGGTACTCGCTTACAAATAACACAGCTATGTAGGTCAGACAATAGCATAGCGAGAGGAGAGAATGTTATAATTCCACGAATTCCCATTATTCCTACTAATTTCCCGATGCACTTTAAAAGGTTACAGTTTCTTTTGAAAGTAGCATTTGTGTTGACCCTTAAAAATGATCAAGCGCAGACATTTAAAAAAAATATGTTATTAAAATTATTTTGTATGAACCTTCACTTACGTAATGAAGTACCTATGTACATTGAATTGAGAAAATGAATGGCTGGTTTTTTTTTATTTTTATCGCACATCGTCTACAGCGCTCTTCTTCTTCTGATCTTCATCACACAACGGGCCGTCATCATACTCGTGCTCGGAAGGACCGTTTTACAACGGCGCAATAACAAACACGGTTAAACCTTGCTCGATATCCACGTGCAATCTATCCTCAATGGCGAATTAGTTGAGTCCACTGCCGTCGTACTTAAGGTAACCAGCCCGTTACAACTGCATCCGAAATAGGGTCTGAACAATTCGTAGAACAGAACTGCGACACACAACAACAGCACACTTTCAGTTTCAAATTGTATGTGTATTTCGATTAATACTTACCCTTCAAGCAAAATCACGGACCCGAATTTCTCGGTTTACTCTGGAATCACTTGGGAATCTGTGTACGCATGTAAAAAGAAGAATGAGATAATCGAGTTTTTTTATGCACGCAGAAATATATATAGTATAGTCATTTTGTTTTAATTTCCTCCACTTTTTTTTAGTTCAGTATTGTAGGTAGCGTAGCGAAGACGATTGCTTTTTTTTATCTTTTTTTTCTTGTGAAAACTTTAAGAAATTTCCAATTAAAAATACAAGTTTACTGTTTATTATATGTATGTATATGTATAGTTGTGGAATTATATAATGAACCTTTTATAATTGATAAATAAAAAAGTATTGAAATAAAAAATATCCTGTTTGTTTTTTTTTTGCTTGTGGCAAGATAGGGAATTTTCTTTTTAATACAATTCCTTCAAGCAAGCGAGCTCGTTTTCGGTCCGCAAACGTATCAAACAACGTATGGACGACTTCGCATTCGGAACCAAATACGGATCGAAAAACTGGGGTGGAATCGGCTAAGGTGATAATTGATTATCAATTGTGGTGATCGTCGTTTTGAAGATAGCTGTCTCTATCACATCTATAGGCAAAAATAGAGATAGCAAAAGTCAAAACGACGATCACAACAATTGATAATCAACTATCACCTTAGCCGATTCCACCCCTGCGTTTTGTGGCTCAAATAAGTATGGAAATTAGAATCACCACGGAGCCATTATGTAAAAAACATTCACATAATGGCTCCGTGGTGAAGGTGATTCTAATTTCCATACTAATTTGATCCGATTTGGAATCGTTTTGGATCCGGTTTTGGGTCGGTTTATGGACTGGTTTCGCATAAAAAACGGACTCGCTTGCTTATAGGGTATGTACGTTCTATTCGTCAAGCATTCAAACACACTAACAAAATATAATCGTTATTTTTTATTTAACAACCAAAATATTCACTATGAATAATTTTCATGGCACAACATTTTCCGGGTCAGCTAGTATCAATATAAAAATTATCAATTTTAGGTGGATTGGTATTGTCGGATTTCTTGTTGATATTTGTATATCATTATAAATCAAAATTTCGATTTTTGTTGGCACACCCTAATTTGCACACCCTATGCTTTGTGTACGATCTCTAAATACACAATATTTGATAATCGCAAATACAACAACGTATGTCTTCTTAGAGTTACAAATGTCCAATTTGTGTGCTTTGAAAAAAAAGAATAAAAATATACCTTTATGACTTCTTAAAATCAAAAAATTAGTTAAACTTATTTAACTAACTTGAAATGTTTTAAGGTATCAAAAACAGATTATACACCTTTGACCAATAAAGTCGTATCAATTGACAAAGATGGAATCTACTCAGACTATTCATATGATGATGTTAAAGACAATGGAGCCTACTCCGATGATGATAGTGAATTTGATCAAAAAGTCGATATTAAACCACTTAAAACGCTGTCTATGGGCGAAGATGGTACTGCAGTCATTAAAACAACTAGAAAACAGACTCACATTTGTGAGGTATGTGGAAACACGTATCAGCGGCGATATTGCTTAGAAGCTCATATGCGTAGACATCGTGGAGAAAAACCTTTTGAATGCGAGTAAGTTTAATACAAACATAAACCAACCACAATCCAACTGCATTGGAATGTTTTTAAACAAATATATAAATGTTTTTTTTTTTTTTCTATTTTAAGGATTTGTAAAAAAGCGTTTGCGTTGAACTTTCAACTAACACGTCATATGAGATCACATACAGGTGCGAGACCTTATAAGTGCCAATATTGTGATCGGACATTTGCAGATAGGTCGACAAACGTAAAACATGAAAGGTAAATGGTACAATCAAACAGATCTAGATTTTAAAACCTAGTTAATATATTCTAGCAATGAGGAATATGCATACAAAACTTTTATTTTCTCCCGGGCGTAAACAAAATAGAATAAAATACAGATTTAAATGTTTTGGCTACAAGGAGTAGCAAAGTCTTACGAAATTTTGCGACAGAAACAAGAATATACTTTTTCGAATGTTTTGAACGACCTGAATGCAAATCCAACCTCAGAATTGTTGCATTAGGCGTGAACCAACAACTGAGCGCTCAGAGATTTTTGAAGTGCGACAAAAAATCGCACCTGACAATTGAGAATTTTTGCGTAGATTTCTTATGCACAAAATTTGGTGGATTCATTTCTCAATTTTCTCAGTCGAAACAGATTAAAGAAAAGTTGAAATTTTGTTTCCATAAGTTGTACGATAATTCTAATTTTGGAATCCAGATGACTACATCTTTTATAATAGTGGATTATTTAGGTGTTGACTATGGGGTCTAAATTCGAAGCAAACATGATTCCAATGATTTGTGAGGAAAATCTAATTGGTGTTGTAAATTAACCTAAAAAATAACGTTTTTGGCACTTTAAACTGTGATATTTCAAAAATTAGAGTCAATCCAGAATTTCCAACAAAAGTTCATTCCTTTCCTGCTATTCCTTCTTACTACTAGTACCGTGCAATTAAGTTGTATTTTAAAAGACCTTAAGTCGCACAGGCATACAGTTAAAATTATTATTAAAAAATTATGAGATCAAATTCGAATTAGGGACAAATGCATCTTTCCAAAAAGTATAAACACCTGACTCGCGAGTCACAGAAATCAGTTCGCTCGATTTAATCATGAACCGGAATAGAAACTAATTGGTCAGTATAGATAAAATTCATAATATCACCCATACTTATGAGTTTGAAGCATTAGCCCAGCGGGAAAAATTCAAAAATACATTGAGGAAACACCAGCTTTTTCCTTGAGGAATGGCAGCTGCACCGGCCACTTTTTAGCTGATTCTTTTGATGAAATTAACATGGGCATGTCCTAGGCGGGGAGCACTTGCTGAAAATCTGGTGAAAATTCCCCAACGAAATCACTACTTTGTTGGAAGTTGTTTATTCACCAACCTAGGTGATGAAAAACATGGTGGTTGCATAATCTGTGAATTCACTACATAAATGTAAGTGCTTTATTCATCGGTTCAATATTTTCGATGAAAAAGGTAATGAAAATTCAATTGTCAAATCACAAGATAAGTGGTAGTTGTTTATTCAGCAATTAAGTTAATTCAATATGAAAAATGTGAAGAAAATTAAATAAATAGTGAATTCATTAATTCTATTGTGTTGTGAATTTAAGATTGGTTAATTAAAATATAGAATTAATACTTTAAATTAATGTGAAATCACTAGGTCAGTGGTTGTTGGTTAATCACCACTTCACTTATGCAAAGTGGTGATAAACTAACAACCCGAAATACTTTCAGAGAATCTGAGATTGCCGAACTTTAATGGAAATTCACAAGTCCTCTTACAATATTTAATGTCAGTAGACAATGTCAACACAGAGAACACAAAAAAAATCAACTTCTATTAAAACACACAATGGCGGTGCACACTTAACAAAGCATATGAGTGGACATAGACGATGAACTGATGAACTTACACATGACTTTTCAACAGTTTTTACATCGCATAATTTTCCCTATCAAAAGCAATTTTTAATTCAACGAAAGAAAGCGTTGTTTTCTTAACACAAAGCAGAAAGTGGGTTCAAATCTATGAACTGAGGAAACCTCACATGACTCTTCACTCAGTAAATCATTGCATGACGTTTCCTTTTATTTTTTGGCTAGTGAATTGATTGAAGAATTCAGCTATAAAATCCTTTGGGGACGATATTTCCCGCTGGGAGACTGCTCAGTAACCACCACTCACTAAAATTTCTTCAGAATTGTTTACTATCTGTATGGATCGAACTATTCAGTTTCACTTCTGTGAATTTATTTATTTCCAAAAAAGCTTATAAAATAAACAACAAGACCATGGATTAACGCCTTTTAAATTTATCTTTCAATTTTATTATTCTCATGTATACATCTCATAATATTTACTCAAGTCATTATTGCATTATGCATTATTTAAATTTTAAAATTCATCATTTAAAAAAAATTATTTATCTATTTTTAGAATTCATACAAATGAACGACCATACAAATGTGAATCATGTGGAAAATCTTTTACTTATTCAAATGTCCTCAAAGTGCACATGATGACTCATACAGGAGAAAAACCATTTGCGTAAGAAAATAATTATATGACATTTAACTTTTAATAACATGTATTATATTTTTTTTGAATTAGATGTGAACTCTGTGGTAAAAGATTCTCTCAATTACATCACTTACGTGCCCATCTCCAAACTCTACAGCACCAAAATGATCCACAAGCAGCTAAACTGCTATTAAAAAGTGAACCGTTAGCATCATAGATTTATAATTAGTGTAATAAAAATATAATGTAATATCCAACACCATTTTAACCTCTCGTACAATTACAATAAGGATTATTACCTTAGTTTTTATATTTTAATCATCATTTGAATTAAATTATAAAAAATCATAAAATTAATTCGTAAAGCTTCTTTATCATGCATCAACTTTTACTTTGAAGAATGAAAACGACTAACTCTTTATTAAATGTATTAACAGAAAATCAACATGAACATATTTGGGATTGGGACAATATTTCGAATACCGAATGGAATAAAAAACAATGGAGAGCTAAATTTTAACAATATATGTAAATTTGTTATAACTCCTTTAAAGGAGTTATGAATCATTATGGTTGCAAAAAGGATTAAAAAATATTTGAGTTTACGTATACAAGTTTTTGATTTTGCATTTGTTGTAAAGGTCGTTTTTGACATTTTCATTTTTAAAAATTAAATGATTAAATAACATACCCTATTTCTTTTTACTTGCTCTTAGGGCAAGTATTGGTTTCGTGGCAAAAACAATTTCGAGGTTTTAATCAAGGCTAACATTACGATGATGTAGATGTACAAACAAGTGGTTTTCGAAAAGACGTCCGTTTGTCAGTGCGTCCTGGGGCCTACTCCGTATTTTGTTCCGAAAGTCAATCCTATTCGAAAGTGCTTTTGGTTCCGCTTAAGATTTTGTACTCTGTAAAACGGATTAATTTTTTTTTCGAGTCCCGAATTATTTCTCATGAGATCTGTCTGGGTAAGCAAATTATGGTTTTTTAAGAAACAATTTAACATAAATTAAAAGGAAATGGATTCAGTTGCACTTTGGATGGACGCAGAAAATTATGAAAAATTATACGGGAGAAATCAAATTTTATGAAAATGTGTGATAAAAGGTAAAGTTTTATTGGTGGCAAAGATTCTTTTCACTATTTAACTATTGTTTATTATTTTAGTTTTGTACAAATCGGGATGAGCACACATGAACTTCACCAACATCTCGATTTGTTTGTGTTTTGTATGCACTTTTTTTCCTTGTAATTAAATTTATTTGCATCTTATAAAAACTAAGATTTTCTTAAAAAAAAACTTACATTTTAAGTCTTTCCTTCTCAATTCCATTATCACATTAGTTGTAGAAACAAATTTTTCGTATTAGAACACTTTTTACGTTCGAAAACGTGGTCCCAGGTACAAAAATTCCACTTTCGGAATTGCCATTCCGTGAGTAGTAGATTTCATTCCGCTTTAGAAATAGAGAGTACAAAATATTCGCTTGCGGAAATTTTAACTTTCGGAACGAAATACAGAGTAGGGCCCCTGATGTACATCGGACTTGCTTCAAACTTAAACGGACTTGCTTCAAACTGTGTGTGTGTGTGCTACATTTTATAATTATTCCCTAAAGTAGAAATTCAAATGTTTGTATAGATTATCTAGAACAGATAGCTGACATACAATAATTTCGGACTTATCAAGTTTTTGAAAAAACAAAAACAAAACAAACACTGAGTAGTCTGATTTGTTTTTAAAAAAGTGAGTAATTAATGAGAATTAAAAAACACGGTTAATGTTAACCCAGGTTTTTGCTACAAAATTCGAATAACGAAAATAAAGTTTTTGGTATATTCCCGAATATCATTTCGATACTTCTAAGCTAATCGAAAAATACATTCAAAATTTGAATGAAAACACACTCAAATCAAGGGAAACATTTTATTTACTTTTTACACATTTTTGTTGTATATAATCAAAACATTTCAAAATTGCTATTTCATCTTTTTTTATCAGATTCGGGTTAAAGATATAAAGCTATTACCCAACCAATATTATACGCCGTCCATGTCTAGCGGTAGGCAGGTAGGTAGAAATGGCGCCACGGGCAGTCTAGCCCATGGCCCAATTAGCGCTGAAGTGCGCCGTTTTGATACCATAACTCGTTTGAACCTGTGGATGGAATTGAAGAGAGAAAATATGGGCATATCCTCAGGATATCGTCCCTTTTTATTTAGTTTAGAATAGGATTTTGGTTGTAGCTTTAAGCACACTCATCAGAAAGTGGATCACTCACTCAACCAGATCAGCACCCGCACCATCCACAGTTAGCCCACTAGGCAGTTCGTTGGCTGGCACTGGAGCGTCCACTGATCTGATTGGATGATCATCCGGCCGCTGTGCACCACAAACCCCCACCAGAACCCTAGTCCACTATCTTGTGATCATAGGGAATCGACGGAAGGTATAATGCAGAAGTAGCCGAAATTTGTCCTAGAGCCATTTCGTCGCGTTGAGAAAAGAACTCAAGTCTTTGATCTTCATTTTAGAAAGTTCGTTAATGTCGTCAAAGAATGCTCTTCCGAGTGACTGTTTTCTAGCTTTGGCCAGAGCAGGGCATTTGCAGAGGAAATGAACTACTGTTTCCTTTTCCTGCTGGTCCTCACAGCTCCGACAGTGAGTATTGTGAGGTATGACCAGCTTCGCTGCATGCTCTCCTATTGGCCAGTGTCCGCTACATGTTGCAACTACCCTGGCTATGTCTTGCCTGGATCTGCGTATTAGATCAATTGTTCGGTTCTTGTCATAGGTGGGCCAAATCTTCCTAGATATAATACAGTTTGATAAACTGCTCCACCTACGGTTTGCTTTAGTAAGATAAATTGAGAGAATGTTGCGCTTCATAACTCCAAGCGGAATGTTGACTTTTCCGCAAGTGAGCCATGAAGGGCTGAACCTTGCCTGGCCAGCTCGTCAGCCCGTTCATTGCCCTCAATGCCACTGTGACCCGGGACCCAGATAAGAATGACATTGAGGTCAGTATTCAGACCCGCAAGCTCATCCCGGCATTGCTGGACCAGTTTGGAGGATGCTGTAGCTGAATTACTGGCTTTAACAGCCGCTTGACTGTCTGTAATAATAGCTGCATTACAGTTCTGGTTTGGATCTGCTTTAAGTAACTTGCAAGCTTACCTGACTGCCAGCAATTCAACTTGAAAGACGCTAGGCAAGGTCAGGTAGCCGAAAGGACCTAGATACATTTAGAGACTCAGAGAAGATTCCTGCACCAACGCCACACTCCATCTTTGAGCCATCAGTAAAGATAGTTGTGTCGAAATCTTTCGTCACGACGTTATCATTCCAATCCTTCCTGGATGGAAATTTAACTTTGAAATCCTTACTGATACTCATTGTAGGGGTGCATTAGTCAGTGGGAGTCAAAAACATTTCCATTGGAATCAAGTCTGTGATATTGCTGTGACCATAGGGCTTGGCAAACCAAGAGTTTGATTCTTTAAGTCTTAAAGCGCTGCAAGATACTAGATATTTAATATGTAAATCAAGTGGTAGAAGGTGCAGAAACTTTTTACCAAAAATTTTACTACAGGCATATAATGCTATGCAGGCCTTCTTGACCCTTTCAACTTCCATTTTGTCTAGCGGTAATCTCTAGCGGTAATCTAGTTGTTAGCTTCAAGAGCATGTTAGTGCGATCCAGACGTGCATTTTATTTTAATTCCAATTGGGAAATGTTGGTCGTGTTCCGTTTCTTTTTTAATCTGCTTTTATTTTACTTACGGGGTCCAAACTCTGAGCATGAACTAAAGCTACTGTTGAATTTTTGAACAACAACAACAACTTAAAGGCGCTACCACCAATTGTTTGGCTGGAGATATAGCTATTTCGTGCTTTGCCACTTTTGAACTCATCAGTCTCCTTTTTGTGGTGCTGAGCTTTAATCCAATTTTATTTGAAAAACTTTTTATGCACACCATAGGATTCGAACCCACGCATATCAGATTTGCTCAGTCTAAGCAGTCGTGTGCACTACGCACTCCATCGCTTTAGACCACTGACGTCACAGGTCGAGATGTGTTATTTGTTTATCAAATGCATTTGGAGCATCAGCATTTTTATAAGCGCCTTTAAGTATGCTGTCTTGTTCCGCCTCCAAGCCAAACAATTGGTGGTAGCGCCTTTAAGTTGTTGTTGTTGTTCAAAAATTCAATGAAATTGACGGAATAAAGAATGGTCAAGCCTAATAAGCTGACATTCTAGTACGAATAGTACAATAATAACAATAAAGCTACTGTTCCTTATGTAATTGGCATATTTTTGTAAAAACACATTTAACGTAGATAATGTATACAATTAATATTCACATATTTGATACCTCAATCGATGTATACGGATGTTGCTATAAAAATATGGAAGTACTCCCCTTCATATATTTCATAAAATTCTCATTAATGAATTAAAAAACTTAAAATTTAAATTTGTATGCTTTTATTTTACGTAAACGTACTGTTTGTAGACTGACTTAAAAACGATATATATCTAAAAGCTACTTCTTATAATTATCAATATTAAAACAAATTGGGTTTGCGGGTTTTATAATTAACATAATTATCAATAAATAGGATTTATTTTTTTTAGTTGAATTTAGAACAACACATTCCTTGGGAGCACGGGAGAGTATATTATGTAACTAAAATATGAAGAAGAATCAAGAAATTAAAACAACAAATATGTATAAAAACTAATATTAACATCTATCCAGAAAAACTTTGGATGTTATTTTGAAAGAATTTTGGTTCCTTTGGCAAATAAATCAAATGTGTTTTTTATTTTTTAGGTACAAACAATACTATCAAAGTAAGTAGTTTCTATTACATTATACATATAAATATTGAAGTAATTTGAATAGTTTCAAAAAATTCGATTCTTTTCTATCCCGATATATCATCTCCTTTCATTCATAGCTTTCTAGGCGTTGGTTTAAGTTGTTTGTTTTATTTTTGTTATCACTTGTTCACCATGCGGATTTTATCCTTGATAAGATTTTTCAATTCTGTGACGGTTTGGTCATGGCTATCTTTAAATGTGATTGCTACTTCACTTAGTAGACTTGTTTCGACATCCGGATTTAGTGACATGTCAGCCATACAAGAGACTAAATTTGTTGGTATTTGAGGTGGCTTCCAACCAGCTGAAAATAAAAGTATAAATTTTAAAATTTAAATTAAACAATTTATATAGACCGAGAGCACGCAGCAAATTTTGGGTATGAACGATAGCAAAAATTCCTTTTGTTTTAAGATAGATCCATAATATTCATATGAAAATATGAAAGTCTGGCATGTCGGGGTTGGTGTATTTGTATGCAATACTGCATTCAAAATTTAGTTCATTAAAAATGCAGTGTAGGAACTTTAAAATCGTATTTAATAAAAGAGCTGAGTGCCCTATGACTATGGAGTTTAAAATATTTTCCGAAGAGCCAAATGGCTGCAAGATAGACGCACCTCAAAGCCATTTGGACCCACAGAAAAGGTCTTTAACCGCATATTCATCACTAGGGGGCTCAGCTCTTTAGTTAAATACAATTTTAAAGTTTGAAGAATAGTACTCGTACTGTGAAAAGTTAACGTGTACAAGAACAAATATATTATTTTAATAAATAAACAGTTAAAACAAACAAAATACCAAATAGTTGTTAAACTCGAAAAGCAATTGTTGTATATTCTGTGACCATTAACAAGTATTATTTTTGTTCTTCGTTGCTGAGCGATTCGTCAAAGTTTGTATGCATTCACATCGTTTCTTAAAGAATCAGTTGAGTATTTTTTAATGAAATGGATTTTGGCTGCATCTGTCAAATCTGTTGTTTTTTATTCAGTTACTGATGCCAAATCGCCATGGTAAGTTGATTGAAAAGCACGTCCAAATGATAAAATTTTATTAGGACCGCAATTTTGGCACTTTAGATCAATATTATCTTAGATGATGTAGAATCACAAGATCATAGTTATCTTGTGATTCTACATCATCTAAGATAATATCATTGAGTTTATACACATAGAGGAACCACGTCAGAGTTATGATATCACCAATGTAGGTGGCGCCCTTATTTTCATCTAGCACAAGAACCAGTGATAGGCACTACAATAACCATTTTCTCCTTAAGGTAGACTATTTCCTCACTATTTTCACAGATAGTCTACCTAAAAGAACCAGTTTAGTATACCAATAGAAGACCAAATGAGGAGGTATTTTAAAAAGTGGCTCTTTTTATTTTTTTTGTTGTGATTTTACTTCAAAATATACATAAAAATCACATCTTTGGAAAAATGAAACATCTCAATAAAGGCAGACGGCAAAGCCCTGCTAATCCATTTTGTAAATTAATTTTGTAAAATAAACAAGAAAATTGACCATGAATATTATCTATCTTACAAAAAAAAATAAAAAAAAGTTTTGCTAAAAATTACCATTACTCCCAATCTTAAAAAGCAGAAGTCGCTTTTCTTTCAAATTGCAAAATTTATATCTGTGTTGGGGAAGTTACTTACCAAGAGAATTAGTACAATTTTGCAAATGTTGCTTCAGATGACGCATTAATTCCACAATCAGCTGCATTCGTTCCTTTTCGTTTATAATATTTGCTGCTAAATTGTCGTCGTTCTGATTTGATTTGCCATCCTTTTTTTTGTGCTTCTTAGTTTGTGAGTTTTGTGATGATATCGCGAATCTTTCATGGCAAATTGATAAAATAAATGCATAAAGGGAAAGAATCTAAAAATACAAACAAATACAAATTCAATAAAATGAAATCTAATAATTTATCTTTCGAATAAACCTCAATGGCAACTGAAATCCGCTGCTGCACAGACCGCCGACACCAGAGATTATCCTCGCTGTTATTACTTTCTTTAATTGCATCTAAAAACACCGATGTCACCTCATCTACATTGTTGCTTATCACTTTACATTGTTCCATTTTAATACAGCCTACATGCAGATCCAAAATAAAACCTGCCAAATCACTGAAGAATTTCTCATATGGCAATTCGAGCATCAAATGAAGACGTGATGGTAGCAAATTGACTAGAAACTGATTGGAAATCTTTTCATATTTCATCAGGCGTATTCGTTGGAATAGTCCTTCCCAGCCTTCTCTTAGCACCTCCACAGTTTCAATGTCTTTCGAATTAGATTCACCTTTAGTCTTACTACTGCTACTATTGCCATTGAAATGATATAGATCGACAAATGATGATACCAATCTCAACATTAAGGATCGCAGCTGCAATGCTTCGAGCTCTTGTTCAATAGTTTCCCTCTGATGCTGTTCATGACTAACAATATGCACAGGATCCCAACGTACTATAGCTGGTAGATCACGGTTATCAGATAGGTCATTCCAATTAATTCGGTCCTCTTGTGGTTCTATACTCATTAAACTATACGAATTGAGATTTTGTTGAACAGATCCGAATAAAGAAACCAAATCGGCGAGTTGTGCTTCCACTGACACGGAAACGTAATGAAAACTATTTGTCAGGCGTTCCTTGAAATTAAGGAACTCTTGAAGTTTTGAAAAAGAACAATAGCGGTATGTCAATGCAATGTATTCTAAACGTTCTTTATAGCTGTTGGTGAAAAACTTTAAAGTTGTATCAAATATGACACGAGCTATTGACGGACGGCCACAAAGTGGAAGCAAATTGCAATGAATATAACCCATTGAGTCCAGCTGAATGTGTTTTATATCGATTGACTCATACATTTGCTGTGCTCCTGTTATGCAACCAAAAATATGGTAGATTTTTAAGCACAACAGCTTAACATGAAAATTACTGGGACTGTTTTTGAGGACATATTGTAGGAGACACAGCGCTTCGAACAGCTTGTCTGATTTTTGTTCTTTCACACAAACATCATACATAACATTTGCTTAAAGAAAACATGCAGAATGTAAGTAATTTTTCCATTATAAGAATTTGTTTTAGTACCTACCAGCAAGCAATGCATATGGATCCGAAGGTCCCATATCTGTGGGTAAGAGATTCTTACCAAATGAACTTAATCCGTGTTCATAATGCAAACGCAAGGCTGTATAAAATGCGACCAAATGCTCCGTCTCCAAATTCACATAATGACCACAAATTCTGGAAATTTGTAACGAGCATATGTGCTTTTGCATTTGTTCTTTCTGCAGAAATATCAGAGTTATATAATATGCATGTGAAATAAAAAAAAATGCACAGCTTACATTTTGCGGTAATGATGTTGAAGATATTCCTGTTTCTTGAAGAAGCTTACTAGCTAACACTAATCGGTCTTCTAGGGAAACTGATGTGAGCAATAATGTGACATCAGAAGTACAGCAAGATTTATCTCCAAATAGCCGGAAATATTCAATTATTAGTTGTATGAAATCACCTAGAAGTTCTTGGGCGTTCATTTGATTGGCTCGCATACGTTTGTGTAGCTCCAGTCGAGCTAGATATGGTCCTCTTACACGTTTACCATCACCTTCAATTAACTTTAAGGGAATAAATGATTAAACAAGGCGCGAATACGTGATGATAAAACTAAAATTACAACGTACCTGACATAAAAAGTCGTGACATTCGTCCATGTTAGATATGCCATCTTCAGTACTCTCCGTACCGCTCTGTGATTTGTACAATTCAAAACAACTGGTAAGGAAATCTTGGTAATAATCCCAACGATCCCGACTGCAAAAGAAGATAAGAACTTTTTTAATATTGTTGTGACAATGAGTCTTCCAACAAAATGTTTCATTTTAAATCAATTAAATGACACTCATTTTATAAGAAAAGTGTTATGATATTTTTATTTTAACCTAAAGTAAAACCTCTACGGTTAATAATAAAATAATATATCTAAATAATATATCAAATATTCATCTCGGCTCTGATTGAAAATGGTAATTATAATTATGTAATTTTGCATTACACTTTCGCATAGCTTTCTAATATGTTTCAATACGTCGGAAGTGTGTATCGATTCTTAATAATAACCTAGTTTTTTCTTATCAAAACTCAGCACTATCGTCGTTTTCCATTGGAGAAAAGATTTTACTTTCTCCCCATTTGTTCAGTTTCATTGAAGGATGCTCTATTCTATACATCAAAAAGGGGCACTGTATCAAACTGAGAAGATTTGCCCTGTACTGAGGCTGTCATGTAAAATCTAAAATGTATCTATTTTTGGGAATTAACCACTAAAAATTCTTTCTCAAGTGCATTTAATTTAACTCTGACTTAGATAATACTAATAATATTAAATACAGATCTATAATTGTTGTAAATCAGTCAGCACGAAATTTAAAGTAACAAATTTGTTTTCTTCAACGATGAATAGGGCATGAAAGTTTGTGTGAAATGAACCGTAACCAATCGGCTAAATTTTAAAAGAAATCTATTTTTGAAACACCCTATATGGGTATAGAAGAAGTTACTTAGCGCCAAAAACATTGATTTCTACATTGCACAAATTTCATACAAGGGTAAATGCTCCTTGGTGGCTCTCTGGCCACTACAAGTTTATGTCTTCCCTATCTTTTATAAATAATATACCAGTGGAAATCGCCTTAGTTTAAATCACCCTAGATTGATTCTTCAATAACAAACAGATCATTGCAGCGATCAAAAGAAACTTTGTGGGGCTTTCATTGGTAACAAAATTTAGATTTTGTTGGTACATATATATCTGTCAAAACACCGATTCTGACAAAAAAAAACCTTCTATTGGCAAAAAATATTGATATTTTTTTGATTATAAATCAATTGTGCAGATTTGTATTTTTCGGTGGATCTACCACGTATCCTACATCATTAATTACAACTTTGTAACCGTCTATTCATAATTTACAAATTGAAACCCCATCAAATGGAGAACAAACTTGAACTTAAAAACTGTTGCCTGATACAAAAAAGTATTCGTCAGCCGACAACATTCACAGATTCACAGACACATAAATATAACAATGTCATTCAAAACAAAATCAATTTAAATATCATTCCATGCCACGAAAAAAATTAAAACTCGCATCAAATTCTTAATTTACCAATAGAAACCCCTTAAGACTGTTTACTTAAAATGTCTGTCAGAAAGAAGTGTTTTTTCTTAAACAGAATGGACAACATATCGGGAAAAGAATTAACTTAAATAAATTTAAGTAAATATATTTATTATAAAAGTTTTTTTTTTTAATTATTAGAGAACCTGCCTATTTCCATCAAAGATGTAGTCGTGGAAAATTTTCAAAAAGCAATTCGATAAGTGCAATAGTATTGCCAATAGACCGAAGGGGTTTGTTCATTAAAAGTGGTTATTTACCAATAGTATTCTGCACGAACTACTTCATATAAGATCTAAGCCAATGCGGAGGATTATTTTTAACAAAATAACTGTGTTTAAGTATATTTTGTTAAACATAATAACTACATGAAAAAAAAAATCTTTGACAATTTCAGCAAACCGGGTCTGTAGAAATACTATGAAAACACCTGTGCATGCTCGCCCAGTTCGTTCTGCGGAAAACATTGCTGTTGTTCACGATATTGTGGCAGATGAGCCGTCAACCTCGACTCGTCGTCGTGCCCAACAATTGAACATCACTGATGCGAATTTTGAATGAAGATTTGAATTTACACGCTTACAAGTTTCAATTGACTCAAGAGCTGAAGCCTACTGACCATTTCAAGCGTCGCGACGCTTCGTCTGTTGGTTGAACAGACAGAAGTGAATGGTGACTTTACAAAGAAAATCATCTTCAGCGACGAGGCACACTTTCACCTCAGGGGATTCGTTAACAAGCAGAATTGCCGCATTTGGGCAAATGAGAATCCACGAGTGATTGTTGAAAAGCCGATGCATCCACAAAGAGTGACTGTTTGGTGGGGTTTTTGGGCTGGCGGCGTCATCGGGCCGTACTTCTTCGAAAATGAGGTTAGCCAAGCAGTTACCGTGAATTGTGTTCGCTACCGCGAGATGATGACGGACTTTTTTTTGGCCATAAATTGAGGATATGTACCTGGACGATATGTGCTTCCAACAGGATGGTGCCACACCGCCGAGAAATTCTATGGCCGTGTTATCTCACGTTGTGGCGATGTTAATTGGCCGCCACGATCATAAGCCATGAACAATTCGAGAGCGAAAGGATGAGATAATTAGGCACATTAACGACGATAGAAATTGAGAAATCTCTGCAAAAAAGTCTCAGTGCTCAGGTGAGATTTTTTGTCTCACTTAAAAAAATCTCTGACCGCTCGGAGTGCTCAGTTGATGTTATACGCCTAATGTTCATATTAGAGTAACTGAAAGTTCAATGTGCTGTTAACTTGTTGTTTTAGAATTTTCATTTTAAAATTTGACTAAATGTTAATATGAACAAAACACGCCTTCTATAATAGCCAAACAAAAATTGAAGGAGTACGATTTGAGAAGAAATACAAATTATTTGAAAAATTGTTTGAGGAATATATAGATATTTTTTTTTGTTAATTACCGTTATTGACATTATAAATTTTGTATGTGTGGCTTTATAGCATTTTTGTACTTGTCTTAACGGCAAAATATAAATTGTAGTGTACCTTTCAAACAAAATAACAAATTATGCAAATATGTTGCCATGAAATCAGTTAAAAAGTGACGGACAGAATTCACACTTAGGTATAAATATAATGATAATGATGCTGATATTTTTATTGAAGTCTAAAAGGTCAATGGTAACTTAAGTAATTGACTTATAATCTTAATTGTCATGCAATTAAAAAATCAATAAGGAGTCAGTTTCTGTTACAAATAATAATTTAATTAATAAAAAAGAACAATAGCTTAATGGACAATCAATAAATTCATGTCATATAATATAAAACACATTGACGGTAGCTTAGAAACAATAAATACATAAAATTTTAATATTGGTATCGACGAAGAAAAAATATTTTAACCATTTTTGATATAGAGCAGACAAGTAATTTTGTTTTTTTTTTTTTTTATATATAGGTATACTAGCTGACTCGGCGAACTTCGTTCCGCCTAAATTCATTTATGTAAAGAAAATAATAATTCCGAGAACAATTATGTTTCATGTAATTCGGTCAATTGAAATTCTTTATTCTAAAGTTTTATTAACTACAATAAAATAACTAAATTAACAATGTCGATGTGTTTCAATGCAATTTGACGCACTTCCTAATCAAACGCGTTCCGTTACAAAGTTTTGGTGCATTGAGGTTGCGCAGCAAAATTATAACTGAGCCGACTTTCAATTTTAAATTGTGTGATGCATCCAAAAAATTCAAAAATTCTGTGGGATAGTTGGTGGCTTCGTTTTCATCCATCACGTAGTCCACGGATTTGAATAAATTAACTCACCGAAGACGATTTGATTTTGAATGACGAAATTCAAATGATCGACATTTTTGTTTTTCCAAACCAAAATCGCGCGTGGACTCAGCCAATCATGGTTAACATAATTTTGAGTGAAATTCGGAAAAACATTCGCGACGAGCTCTACCGGCATTGTTGTAAAGTAGCAAAAATTCTGTGGAAATTCAATAAGGCTAAGACTAAGTCAACTGGTATCACGCCATTGCATAATTTACAAATTGAAACCCCATCAAATGGAGAACAAACTTGAACTTAAAAACTGTTGCCTGATACAAAAAAGTATTCGTCAGCCGACAACATTCACAGACACATAAATATAACAATGTCATTCAAAACAAAATCAATTTAAATATCATTCCATGCCACGAAAAAAATTAAAACTCGCATCAAATTCTTAATTTACCAATAGAAACCCCTTAAGACTGTTTACTTAAAATGTCTGTCAGAAAGAAGTGTTTTTTCTTAAACAGAATGGACAACATATCGGGAAAAGAATTAACTTAAATAAATTTAAGTAAATATATTTATTATAAAAGTTTTTTTTTTTAATTATTAGAGAACCTGCCTATTTCCATCAAAGATGTAGTCGTGGAAAATTTTCAAAAAGCAATTCGATAAGTGCAATAGTATTGCCAATAGACCGAAGGGGTTTGTTCATTAAAAGTGGTTATTTACCAATAGTATTCTGCACGAACTACTTCATATAAGATCTAAGCCAATGCGGAGGATTATTTTTAACAAAATAACTGTGTTTAAGTATATTTTGTTAAACATAATAACTACATGAAAAAAAAAATCTTTGACAATTTCAGCAAACCGGGTCTGTAGAAATACTATGAAAACACCTGTGCATGCTCGCCCAGTTCGTTCTGCGGAAAACATTGCTGTTGTTCACGATATTGTGGCAGATGAGCCGTCAACCTCGACTCGTCGTCGTGCCCAACAATTGAACATCACTGATGCGAATTTTGAATGAAGATTTGAATTTACACGCTTACAAGTTTCAATTGACTCAAGAGCTGAAGCCTACTGACCATTTCAAGCGTCGCGACGCTTCGTCTGTTGGTTGAACAGACAGAAGTGAATGGTGACTTTACAAAGAAAATCATCTTCAGCGACGAGGCACACTTTCACCTCAGGGGATTCGTTAACAAGCAGAATTGCCGCATTTGGGCAAATGAGAATCCACGAGTGATTGTTGAAAAGCCGATGCATCCACAAAGAGTGACTGTTTGGTGGGGTTTTTGGGCTGGCGGCGTCATCGGGCCGTACTTCTTCGAAAATGAGGTTAGCCAAGCAGTTACCGTGAATTGTGTTCGCTACCGCGAGATGATGACGGACTTTTTTTTGGCCATAAATTGAGGATATGTACCTGGACGATATGTGCTTCCAACAGGATGGTGCCACACCGCCGAGAAATTCTATGGCCGTGTTATCTCACGTTGTGGCGATGTTAATTGGCCGCCACGATCATAAGCCATGAACAATTCGAGAGCGAAAGGATGAGATAATTAGGCACATTAACGACGATAGAAATTGAGAAATCTCTGCAAAAAAGTCTCAGTGCTCAGGTGAGATTTTTTGTCTCACTTAAAAAAATCTCTGACCGCTCGGAGTGCTCAGTTGATGTTATACGCCTAATGTTCATATTAGAGTAACTGAAAGTTCAATGTGCTGTTAACTTGTTGTTTTAGAATTTTCATTTTAAAATTTGACTAAATGTTAATATGAACAAAACACGCCTTCTATAATAGCCAAACAAAAATTGAAGGAGTACGATTTGAGAAGAAATACAAATTATTTGAAAAATTGTTTGAGGAATATATAGATATTTTTTTTTGTTAATTACCGTTATTGACATTATAAATTTTGTATGTGTGGCTTTATAGCATTTTTGTACTTGTCTTAACGGCAAAATATAAATTGTAGTGTACCTTTCAAACAAAATAACAAATTATGCAAATATGTTGCCATGAAATCAGTTAAAAAGTGACGGACAGAATTCACACTTAGGTATAAATATAATGATAATGATGCTGATATTTTTATTGAAGTCTAAAAGGTCAATGGGAACTTAAGTAATTGACTTATAATCTTAATTGTCATGCAATTAAAAAATCAATAAGGAGTCAGTTTCTGTTACAAATAATAATTTAATTAATAAAAAAGAACAATAGCTTAATGGACAATCAATAAATTCATGTCATATAATATAAAACACATTGACGGTAGCTTAGAAACAATAAATACATAAAATTTTAATATTGGTATCGACGAAGAAAAAATATTTTAACCATTTTTGATATAGAGCAGACAAGTAATTTTGTTTTTTTTTTTTTTTATATATAGGTATACTAGCTGACTCGGCGAACTTCGTTCCGCCTAAATTCATTTATGTAAAGAAAATAATAATTCCGAGAACAATTATGTTTCATGTAATTCGGTCAATTGAAATTCTTTATTCTAAAGTTTTATTAACTACAATAAAATAACTAAATTAACAATGTCGATGTGTTTCAATGCAATTTGACGCACTTCCTAATCAAACGCGTTCCGTTACAAAGTTTTGGTGCATTGAGGTTGCGCAGCAAAATTATAACTGAGCCGACTTTCAATTTTAAATTGTGTGATGCATCCAAAAAATTCAAAAATTCTGTGGGATAGTTGGTGGCTTCGTTTTCATCCATCACGTAGTCCACGGATTTGAATAAATTAACTCACCGAAGACGATTTGATTTTGAATGACGAAATTCAAATGATCGACATTTTTGTTTTTCCAAACCAAAATCGCGCGTGGACTCAGCCAATCATGGTTAACATAATTTTGAGTGAAATTCGGAAAAACATTCGCGACGAGCTCTACCGGCATTGTTGTAAAGTAGCAAAAATTCTGTGGAAATTCAATAAGGCTAAGACTAAGTCAACTGGTATCACGCCATTGCCCATCGCCAATAAATTGACTGGAGAAATCTGCAGCGAACTGGTTATTTCGTAAAGCGACTCGCATGTTTGCTTTCAATTGCAATTGCGATAAAGCCGATGCTCTCAGGCCCTTCCTGGGGCCAATACGAATTTGTCAAGCCCTAAATCGTAAAAATCGAAGTGACCATTCTCGAGTTATGCATTAAAAACTGGATGTTCCCTGTTTTCCAATTTTCCTGGAAATTTTCCGGTATTTTTCTCCAGTGTCATATGTCCTTGCTTGAGCCAATATGAGTCCATCAAGCCCTTAATCGTTTAAATCGAAGACACCGTTCTCGAGATATGCATTAAAAAGAGGATGATCCCTGATTTCCAATTTTCCTGAACATTTCGGGATTTTTCTACAGTGTCCTATGTCCTTGGGTCAATACGAATTTTTCAAGCCTAAAACCGTGAAAATCTAACGATCCGTTCTCGAGTTATGCGCGCACACACGGACGACATTTCTTTTTTATATATAAAGATATTTTTAATTGATGGGTTTGAAATTCTAAGGAACGATGGAGATTATTAACTTTAATTTTTGATAAGAAAACTTCAATTCACCATATAGAGACGAGTGCAGTGTTTTAAGGACTAAGCTTATAAGAGTTAAGTGTGCACATGTAATAATGCACATTTTATTAGGCAAATATTTGTATGAATGCATTATAAGCTAGTGTTTTGCTGTCCGAGCTTCATGAATTTAATTACAATTTATAGCACACTACTCGTATAGTTAGCCAGTTATTAGAAGGGAATTAATTTGGCACAGTTTACCAACTATGTATACAAAATGCTTGAAAACCGCTTTCTAGAAAAACTAACTCAATAAAATAGAACACAATTTTCGCGAAGCTATGAAAAAAAAAAATATTTGACTTTAAAAAAAAATGTGAACTCATTTTTTTATAACTGGTTTTAACTCTTTATTTATACACAAAATATGAAAAAAATCCAAGCTTGGGTTAAAGCCAACACTACATTTTTAGGTTTTCAATTACATAAGTCAAAACTGCGGATGTTATTCGTGAAAAATAAATTCAATCTTTAAATCAAGATGTTGGCAACCCTGCAAGGAGTTGATGGTCGAAAATTTGGATTTAAACTTTCTATTTGATATTCTAGGGAACTTGAAAGAAAAATTATTAATCCGAACCAACTGCGAAGAGTATAACTCTGGACCATGGATTTTTCGTTTGTAAATGTAATTATAAAAATTTGTACATACATACTTACATTATGTACATTTAAGATACATTTAGAATAACCTACAAAAATCTTCATATCCCTTCCATCAGAGTGGAACATTCTCCGCAACGAATAACTTGTAGGAGGTGACATTAGATTGGAGGTATCTTATTCAGAATGGAAAAATACAAATGAGACTACGTGTAGTTTCCTTCTACAACTGGGTTTTTCTTGTGGTTCAACAGAAGATCATCGTATTTTTGAAGCTTTTTTTACTTTCTTTAATCGTATTATTTCTTACATTTTTAACAATTAAATCTATATATATACGAACAAATTTCGGGAAAAATTTCTGTCGAAGGATATCGGAAAAAAATTCTTATGAAGCTGTTATAATATAACATTAAAAAACGCATTTCATGGGATTGCAATGCAAAACGCTGGGCTGTGTTAGTGAACGTCGGAAAAATGTTCCTATTCTATTAAAAAAATATCACGATGCATTAATTCTCCGATTTGGAAGAGGAACAAACAAACGAAAAAAAAAATATTAAGGCTAAATTCCTATTTTTTCTGGACACTTATAAAATATTTTCATCATCAGGACCGCACTTGAAATTAATTGACGACCCCCGCTCTAAGACAACAGTTTAACTGTTAAATATAAAAAAAGTTTAAAAGGACTTTTGTCGGTTTTGTTTTTATTAGATTTATAATATTTAAAAATACCCTTACATCATTTACCTACCATTTTTCATATATGTACATTAGGGTGGTCCTTATAGAGGTCTCTGTCTTCTTTGGAATGACGCACCCCCCCTAATTTGTTCTAAATAATTTTTAAAAAAATCCTGTAAAATTGTAGCTCATTATTTTAACGTTAACTCGGCCCCAAGGCAGCTGAAGTTTTATATGGGAAATCCCATGTATTTTTGTAAATCATAATTTGAAAAATCTTAACTTTGGTAATGATTGATACAAAAAATTGAATTTTGAAACACGACGTCAAATAACCTATTCACATTGTTTTGGATAAATTCAACTTCTTCATCTGGAGATCTTATACAATATACATTCTGCCAATTGACTGTTCTGATGTCAGACTCAAGGGATACAACATTAAGGTTCTTAAAATCTCGATACTCGAAGGTAATTGTTGGCCTAGCAGGAGAAAAGTCAATGGATAGGTGTATTAGGTCATGACGTGAAAAACCTGGTGCTGATAACTGATCATATAAGATTACTTTGTGAATGTCGGTCACAAAAAAAAACATCAAGAGTACTCGAACTTTGCGTGAAGTGGGTTGGATTTGCTCTAATAAAAATGCTAGTCGTTCAAATGCATTTGATAAGCAACAAAACCTGCACTGAGATGGAGCTTGACATGTGGCTTGGGTAGCGCGATGGGTAGGCCGTCGGCTTCCGAATTCCAGTCACAGTTGATGTTTTAAGTTCAATCCCCATGAAGGGCAAAGCTTTTCAAATAAAAATGAACATATTAAGACTCAGCACCACACAAAGAAGTCTGATGATCGGGGTGGCACTCGTGAAATAGCTATAACTTCAGCCAAATAACTTAGTGGTAGAACACTTTAGTTGTTGTTATTTCATTCAAAATTTTCAATGTTAATTGTTGTCTGCGCAGCGTGACTGCATTATATGAACTTTAGTTCACTCAAAAATCCTAATAAATTACAAATGACGATGTTTGGAAGTATACAATTTTTTTCTAAATAGGAATAAAAAGGGGATAAATCAACATTTAAATAGGGTCTATAGACAACGCCTAATAGAAGATGACTAATAATTTCAATAAAAAGACAATGCTTCACCTCCACCAATACGTTCAAATCTATCTACTCGATGCATTCTATAACCCGCCATGGAATAAGACATATCTTTAGCATCATTTCTGAATCATATTTCTGAAACAGCAATGGCATCAACCTCAGAACCATGAAACAAATCTGAAAATTCATCGATTTTACTACACAGACTCTGCGCGTTCAAATGGCAAACTTTAAAACCCTGATTTTGTGCGGTTAAAACATTTACCATGCTTTTAGTTGCATTAGTTATAAAAATGTATCAGAAAAAAAAATTACAACAGTTATTTCCCGACTTATAAATTTGTAAATTTTTTTTTAATACATTTTTTTAAACACGACTAAAGTTACTACATGTGTGCAAAAATACAATTTTCTTTATCAATCATTACTAAAGTTATGAATTTTTAAAGTTGTATGTGCAAAAGTACATGGGATTTCCAATATAAAACTTCAGACATATTGGGGGCCAGGTTAACGTTAATAAAATGAACTAAAATTTTAAAGGATTTTTTTTTTAAATTTATTTAGAACAAATTATGAGGGTGCGTCATTCAAAATAAGACAATCACCTTTATAAGGACCACCCTAGTGTACATATCTACCTTGGCCAAAACTGACACATTTTTTGAAAATGGTGGCCAAACGAAAAGAAAATTATGAAACGGCTTCTACGCTAAATTTAACTTTTAGCATTTCAAAAATAAATTACATTCATAAAAATACAATTTCCCAACGGATTTTGGTTTTCTAACCGGACTAATATCCCACGGTTTAGTATAGTTGTTCCATTCAAGATAGATAATTGCAGTCCTGCGCGATAACACAACTTCAACAATACCATAAAAAGAGAATCTTTGTAAAACCAATAGCGGTGCCAAATTGAAGGCTATTTGATTCCTTTAAAAAGGATATGTATATAGCTGATATGTATGTAATGTACATATATCATTTGTTTTATGCTTTATGACTAAAAATTCTAGTCCATATCAAATCTTCTCAACAATTAAATTAAACAACCCAATCTACTTTTATACCTAAATATTTAGCTGCGTCAAAAATTATTTAGTCTACATTTTTTTTTTTTTTTTGAGAAAAAAAACTTCCGCCTTGCCATCTAAGCAAAGAATAGAACATATGCCATGAGTTATCAGAATTACCGGGATATTGATGCAAATGAATTTATGTGTTTCTAATAATAGATTTAAAAAATAAATTTGTCTAGTTGCAGGGTATTGATAAAAAATTAATTATATATGATTCTAATTATAGGTAAAATGAAACTGAAAAATGAAGAAATATATATGTACATTGTAAGAAAGTATCTGTCTCTGAATATGAATAAACGAAAATAGAACAATAAAAGAAAAAAAAAATAGAAAAAGAAAACAAAGCGATATTTTGACGAGTGGTTAATCCTATAAACTAATTTCGAGTTTGTCAAAGAACACACACGTGTTGGAATGCATCACGAACTTTTTAAGTTAATCAATGTCAAGAGATGCCAGGAAATTTAATTAATTTATCAATGCCAAAATATGTGCGAATACTATGTTTACTAAAAGAAAATTAGCTGATAGTTGGAAGCTCATCAGGTATAATAGGTGGATAAGTAAGAAAACAGAAAAATCACAAGCGATGCACAAGAAATGATTTTTAACGTTCTAATAATGTATGTACATACATATGTATAAAAATGTGAATGATATACAAAAACATACAGAACACAATATAGAACAGGAGATTGTTCTCATGTAGAAGTTATAAAAATAGCAACGCAATACGTTTCCGTACAATTTCGATAAACTTTGGGAACCCCTACTGACGGATGCAGCGAACTTGATGTTAGATTTGGGTGGGCTATCGGAGTGATATCGAAGATGCAAAATCAATATTTACAACACTAAGGGTGCAATACTTGGAGATGGGAAAGCAGAAGGCACATAACTACCTCAATCACTCTTGTTAATAGACCTTGTTTTGACTTTTGAAGGTGTATTTTGGCATAAAGCAATCTAAACCCATAACATTATAAAATTTAGAAAGTATAAAACAATACAAATGGACAGGATCTGATCAATATAAGAAAGGGGAAGTGCCAGTAGATTGGTCAGACCTAAAGGCTTAAGCAGACGTGGCGAGGGATCTTTCTCGGTGCGCAAATTTTTGAATTTCTATAATTATATTTAGATATGTGCCTTGAATTACCAAACCGACTCGTATAGTGGGACCCCCATAGTTAATTTGAACTATAGTTTTATTTTTCGGTGTTTAAAGTTTTTCGTAGAGAATTTTAAATTAAAAAGGTGGCGCTTTGATGAACAAAAATTATTTAAAAAAAATTATTTCAGAATTGTAGGTCATAACGTTCTTATCCGATTTACTTTGAAGTTAGTATCTAGTTTTTTTTTTCATTCTTTGGAATTTAGGATCAAAAACAACAAGGCTTGCGTTTGAATTGAAACCTGGTTTTCTCAAAAAAATGGCTTTTATTTTGAAAATAAAAAAAATATAGCTGGGTTTCTTTTTGATATTGTCTTTAATGCGACTAGAATTGAATTAGTTCCTAAAACTGCTATAAAATAAAGGCTATAATAAACGACAAAAAAACAGCCTTATTAGGGGTTCTTTGGTAAATGTTTCCAGCATTAACATTTCATCGGTTATAGTAAATCTGACATTTCGGAATATTTTTCTCGATTTAAGTTACATCAAATCGATAACTTCGCACTCGTTTTTTAAAGTGAAAGTCAAAGAAAGTGTAACAGATAGTTTTGTGAATTTCAATAATAGAAATGGGTACCTCTTTACACTCGAAAAATAACAGAAGATTTAGAAAAATATTTTGAAGCAAATTGAATGAAATATTTCAGTGAATCGAAATTATTGATCAAATCAAATTGCCAAATAGGTCTCATTTCTTGGCAAAGAAATATTATGTTGACATAGTTTATTTTTTGTTCATGATGCACATTGTTCTTCCATATTACTTACTTCGTATTGTAAGGTCATTTCGTTTTTCCATATTTTGTTTTAAATTAATATCGAATTCACCTTCAATCATTTCGCGATCGTTTATTTGGAGAGCAAATGTATTGCACAAGAGATCAGTTTGGGTTGTATGCAATTCAAAATTAATTGTCACAATCCAAATCGATCCGTTATTGGTCAGAACTATTACATATTCGCTAATATTTTGGTAACTCATCATTAACTAGAATAAACTTTTTGACCTAAAAGAAGTACTTTGTTCTATAAATCCATCAAACAAATTTAAAAAGTTAAACAAATAATGGAGAAGTGTGCTATAACGAATCGCAGGCGAACTGGGGGTATAGTCAAGCAATTGCAACGAAGTTATTGCAAAATAAGGGAGAAGCAAAACACTTGCGATTTTGTGACCAAAACAAAACGAACAATATACATAAATAATCAAAAAAAAAAAAAAAAAAAAAAAAAAAAAAGAGAGATCAGATCAGAACTTAGAAATTTTACTGAGAAATCTGGTCCATATTTGTTATTACCGAGATATTTAAGATATATTATAGTGTCATTTAAAACTAACATTCTTAATTTCAAAATTTTACGAGACACAATTCTGAATGAATTTTTCGGTGTTTGTAATTAAATCAACAAAAGTATGATTGCAGAGACGTGATCGCGACAAGCACCTGAACTGATTTTTTGTTATATCAGTGTTAAGAGTGAGGTAAGAACTTATACAAGGTGATTCCCCTAAGGTGTGACAAAAAATAGAGCGTGAAGGTTGAGTCGAGACAAGAAAAAATTCTTACTGGAGTGGGAGGTCTATTTCCCCCCGTTTAGGCGGGAGGGTCAATTTTCTAAAAAAATGACTTATCTTAGACATTTTTTTGAGAACATATCCAAGAGTATTGTGCTTTTTATGTCGGTGATAAGAACACCAATTAACCAAATCCATTAATTACCAATTTTATTGGAGATAAGAGCTTCTTTTTTTTTTAAGTTTTCTTTTACGCACCTATGATGAAACTTAACACATTGAATAGTTCAAGGCCAAGTGTAAAGAGTTTCTTATATACATATTACAACAGAGTAATTGTCTAAATGAGTCGGTCTTTTCTATTGCTACTACAAGATAACCTTATCTAAGAAGCATATTGATTTCGCGACAAAACTGAGTTTTAATAAAACATTAAATTCAAAAATTGTAGGCATTTATACTTACTCATCTTTTAGAAGTTCTTTTAGCATAACATTGATCTCATCCCACATTTGCATTTTTTTGAGCAAATTAATTTTTAAATATAATGGAGCACCAGGATAACATTTTTCACAAACTGGTCCATTAAGAAAATTAAGGGCTTCCTGATTCTTTCCTTGTTCATCCAAAATCGTGACATAAAGAAGAGCTTCTTGTTCAGCTTCAAGCTTATCTTCGGCAATCATTTTATCGACCATGCGTTGTGCCAGCGCTAGATACAACTTTCGTTTATCTGGATTCTTACTCTCTGGTCCACGAATACCCTATTTATAAAAACGCACACAAAATTAATACATTCAATTTCAACTGGGGAATTAGGGGGGGTAGCATTATGAGATCACCTGGAGAACAACACTCATTACAGCCCAAAAATAATATGCATTTATAAGCTTCACTCGATACAATTGCAAGGCAACTGATTGCTGTGCCTTATAATCGTCCAGTCGGACATATGATATGAATAGATGAGCCAGAATTTCCTCGTTACCGGGCGACTGTTTAGCTGCATGATTGTATAATTCACATATTTTGTCCACTATTGTGTCGTAGATTTGGAGATAAATTAGTTTTTTTTTGTTGTCAAACGGAAAATAAAACATAAAAAAAATGTGTACATACGTTGTTCCATTTCTTTGTAACAAAATGATAAGACCTGCAGAGTTGAATCGTCTGTTGGCTTTTCCTGGGATATATTCTTCAGAAGGTTATTACTTTCTTCATATTTGCCCAATCTGAGGAGGGCTAAAGCCTTTAGTGCTTGTGCACATATTAGGCAAGGTTGTTTTTTGAGTAGTTTTTCCGCTTCCTGAAGAGCTTTTTTGTTATTACCAACTTCGAGGGAATCTGTTTGGTTAGAAAAATTGAGCATTAGAAAATTTTTTGTCGGGTTGAATGGAAAATATATTTATTAGAGGATATCTTTTATTTTAATACCATAAATAGGACGTAATCTTCTTTCGAAGACGGTATCATGCACGTGGTTCGCCATGGCTGAAATCTTCTGAAAACTGATTTATAATTTTCCTTTTTTATAAAAAAAAAAAAACAATATGAGAAGTGTCAAACTAATGAGAAAGAGATGACAAGAAAATTTTTGTATGTGAAGAGGATGGAACCATGTCGCTAGTTCTTATAAATAAATAAAATTAAATATTTACGGAATTTCGTAGTGTCAGGATAACAGAGATGAACTAAAGTAAATTTCTAATAAACTTTATATTATTTAAAGAACAATTTTAAGCCTAATATGTGTTTTTATTCTTGGGTTTTGGAACTTGGACTTGGTTCGTGCCGTGGTGAAAAATAAACCTATGAAAAATATCTGAAGTTTGAACACCAACACATCTACAGCTCTACCCGGTATTAACCTAACAACGAGTCTCGAATAAAACCAGTGCTACTACTTTGCTACTTTGTAAATTTCTAAAACGCGGTCTCCATTAGCAATAATGTCACAAACAAAATCCGAAAGAAAGGCAACAGTAGATTTTCTTTGGTTGACATTTTTACGAAAATTTTGTTTGTAGAGTCGTGTGTCGCTATCGCTACAATGCATTTCATATGCATAGAACCATATTTGTCTCGTGTATTGTGTTATTGTGTGGCGCATAAAATATATGGAATGACAGCGACAGTGCGACTACGACTCCACAACACAAAACACACGACTCAGATGTGGATCAGGCAATCGATAAAAAGAATTCACAGTACTCTTTTCGATAAAGGATGTGTGATACGAAGGCATGCGATCAAGAATACTTTAGCCTCAACTACATAGACCTACTTTTGTACAAAAGTGAGAAATTAAAATGCTCGCTAGAGAAACATGCTTGCAAAAAAAAAAACATACGAGAATTGTTCTGACATATAAACTAAACCACCATGTACAATTCTCCATTGTTTTTTTGCAAGCAGGTATATTCAGAGTAGATATTTATTTCTCAAGGCTTAACTACATATGCGTACTTTTGTACAAAAGCACAAAAGTGAGAAATAAATATCTATTCTGTTGACACCCTGCTTGCAAAAAAAACAATGGAAAATTGTGCATGGTAGTTTAATTTAATTAATAGGGGTATTCACGATCCGATGCAACTAGCCTAGTATCATTGTAAAAGTGCAAAAGTGTAAAATTTTACAACACTACAACAACAAAATATACAAGGTGCAATCAGTTTCGCACTTTAGCAATACCCGAAACCTATTGCAACAGAAAAATACAACATTGAAAAATTTGTAAATTGTGTTTTTGACAGCTCACTCATTTTTGATTACGTTAAACAGAAACAAATGTATGTTCATTGGATACATCCAATTTGCTATCTTGATTGTATTGATGTGACGTCGTCATCATCTTTTACTATTATTTTCCATTTAAAATTCGGACGATAATTAAGATTTGGTAATATTTTCTTTTTCTGTTTTTTTGGCATCTTTTTATGAATAAAATTTAAATTAAATCAAATTGAAATGTTCAGATATGTTGGAAACAAAAACAAATAACAAATGTCAAACTAATTTTGACATTTGCTTTAGTGTTGCAAGAAGATAAGAAAAGTGCGTTCACGATCCACTTAAAAAAAATAAAATTTCGCACTTTTACTAGGCTCGTTGCACCAGATCGTGAATACCCCTAATAATTTTCGTATGTTTTTTTTGCAAGCATGTTTCTTTAGCGAGCATTTTAAATTCTCACTTTTGTACTTTTGTTAAAAAAGTAGGTCTATGTAGTTAAGGCTACACTTTTGTACTTTTGTACAAAAGTAGGCCTATGTAGTTAAGGCTTTACTTACTTAAAGCCTAAACTACATTCAACCATTGTATATGAAAACTATAGTATTCTCATGGAGTCGTTTTTATTTTCGCTGGATTTGTACGGCTGGTGGCGCATGTGTTTGCAACATGTTCTATGATTTTGACAGCGTAGACATTAATTTTTAGAAAGAGTAAGTCTTGTTATATTGTAAGGGAGTAAGGGAGTTAGATCTCGACTTTCAAATTTGTTTCCTCAACAAAAAGTGTTGAGAGAAGTTGGTGGATTTCGACACTACGTGACTCAGTAGTCGGCGCTTCTCATGATATTACTATAGTTTTCATATACAATGATTCAACACACTTTTGTACAAAAGTGAACAAAATATTTTGTCTTTTTCCAACATGCTATCTCGTATCTCAAATTTTACAAAAGTAAAAGTTAAGCCTTAACTACATTCAACACACTTTTGTACAGAAGTGAAAAAAATGTTTTGTCTTTTTCCAACATGCTACCAATCCTATCTCGTATCTCAAATTTTACAAAAGTTAAAGTTAGAGCCTTCTTAACTTCTACTTTTGTGCAAAAGTAAAACACCAATACAATCATAAGAAACAGTTTTGAAAACGACTAATAGATGGCACTGGCTGTAGGGAAATTTTAGGGGAACAAACTACGAACACACCTTATCTTCACAGCTGAAAGCTGACATTTTTTTTTTGTGCAAGAAAAAAATTAAATTCAATGCAAGAAAAGTGTGTGTAAATAAATATGTATTTTATTTAAACAAATTTTAAATTGATGATGGAGCTGGCACCAGAGTTCAACTGTGTTCTTCAGCAAAATGAACTCTTTTTTATTATGAAGAGCATCATTTTGTAAATATATCATGCGACTTGGATCACATCGCACGTGTTCGTTGACCATCTTACTTGCAGAGCTTTTAGATGGTAAATGTGTGATTATTGTTCATTCTTGTGGAGGCGAATGTTTGATTTCATCAGCATATTGGAAATAGCATGTATTGTAATATAATAATAATATGATTAATACTTTCCTCGTACATCTACGCTGGAACCCCAAACACAATAGAAAAATACAATTAAACAAAATAAAGCACGCTCCTGAAAAGTTGGCTTATAATTGTTCAGAAAGATTAGGACGATTTTATTTTAAAGAAAGACAAAAAAAATAGATATTTTGTATAATAAAAACCGAATGCCTTACCTAGCGTAACAAATTGTTTTCAAAAACTCTAAGCATTAAACACAATTTTCGTTCAATTTTTCGCAAGCAGATGACACTAGAGTATGTGTGTAATTTCTCACTTTTGTACTTTTGTACAAAAGTAGGTCTATGCAGTTAAGCATTTAACTTTTACTTTTGTACAAAAGTAAAACACCAATACAATCATAAGAAACAGTTTCGAAAACGACTAAAGGTAAGACCGCACACAACTGCAGCGGAACTACACTTCACTACGCGTCAAAACATTATTTGTATGAAACTGTATGAGCTATATCGCACTAAGCGGCAACTGAACTTCATTAAATTTCATACAAATTATTTTGAATCGCAGTTGCGCCTAGTGCGGTCTAACCTTAATAGATGTCACTGGCTGTAGGGAAATTTTAGGAGAACAAACCACGAACACACCTTATCTTGAACAGCTGATAGCTGACGTTTTTTTGTTCAAGAAAAAAATTAAATTCAATGCAAAAAAAAGTGTGTATAAATAAATATGTATTTTATTTAAACAAATTTTAAAATAATGTTGGAGCTGGCACCACTGATTCAACTGTGTTCTTCAGCAAAATGATCTCTTTTTATTATGAAAAGTATCATTTTGTAAAAATATCATGCACCTTGGATCACATCGAACGTTTGACGATCATCTTAATTTGCAGAGCTTGCAGCTGGAACCCCAAACACACTAGACAGAGTACCTACACCTAAACAAAATAAATTATGTCACTCCTGGAAAGTTTGGCTTATAATTGTTCAGGTAGATTAGAACGATTTTATTTTAAAGAAAGAAAAATAAAAATAGATATTTTGGATAACACAAATCGAATACCTTGCGTAACAAATTGTTTTCTAGTATTTTTTTTTTGATAAATGTTAAAAACTCTAAGCTTTAAACACAATTTTCGTTTAATTTTTCGCAAGCAGATGATGCTAGATTATGTGTTTATTTTTTCACTTTTAAGGCTCTCCCTAACTAATGCGAAACATTCGTTGCGGCGAAGAAACATTCGTCAGTCAAAATTAATTCATATGTTTCTTCGCCGCGTTTGTGTGGGCACTCTCATATATCACCATGTAAATAAATTTTGACATGCGAATGTTTCTTCGCCGCAGCGAATATTCCGCATTGGTTTGGGAGAGCCTTTATACTTCTTATGTGGATTTCCTTTCAACAAAAAAATCAAATCTGTGAAGGGGAAATTTGATTTGTTTAGAAGAAAAGATCAAATTTTCTAAACAAATCAAATCTTTTATTTTAGAAAGATTTACACTGACTTGCACACACACTAGGAATATTTGACATTTCTCTGGCTATTGTTTACGTTTGGCTTTTCAGTCAATTTGTTCAATTAAATTATTTCGGTGGTGTAAAAGTATAAAGTTCACGTTCTTCAGTAAATAAAATAAAATAAATTAAATAAAATTTACTATATGTAGATAGAATTACAATTTTCCATTTTCAAAAAAAAAAAAAATTAACAATTGTGCGTTCGGGCCTGTCAAATTCCACACACATACAATCACATAAAAAAATTTATTTTGTTTGAGAGTTCCTTACAACAAAAAAAAAAAAAGATTTGATCTCCAATAGATGAAAAGAAATCGACATTAAATATACACTCTCAGATAGTTTTGTTTACTTGTTTTCTAAACCACTTTGTTTAAATTAAATTTATAAATCACAGCAGTTTTCAGTTTTTAGATTTATATGAAAATTTATTTTCTTTCGCATTAAAAACTTTTCATTCGTTCATTTAAGTCGTGTCTTATTCTTCAATTATAAAAAGGAAATTCCATTAGGTTATGGGCCCAGTATCGTGGCAAAAGTAAAGATTTTTTTAATTTTGTTCGAGGACGATATTGTAAAACAATTCTTTTCGATCTTAAGGCGAATGTTTCTATGTTAAACGGAGGAAATTATGTCTTTTGGAAGACTAAGCTGCAAGCGATATTGGTACGAGATGAGCTTTGGGATGTGGTTAGTATACCAAAGGCTGCAGAAGTTAATGAAGAATGGACGAAGAAAAACAACAAGGCGAAGGCGTACATAATTTTGAGCGTTGAGGATGGTCAACTTATGCATATTGCTCACCTGGAGGATGCATACAGCATTTGGGAAGCTTTGTCAAAGAAGTACGAGAGGTCAACTTTTGGAAGTCGACTGTATTTGAGGAGAAAGCTGTACAGCATTCATTACACTGGTGGCAAAATGTCTGAACATATAGATGCAATTATACGAGTTGTTGGTTTGCTCAGAGGGCCAGGCAAGGCATTGGATGAAGAAGAAGTTGTTGCTGTGTTATTGGTAAGTCTACCAGAATCATATTCAGGGCTCGTCACCGCACTCGAGGGTCGCGATGATACTGATTTAACGATAGAGTACATGACGGGACAGATGTTAGATGAATACCAAAGGCGTCTGGAGAGCATTGCTGGTATGAATAGTGGACAAGAAGTTGCTATGTGGTCGGCAGGTAAAAATAGTCAACGCGAGGGTTCAAAATCAACAAAAACGAAGAAAACGGATGGGAAAGAAACAAGGAAATGTTTCTACTGCAACAAACATGGTCATTTGAAGGCAGACTGTTTTCGATACAGATCCTCTATGCAAAAGGGAGTCGACGTTAAGTCTTCAGTTGCGTCGACAGTGATTGACAATGATACTAAAAGTTATGTTTCGTTTGAAGTCTGTGCAGGAGCCAGGGCGAAGACTGGTGGTTGGTACATCGATTTAGGAGCAACAATTCAAATGGCAAATGATAGAAGTTTCTTTGCGACTCTTCAAGACGATAAAGGTTAGACTAAGGAAAAGGAGCCATTAAAGATTAGTCCACTCTGATTTATGTGGTCATACGCAACTCCTAGTGGTAACAGGTACTTCCTAACATTAATAGACGACTTCTCTCATTATACGGTGCTGCCAAAAGATGATGCGGCAAATGCTATAAAGGACTATGCTGCGGCTATGTCAAACAGGTATGGAAGAAAACCAGTGGTTTTTCGTTCAGATAATGGCAAGGAGTATGTATCGAAAGAATTATGCCTAAAACAGATGTGCAGCTTTTTCCATGCAGCGAAATTAAATTACACAGGTTCTTATGGGAGCAGATTCACTCAAAGTCTGCATGCAGCGCAGCGCTGCACGATGTCTCTATTTCTAAATTTGCTGCCTAGTTTCATTGCAGCCACAACTGAACAACGAAAATTTCTAAATAATTGCTATTTGGCGTTACTCATATTGACATCACCTGCCATTCTTTCAAAAAATTTGTTTGTGTTGGTTTTTGTTTAAGAATCCATGAAGCCGGCGTTGCCACCCTACCATCGTCCAACGAAGAAAATCTCATTCCAACACTATTGTGTGACATCGGCAGCGCTGTGCTTTCATGTATTTGTTTCACATAACTATGCATCATAAATGTCAGAAACTATGCAGAGATGCGTGCAGACTCGCTGCACATCTGTTTTAGCCATTAGAAAGGTTTCTTAAGAGGGAAGGCATACAACAGCAATACACAGTCCCGTAAAAAATTTAAGACCCCTTTCACACAAGGAAACTGAGTTGCCGGCGATTTTTAGTTTCTAGGCGAGAAGGGCGTAAAAGGAAGACAACAAATTTCCCCTCACACCCTTTTCGCCAACAAACTAGCCAGTTTCTGGCAACTCAGTTTCCTTGTGTGAAAGCCGTCTAACAGCGGATATGTGTTTCAACAGCAGGTAGTAGTATATAGCTTGGTCAAGCCGGAAGCAAACTTCAGTAGCCATGTCATCAACAGAAGCAGAATATGTTGCGGCCTCATATGCAAGTCGGGAACTCGTTTGGTTACGAGGACTTTTAACAGAAATGGAGGAAAACGAACTAAGCCCAACTATTATTTATGAGGACAACCAAGGATGCATTCGGCTAATAGAGTCAGATAAATGTGGAGCACGAACCAAACACATTGATAATTGTCATCATCATATAAAAGATTTACGAGAGAAGAAAATCATCCAGTTAAAATACTGTCCATCAGATGAAATGGTAGCTGACATATTAATGAAGCCACTTCCGAAGGAAGCTTTCTTAAAATTTACAAATCTTCTAGGAATGCAATAAAATGCTTGAGTACAACATTCTGGATTGAGAGGGGGTGATAAATATACACTCTCAGATAGTTTTATTTACTTGTTTTCTAAATAACTTTGTTTAAATTAAATTCATAAATCAAAGCAGTTTTTAGATTTATATAAAAATTTATTTCGCATTAAAAACTTTTCATTCGTTCATTTACGTCGTGTCTTATTCGTTAGTTATAAAAAGGAAATTCCATTAGTACTTTTGTACAAAAGTAGGTCTATGTAGTTAAGCCTTAAGTTACCGACATTCCATATAACTTTTGACATTCCAAACCCGGGAATAGAATTTTGCGGATTCTGTACTCGACATGAATATAAAATTTTAGTTCACCACATTTTGTTCCCCTTATTTTCATCTTCATTCACGAAGAAGCTATCAAAAATCGGTAAGAAACCATTTTGGAAAAGGTGAAACGACAAAATGTATTGCCTCTTTGATAGAGAGCAATATTGCAACTGCCAGATCGTCTTCATTGGCATTATTGAAGACAGCCAATGTGCTAGGCAATTTAATTTATTTTAGGCAATGGTAAATTATGTTTGCGAATTGCAAAGGAATTTCATTGCCAGGCAATTTCACTTCAATTCACAGTTTTTTTTTATTTAATTAAAATGCTCGCTAACGAAACATGCTTGCAAAAAAACATACGAAAATTGTTCTGACACATAAATTAATACGCCATGCACAATTTTCCATTGTTTATTTGCAAGCAGGTGTCTTCAGAATAGATATTTATTTCTTACTTTTGTACTTTTGTACAAAAGTAGGCCTTTGTAGTTAAGCCTTTAAGCCTTAACTACAAAAGTACAAAAGTGAGAATTTAAAATGCTCGCTAAAGAAACATGATTGCAAAAAAACATATGAAAATTGTTCTGACACATAAATTAAACCACTATGCAAAATTTTCCATTGTTTTTTGCAAGCATTCAGAAAATTTATTTCTCACTTTTGTACTTTTTGTCAAAAGTAGGTCTATGTAGTTAAGGCTTAAATCATATTTAACAAGTTTTTCTCAAAAGTAAAAATATAAATGAGGGTGAAATTTAGTCATAAATGAATTTTGTATTCATTGGATAAAAAGTGTTCTCAGAAATTAATTCAAGCTTTGGGAATTAGGCCCCAGGTTTCTTAAGAAAGTTTACTTCCCTACTTTCTGCAACACTTTATGCAAAAAGTTACTATTGGATATCTTCTCCAATATATTAAATAAACTGACACAGTCGTTTAAGGATAATGATAATTTATTTATACTTAAAATGATCTCAACAAATAATCTATCGATAGTCTGGATTCTGGAATGTTCTATATTTTGTTAATTCACGATTTCGATTAAAGCATCTCTGCCAGCTGGCTTGTTCGTTTTTCGAATGTGTGGTATTGCCAGCATGAATGTTTTTGGTCCCGTCCTAAAGCGTTGCCAGCACTTCAATATACAACATTCCTCCCCACATAGATTTCGACCTCATATTCTTGAAAGTGACCAGGAACTCGTCTTGCACGCACTGGTCTCTTGCGGTTTGGTGTCTCCATCTTTACCACTTCATCACTTGGGAACCCAGATAATGTAGGCGTTCCCGTGATTCGTTCAGTTTCACCATCAGGCTCGGGTGAAGTTCCTTCATCATTTTCAGTCTCTACAGCAGTAGAAAAATCACTCGAGACCTGGGGATTATATAAAGAAAAAGAATTACGATCTGTTAATATTACCCTTGGAGCAGCTCCATCGACGTAGCGCTTTCGTAGTTGGTTTATATGCCGCTTCCCACTTCTACCATCAGCCACCATCACTCGGTATGTCACTGGAGCGATGACTTCCACTACAGTTCCTTCTAGCCATTTTTCTCCTCGGCCGTAGTTTCGCACGTATACCAAATCACCAACCACGAACGCCCTCTGCTTCCTTGCGCTTTCTTCACTTTGTTTCTTCGTCATATCTTCCAACGCAAATGGATGTATCTTATCCAACAACGATCTCAGCTTCCTTCCCATTAACATCACCCGTTGAGGCGTGTACTGTGGTGTGTTGGCGAAACAAAAATCGCTGAAGCTTCAACTGCATATCGCACTCAGTCAACGTTGCTAAAACCTTCTTCGTATATTGTACCATCCGTTCGGCCTGGCCATTACTCGCTGGATGATATGGCGATGAAGTACGGGATTTAATCATGTTATTCTTGTAGAATTGCTTAATCTCCTCCGATACAAATGCAGCACCATTGTCCGATATGATTAAATCCGGTATACCATGTGTTGAAAATTTATCTCAGAGAAGTAAAAAAACACTAAACTTTTGAAGTGACTAATACAAAGATACTTTATTAATTATCAAATAAAGACAAGAAATTAGTTTTTGAAAGAAACTCAAAAAATTTTAGTTCTATTCTTCTTCGTTTTAATTTTACTTCTCAACAGAAATTGTCTTCCGCTGAGGTCCGTTATATTTCTTCTGGAGTATTATGGAATTCGATCTCAACTTCCAGTCTAGTTCGCCAGTGTTGGCGTAGTTGACTATGGTAAATTCAGATTGGAGTTACTACTTTTTTCAGCTTCCGTTTTGGCGTTGCTACTTTTCGCAACAGTTCCCCCCGGTACGAGAATTCCCGGTAGGGTTGTTGTTGTACCACCATCTTCTTTATAAACTTCTAGCTTCGCCAATTTAACTGCAGGCTGCTCCAAAACTCCAATGTTGGTCTGAACTGTAGCGCTGCGAACTTGTCCATCAGTTGACGTCTTCACGGCAATCACCCTTCCTTTCGGATAATTGTTTCTAGGAAGTATAATTGGCCGCTTTGTGTCGATGTTAATAAAAACAGCTGCATCCAGTCTTCTGTTCACTCGTAGAAGTTGATGTTCGTCCAAGTATGGTGAAAGTCTTCTTATAGAACTTGAGGCATTAACTCGCGGTGGTAAATTATTTGAGTTTTTATTTGATTGCTTGAGACTTATTAGTTCTTCATTATACACGTCCATTTGAGCTGTTCTGAATAATATTATCTCAGCTTCTTTTAATTCTTCACATGATAAAATTCCAGTAGTTGAAAAATTAGGCTGTAGCTTTAGTTTTATGTTTAGGAATCTATACACGTATGCTATGGTTATAAGCAGTCTGTTCCATTGTGAGAATCTTTTCAAGTCAATGAATGGTTGTGACGATTGATGCACACACAAGAGTTCTTCAGCTACTTCTTTCTTTGGTGAAACATCCTCTGGCCACTCGTCCTCCTCTTGTAATAAGAAATTTGGACCACTAAACCATCGGTTCTCGAACTCAAGCTTAGGTGGTCTTGTCCATTTAGTGGCGTCATCAGCAACATTTAATTTTGATGGTATATATCGCCAATTCCCGCCTTTATCAGTGTCTTGTATTTCTGCTACTCTGAATGCCACGAACTTGTTGTATCGATGAGGATTTCCCATTATCCAACCCAACACCGTCTTAGAATCAGTCCAGAAATATATTTTACTTATGCTTGTTGACAATTCATCAGAAAGTTTTCGGGCGAATCGGCAACCCATGACGGCTGCATCCAGTTCTAGCCTCGGAATCGATCGCAGTTTTATAGGGGCAACCTTCGTTTTTGCTCCTAAAAGTGTGCATTCAATTTGGGTTCCGCTGCTTACTCGAATGTACGCTACAGTTGCACAAGCTTGTTCCCCTGCGTCCATGAAAATATGAAGATGTACAGTAGCTCCATTCCAATTCGGAAGATGTTTCAACAGGCATCTTGGTATGCGACATGTTTCAACTTGTGGAAGTACCTTAAGCCATATTTTCCAAGCTTCGAACTGCTCATCATTAATCGGAACGTCCCAATCGATTCGGCTGCGCCAGATTTCTTGTAGCAAAATCTTGAGATAAACCAAGAAATGTGCAATTAAACCTAACGGATCATAGATGGACATGAGGATGCGAAGAATCTCTTTTTTCGTTGGACGGCGTTCCCCTTTCAACACACTTTGGTTGCCTTTGTTGTATCGCAAAGAGAAGGTGTATTCGTCACTCTTCAGAACCCACCACATGCCAAGTACTTTCTCGATAGAAGAACCTGCGTCCGGGTTCAAATCAAAACATTCGTCAGTAGGTTTGGTATTAAGCGCCTTCATTACCAGCGAGGAATTGGATTTCCAATTTCTGATTTCAAAGCCCGCTTTAGAATGTATTGTTGTGACTTCCTTTGCTAACTGTAAAGCTTCAGCTTCGCTGTCTACGCTTTCCAAAAAATCATCAACGTAATGACTTTCTACGATACTTTTCACGGCTCTTGGATAATCGTCTTTATGTTTCAGTGCATTACGATTCTTTATATATTGTGCGCAGCTGGGGGAGCAGGTAGCGCCGAAAGTCATAACTTGCATCACGTAGGTGTCCGGTTCATCATTCACTTCGTCTCGCCAAAGAAATCTTAAAACGTGTTGATCCTTTTCAGGAATTTTTACCTGGTTGTACATTTCTTTGATGTCACCGCAAATACATATCTTCTTCTCTCTGCTACGAATCAGAACACCTAGAAGCGATGCATTCCAGTCAACTCCTTTCATCAGTAGCGTATTTAAGGAGACCCCATCAACCATGGCCGCAGCATCCCACACAATCCGTATCTTTCCCGGTTTATTTGGACCGGAAAAATTGGCAGATACCAAACCCTGTCATGGTGTTGTTTCAGCTCTTCAGTGGTCAGCTTTCGAATATATTTTTTCTGTTCATAATCTTTTATTTGTTGTTTCACATTTGTTTTTAGCTGCTGGTCACCATCCAAACGTTTTTCAAGACATCTCATCCGTCGCAACGCCATCGGTTTGCTATCTGGCAATTTAAACTTTTCATATCGCCACAAGAGTCCAGTTTCGTATCGGTTCTCTAAATGGGTCGTAGTTTTGCCCAGGATACATCTGGCTCGATCTTGTTCTTGTATATTTTTGAAGTCACAAGGCTCTACTATTCCCAAGTTGTCTACTGAGATGAACTCTTTAACCATTTCGTGAAGCTTCATGTCTGCGGCTTTTTGACATTCACAGATTTGATGACTATTGTCGAAGTTATTTGCTTCTTTAATTTCTTCCTTGTCGAACATCGAGAATATCGTCCAACCTAGTCGACACTTCGCTGCTATTGGATCAACTTCAGAGGCCTCTAATATTTTTGTAGGTACCGCAACATGCCAGTTTCGAAGCCCAATCAATATACCAGGATTCGCATTTACGTAAGAGGTCACTGGCAAATTCTTCAGATGAGAATATCTCTTAGCTAAGTACTTATAATCCAATGACTGCGTTGGTAAGTTGAGTTTTTTGACGGTTCGTACGTTTTCCATTCTGTACCTCTGAGCATTTTCGTGAATTCCAGATATATTCACATCGACCACTCTCGAATGTTGTTCCTGCCTTGAAATAGTGCCACTCCATTTTAAACACAGTGGTGAATTTTCTCCTTCCAATCCTAGCTGGTTAGCAATCTCCTCATTCAATAAGGTACTAGAGGATCCTTCATCTAGGAATGCATAGGTGTTAATTTGAATGCTATTGTGAGACAGGAGCACGGGTATAATTCTAAAATGTATCGAAGTAAATACAGAATGAATCATACTTAATTCACTGTTGCTTTTATTGCTGCCAGCCGGTTGGTTGGGATTATGCAACAAAGGATGATGTTTTTTGTCACAATTAATCTCTGTGCATGCAATTGGTGCCCAGCATTTGAGCGGATGCCTTTTCAGACACTGTCTACAGAGATTATTTTTTCGTAGTAAGTCCCACCTGTTGGCAATATCGCATCCAAGAAATTGTTTGCAGACTGAAACAGCATGACAGTCTTCGTGGCACACTGGACATTTCTTAAGGCCAACATTCGGTGGCCGTTTATTCGATTTTCTTGTTGTGTCAGCGTGCACGTAAAGCTCTTCTTTTTTATTCCTGTTCTTATGTTGAGGCTCTTTGGTACTAAACCAAGACATTGATGGCTTCGCATTGCATATATCAGCAGCTACATCTTTAAGCCAGTCACCAAGTACACATATGTTGTCTGTATCAATTTGGGATCGCTTATGAGTAGCCCAATTCAGTTGTAGTGTAGGCGGAAACTTGTCGACAAGCTCAGTCATCAGATTTGGATTTTGCATATAGTTCTGAAGCCCTGCTTGTTCCATTGTAGCACACAGATTTCTCACAGCAACCGCATATTCAATAATCGTTTCCATGCGTTCGATTTTAGGTGACGTCATTCTTTGAATTTTTTCCATGTAGTGCTTCATTATAATCTCTGGCCTACCAAAATATTGTCTGAGTGTATCGATGATCTCAGGAACACAGCCAGCTGATGTCAATAAAGCTTCGACGACATCTCTCGCTTTTCCTCGCACGCAGCGTTGCAGACGCATCAAATTTTCATTTTTTGTGAAACCACACGCTTCAGTAGTTTGTTGGAAACTGCTGATGAACACAGGCCATTCACCTGGTTTCCCAGAAAAAATAGGTAGATCCTTAGCGACAACATGTCTTGAAGCGATTTGATGCGATGATAAACAAACAGCTTCGCAAGATGCAGAGGGCTCATATATTTTGTTGAAGTGCTGCTCTTCCTTATTCTTTATTGGCAATTTGCCCAAGTTCTTTTCGACGACGTTATTATGAAAAACATTAAATTTTGACTTACCGCACGGTTCAATATTTTCCTGTTGGGTAGTCCTTTCCAAATCGTCGTCTGACATCTCGTCCAAAAGAGCGTGGCGCCTTGCAAGCAACTCTTGTTGTTTCTGTAGAAGAAGCTCTTCCGCCTCCAGCATTCGCATCTTGATCCTGATCCTTTCAGATCGTGTTTTGGAATGGGCTGATGCTATGATTGATGTTCGCCTCTGTGGTTGTTGTTCGGTTTGCGGGTGCAGGCAAACAGCGCATTTCCAATCATCGATCGCGGCAACTTCATCACCAACCTCAGCACATTGATAGTGGATCCACTTTTTGCACATTGTGCACTCCACCATTCTGTCCTCAGTGTAATCTGCATTGCAGACAGGACACTTTTGTCCCACCACTGTTTTGGTCGACGTAGACATTATTTAAATTTATAAATTAAAATTTTTTGAGAATGTTGAAAATTTATCTCAGAGAAGTAAAAAAACACTAAACTTTTGAAGTGACTAATACAAAGATACTTTATTAATTATCAAATAAAGACAAGAAATTAGTTTTTGAAAGAAACTCAAAAAATTTTAGTTCTATTCTTCTTCGTTTTAATTTTACTTCTCAACAGAAATTGTCTTCCGCTGAGGTCCGTTATATTTCTTCTGGAATATTATGGAATTCGATCTCAACTTCCAGTCTAGTTCGCCAGTGTTGGCGTAGTTGACTATGGTAAATTCAGATTGGAGTTACTACTTTTTTCAGCTTCCGTTTTGGCGTTGCTACTTTTCGCAACACCATGTGTCGCAAACATAGTTCTTAAATGTTTTATCACTTCTACTGATGACTGTCTACTCACACAAACAACCTCTAACCACTTTGACATCGCGTCCACAACTAGTAAAAATGTGTAGCCTTTAAATGGTCCAGCAAAATCCAAATGAAGCGAAGGAATTTCATTGCCAGGCAATTTCACTTCAATTCACAGTTTTTTTTTATTTAATTAAAATGCTCGCTAACGAAACATGCTTGCAAAAAAACATACGAAAATTGTTCTGACACATAAATTAATACGCCATGCACAATTTTCCATTGTTTATTTGCAAGCAGGTGTCTTCAGAATAGATATTTATTTCTTACTTTTGTACTTTTGTACAAAAGTAGGCCTTTGTAGTTAAGCCTTTAAGCCTTAACTACAAAAGTACAAAAGTGAGAATTTAAAATGCTCGCTAAAGAAACATGATTGCAAAAAAACATATGAAAATTGTTCTGACACATAAATTAAACCACTATGCACAATTTTCCATTGTTTTTTGCAAGCATTCAGAAAATTTATTTCTCACTTTTGTACTTTTTGTCAAAAGTAGGTCTATGTAGTTAAGGCTTAAATCATATTTAACAAGTTTTTCTCAAAAGTAAAAATATAAATGAGGGTGAAATTTAGTCATAAATGAATTTTGTATTCATTGGATAAAAAGTGTTCTCAGAAATTAATTCAAGCTTTGGGAATTAGGCCCCAGGTTTCTTAAGAAAGTTTACTTCCCTACTTTCTGCAACACTTTATGCAAAAAGTTACTATTGGATATCTTCTCCAATATATTAAATAAACTGACACAGTCCTTTAAGGATAATGATAATTTATTTATACTTAAAATGATCTCAACAAATAATCTATCGATAGTCTGGATTCTGGAATGTTCTATATTTTGTTAATTCACGATTTCGATTAAAGCATCTCTGCCAGCTGGCTTGTTCGTTTTTCGAATGTGTGGTATTGCCAGCATGAATGTTTTTGGTCCCGTCCTAAAGCGTTGCCAGCACTTCAATATACAACATTCCTCCCCACATAGATTTCGACCTCATATTCTTGAAAGTGACCAGGAACTCGTCTTGCACGCACTGGTCTCTTGCGGTTTGGTGTCTCCATCTTTACCACTTCATCACTTGGGAACCCAGATAATGTAGGCGTTCCCGTGATTCGTTCAGTTTCACCATCAGGCTCGGGTGAAGTTCCTTCATCATTTTCAGTCTCTACAGCAGTAGAAAAATCACTCGAGACCTGGGGATTATATAAAGAAAAAGAATTACGATCTGTTAATATTACCCTTGGAGCAGCTCCATCGACGTAGCGCTTTCGTAGTTGGTTTATATGCCGCTTCCCACTTCTACCATCAGCCACCATCACTCGGTATGTCACTGGAGCGATGACTTCCACTACAGTTCCTTCTAGCCATTTTTCTCCTCGGCCGTAGTTTCGCACGTATACCAAATCACCAACCACGAACGCCCTCTGCTTCCTTGCGCTTTCTTCACTTTGTTTCTTCGTCATATCTTCCAACGCAAATGGATGTATCTTATCCAACAACGATCTCAGCTTCCTTCCCATTAACATTTCGGATGGGGTCTTACCCGTTGAGGCGTGTACTGTGGTGTGTTGGCGAAACAAAAATCGCTGAAGCTTCAACTGCATATCGCACTCAGTCAACGTTGCTAAAACCTTCTTCGTATATTGTACCATCCGTTCGGCCTGGCCATTACTCGCTGGATGATATGGCGATGAAGTACGGGATTTAATCATGTTATTCTTGTAGAATTGCTTAATCTCCTCCGATACAAATGCAGCACCATTGTCCGATATGATTAAATCCGGTATACCATGTGTCGCAAACATAGTTCTTAAATGTTTTATCACTTCTGCTGATGACTGTCTACTCACACAAACAACCTCTAACCACTTTGACATCGCGTCCACAACTAGTAAAAATGTGTAGCCTTTAAATGGTCCAGCAAAATCCAAATGAAGCGTCGACCATGGATTTGTTGGTTTCTCAAATAACTGTAGAGGCGCTTTCGGTGGATTATTCCGATGTACTTGACATGTAACACACTTGCTTACACATGCCTCTATATCCGTATTCAGATTTGGCCACCAACAATAACTCCTCGCATTCATCTTCATTGCTACTATTCCAGGATGATTAGCGTGTAACAAATTTAACATCGCCTGGCGTCCTTCATCTGGTACTACCACTCTATTTCCCCAAAGTAAGCAGTTCTTATGAAGCGATAACTCTGTACTTCGTGTTATGTACGGTTTAAATTTCTCATCCACCTTGGACGTCGGCCATCCATGTAGTACCCAATACATAACTTTGTTTAAACTTTCATCTCTTTTTGTCATATCCTGTATTTTCTCAGCAGTAATCCGATAATCGGAAACTTCAAGTAGCAATACATCAGCAGGAGGAGTTTGTTCATCTTCAACACTAGGCAATGGTAACCGACTCAGACCATCAGCGTTTCCATGGTTTGCACCCTTTCTGTACCGCAATTCGTAGTCATATCCACCTAATCGCAGACACCAACGCAACATCCTTGGCGAAACCATTAATGGTATTGGTTTGCTGCTACCTAAAATACCCAACAACGGCTTATGATCAGAATAAATAATGAATTCACGCCCTGCCAAATACTGGTGAAAGTATTTAACACCATTGATAATCGACAGCGCTTCACGATCAATTTGGGCATAATTTCGTTCAGCTTTCCCTAATGTGCGTGAATGGTATGCCACTGGACGTTCTTCACCATTCACCAGTTGTGACAACACAGCTCCCACACCATACGGTGATGCATCACAACTCAAAACAAGCGTTTTCCCTTCATCATAGTGTACTAGTAGTTTATCTGATTGTAGCATCTGCTTAAGTTGTTCAAAAGCTGTTGAATGTTGCACACTCCAAACCCATTTCGCATTGTTATCCAATAACCTATGCAGGGGCTCTGCCACCGTAGCTTTTTGTTTTATAAAACTATTATAAAAATTTAACATACCCAAAAAAGATTGTAGCTCTGACTTGTTTTTGGGTTTTGGTGCATCCTGAATAGCCTTGTAGCGTTCGTTAGTAGGTTTTATTCCAGCTGCCGTCACTTTAAATCCCAAAAACTCCAAATTCGTTACACCAAATTCACATTTGTCTCTCTTCACCGTCAGCCCTGCTTTGCTCAACCGCCTTCGTTTTTCCCCGTAATAATAATATCATCAATATACGCACCGACTCCTTTTACACCAGCGAGAATTTTATCCATTGTGCATTGAAAATGAATTGGGGCACATGCCACTCCAAATGGCATTCGTCTTACTTTGAATAGTCCTTTATGAGTATTCAATGTCAAAATATCTGCTGATGCATCACTCACCTTCAGTTGTTGATACGCATGTGATAGATCTAATTTACTATACACTTTGCCTTGCCCTACTAGTGCTAGCATTTCCTTAATCGGAGGAATCGGATAGGAATTCTTTTTTATAACTCTGTTTACCGTGCTTCGATAGTCTCCACACAAACGGATAGTACCATCTCTTTTCCGCACTGGCACCACTGGTGTACCCCACTCCGAATACGTCACTGGTTCTAGTATTTGTTCCTTAATCATACGATCTATTTCCTTTTCCACTGCTGGCTTTATAGCAAAAGGAACTTGTCTGTATTTTAAAAATACTGGCTTAGCATCTTCCGTCAATTCTATGTTTACTTCAGGACCTTTATACGCACCCAAACCATCACTAAAAACTTCTGGATACGTCATAACCACTTGGTCAATGTTTTTATAAGCGTCAATTTTCTGTACCCCCTGCACAGAAATTTTCAAATCATCGAACCAATTTCGACCCAGCAGATTCGAACCTCTCTCAGCAGCAACAACAACAGGCAACCTACAAGCAACTCCCTTAAACTCAACATCCACCAAGGCCTCTCCGAGCAATTTCACACGATCGGAATTCCATGTGGTCAGCATCATCTTAGACGGTTTTAAGTTTTCTGGACAACTTTTGATTCTTTTCCACGTCTCCGCATTAACAATTGTGCACGTCGCACCTGAATCCACCTCCATCATCACTGCTACACCATTCAGTCTAAGATCTGCAATAATTTTACCTTTCTTAGCACCAGAACCACCCACCATGGCTATCGTTTGTAGAGTGAAAACCGACTCGTCCGAGTCATCCGACTCAATTATGTTCGTCTTTCCTTTAACAGCTTTTGTCGTACTTGTTTTGGTGCCCTGAGATGTCTTCTTATCGGACTTCTTTTTGAGACAAGCTCTGGCAATATGTCCGGTCTTCCTACAAAAGTAGCATTTGGCCTCCTTGAATCGACATTCCGTTCCTCGATGAGCCTCTCCACAATGGTAGCATTTCGGATACACCTGCTCATCCTTCTTCGCATTATTTACTACGAATACTTCTTTTTTAACCGCAACATTAGCTCGAACCTCAGCCACATTCATTCCAGCCGTCTCCGCAGCCACACACAATTCCATTGCTCTTTTGAATGTGAGCTTTTCTTCCGCAAATAACCGCCTCTGAATGCTCTCATCGTAGATACCGCATACTATGCGATCACGTAACATCTTGTCAAGTTCACTAAAATTACAGTGTATACTCAATCTTCGTAGGTCGTTGACGAATTCTGCAATTGTTTCTCCTTTCCTCTGGATTCTGCGATGGAAGTTGTACCTTTCAACAATTTCGTTAGGTGCAGGATCAAAATACTCGGAAAGTTTCTGGCACATCTCAGAAAACGAGTAATCCCGTGGACCCTTCGGTGTCAGTAATGAAATAAGCACTTCGTAGCCCGCATCCCCAAATTGCACCAAGAACATGGCTCTCTTCTTAGTTTCGTCCAAGATGTCATTTGCTTCAAAAAAAAATTGCAGCCGTTGCAAATAACTCGCCCATGATAATCTAATATCAAATGGGCCAACCTGCCCAATCATGTTCGACGTACCCACACCAGCAGCAGCAGCAGCAGAAGAATTTACACTGTTTTGCGGTGGATCTGTTAAGCTCATCCCCGTGCCAAAACAAAACACAACAAAGATGAAAACAGAAGATTCTAGATTTTGTCTTACCCACAAACAGCAACAGCGAACTATATATATAGACCAGCGTGCTACGCCCAATTTAAATTGATGCACGTTTCCTTAGCAACAACGTTCTCCAACGTGAATTCGTTCCTCGTCGCCAATTTGTATTGGATATCTTCTCCAATATATTAAATAAACTGACACAGTCGTTTAAGGATAATGATAATTTATTTATACTTAAAATGATCTCAACAAATAATCTATCGATAGTCTGGATTCTGGAATGTTCTATATTTTGTTAATTCACGATTTCGATTAAAGCATCTCTGCCAGCTGGCTTGTTCGTTTTTCGATTGTGTGGTATTGCCAGCATGAATGTTTTTGGTCCCGTCCTAAAGCGTTGCCAGCACTTCAATATACAACAGTTACAATTGAGGAAAACACTGCTGCTTTCGAAAAAAAAACAAGTAAAAATGTGATCAAAAAGAAAATATCCGTAATCCATACAGATTTGTTTTTTGTAAGAAGTGTAAGCTGCACATAATGACAAAAATCTACTACAAAATATACAAATTTCAGTTTGAGATCCACTGTCAAAATTTTAAAACGTCAGGTTGAAATGTCATCCGTAACTTCTTTTCCCCCGTTTTTCGGACCAAAATAAAAATATTTTTTCTGCTTTTGCTCAGGTGAATAATAATAATAATACAAATTAATTAAAATAATATAATCATTTAACCAAATGCGTGCTAATATATTTTTTATTTTAATTACAAAACAAAAAAAAAAATGTATGGATAAAATGCCAAATAATTTAATTTTTGCTGACGAATTCAAGAATTGCTACATGCTGTCTACGCCAGCTGTAGTAAATGTGGGGTCTTGAGGACAGCATCCAAATTTCTTTGCAACACAAGACATAAAAATAAAAAAATTAAAATTAAGATTAATGAAGCTTAAATCCATCCAAATAAAACCAATTAATCCATTAATTGATTAATAAAATGAAATGAAATTTTCCTGGCTCAGCGACAGTGGATCCGGTGGAAGTAGTTTTAGCAGTAGTACCAGCGGCAGCTCAACAGATCTAGGAGCACTTCTGAGCGATTTCTCTATTAAGTCTGTTTATTCGTTTGTTTTGGCTACCTCAACAGAAGCCCTGGAGCATATTATCTATCTGATTTTGGTGTACTTGCTAGTATGCCTGTCGCTTTACAAATTGACATTTCTCGAGACTGGCAGTCGTTTCTTACGAATGCTGAAAGTCGTCAAAAGCATTCGTTTACCTAGCAAGCCTGACGGTAATAAGCGTGTGCTCTTTGTCACATCCCATCCGGATGATGAATGCATGTTTTTTGGTCCACTTATTTTGGCCTTAACAAAACGCTTGGACTGCCAACCCTATGTACTCTGCTTGTCCAATGGTGAGTATAAGCTAAATATTAATATGTACATTAAAAAAACTTGAATATTTAGCATTATAACAATCTTTTTATCGCAGGTAATTTTGAGAAACTAGGAAATGTAAGACGCGATGAGTTATGGAGTTCATGTCAGCTATTGGGGATTCCTGCATCAAATGTTATCCTTGTGAATGCTACCCATTTGCCAGACGATCCTAATATCGAATGGAAAACCGAGTCGATAGCTGCTTTAGTCTTGAATACCATTGAGAGTCTTGATATTCAAGCCATATTCACATTTGATCGGGATGGAGTTAGTCACCATCCGAATCATTGTGCCGTGTATTATGCAACGGCATCATTATGTTTAGCAAATTTATTACCCAAAGGTAAGTTTAATATTTTAATTTATTTTAGATCAAACAACATGCTTACTTGCGTAGGTGTACACATAAACGTCTCCATTTCTCTATTTTTTTGTTTCGTAGTAGCCCGTAAGGCTGTCACGCAGGAGGTCTGGGTTCAATTCTCAGCCTCGTCCGCCTATAACTAAAAAATTTGTTTTTTTCAGGGCGAGGAATCCTTGAAGAGTATCACTTGTCATGAATAAGTGCTTCTCGTCTAGTCGTTTGGATTCGGCATACAATTGTAGGTCCCCTCCATTCCTGTCGACACGCGCACACAGGAATGGTTGAGAGTTGTAAGTCACTAGGCCCGGATTCTTTGCGATCTGTTGCGCCACCCAATTGAGAATAAATTCACTTCGGATTGAATTGGGATTATCTTATATTGGCGTTTGTAATTTGACAGTGTTATGTGTTGCCTATAGCTCTCTCTGAAATCTCCTATAAGTGTGAATAGATACAGCTATATCAAATACAGAACCAGATACATCAAAACAAAAATCATTCAATCGAACAATCGCTCACATCCAGGGGCATAGATTTCCCCAGTTTTAGGCTAAGTGCAAATTTATTCACTTTCCTTAAATTGCTTCTTTAAAATTAAATATTTTCTAAAAATATCCTTTAAATTTTGTCCTTATTGTGACTAATGAACAATCAATTTAGCACTACGAAACATTTAATAGAGCGTCTTTTTTAAACTCTCAATTAGCGCTGATAGTTAGTTTTGTGTTTTATAATTTTTGTTTGTAAAGTGCGAAGCAACCTTCTGGTGGAAAAACCAACTATGTATAATTTTCAGAATATTTTTGGTGCACTGAATCTAAATCCAGCCCCTAAATCTTTTATTTAGGTTTTTCGAAATATTTCAATCAAAAATCATTGCAAAACTGTTTTTTCAACTTTTAAATTGGTGTATTCAAAAAAGAAACGTTACCGGGTAATCAAAGAAAAAATTGACTGTCAACGCTAATTGAGAGAGAGTAAAAAGGAACACTTCGTTAATCGTCTCTTAAGGTTAAAATTCCCCCTTTAAAGGTGTATTTTGTCATCTTAGCTAAAACCGATTTTAAATTAGACAGTTAATATAGAAAACGTCACTTAAAATCGTTAAAAGTGTTTGAATAAATACTACTTTTTTAATAGCAAATTTAAATTTAATGGGAAGTGAATAAATTGGGCCCTAATAAAGTATTCTGAAACAAAAAGGAGACTGATGAGTGTAAAAGTGGCAAAGCACGAAATATCTATATCTCCAGCCAAACAATTGGTGGTAGCGCCTTTAAGTTGTTGTTGTTGTTCAAAAATTCAATGAAATTGGCGGATAAAGAATGATCAATCCTAATAAGCTGACATTATAGTACGAATAGTACAATAATAACAATAATAAAGTGTTCTGAATGACACTCTTATTATTGAATGTTCTGCAAATGATTTCTGATTATGATGATTCTAAATGACCCTCATATTATTGAATTGTCTGCAAATGAATTATCATAAGTGATTTTAATTTAACTTAGAAAAACTGTAACTGTAACTTTTTTAACAGGTTTAATATCGTTTCGGTTTTAGTGTTGTTGGATTCAACATTAAAAGTTACCCTTAATTCATGTATCGTGTATTAATTGTACCAAAGCGAATTTTTCAGCTAGATAACGGTAACCTCACTTTTGTGCCGCTCAAAAAAAACACCCTTCCCTACAATATATTTTTAAAGACTTTTGATTCTTATTTTCATGTCATTTGTAAGATTTTAGCTACGTTTCATCCAGTTAGTATTTTTGTTTAAAAATGTTTAAGTAACAATTCTCCATTTTATCCTGCCCCTCAAAAAAACACCCTTTAAAGGTATATATTTTAATAAACTTTTTTGATTCATGGTTCTAATAGAAAATGCAACATTTATACTAAGTTTTATCAATGGATCATTATTTTTAAAAGGATTTCGGTGATATTTATCTGTTGTACTGAAAATATAGTCATCCCTACATGTAAAAAGAACTCTAACTTTTTTAAGGGGAACTGTAGCGTTTTGATTTTATTCACCATGATTTTAATGGATTCACCATTAAAAGTTACCCTTAATTCATGTCTCATATGCATTTATTTTAACAAAGCAAATTTTTCAGTTCAATAACGGTAGACTCACTTCTGTGCCGCTCCGAAAAAACACCTTTCCCCACAATTTATTTTTATAGACTTTTTTATTCTTGATAATAATGTCCTTTTAAAGATTTTAACCAAGTTTCATCAAGGTAAAAATTTGTTTCGAAGGTTTTTTTCTAACGATTTCACTTCTTCTCCCCCTCAAAAAAACACCCTTTAACTGTAGCTATTTGTATAAACTCTTTTTATTCATGATTCGTATGCCAAATTAAACACGTATACTAAGTTTCATTAACGAGTCACTATTTTCAAAAAGATTTCTGTACCATTTACCTCCTGTGTTGAAAATATAAACTTCCTTAAATAAAAAGGACCATAACTTTTTTTAAGGAGAGGGGTATTGTTTTGGTTTTGGTGTCATTGAAAACTACGTCTAAATCATGTCTCACATGTTAAGATTGTACTAAAGTAAATTTTTCCTTTTCATACACCGCAACCCCCCCTTTCCCCCTCAAAAAAACACCCTACGAGATATTTTTATAGACTTTTGATTCTTCAATCGTATGACAAAAGAAATGTTTTCACCAAGTTTCATGAGGGAAGGAATTTTTTCGAGTGATTTTGTGTACTATTTTACCGGTACTACGGTTCAATGGAGAAACATTTTTTGCCACGAAACTCGAAGAACGAAAGACTTTTCTTTAAAATTGTTTTTCTTATTCTATAGGTAGTTATTAGTCTTCGTCTTACCCTACGTATGTAGTTCTTTGACTTCTCATTGACTTTATTCGCAAATTGGACATTGCCAATCCATTCATTGGGTAAAAATAAAAACTTATGGTGGTCCGGCCCTACTGTACAAACATAAACAAAATATAACCTTGAACGTTTGAATGAAACAACAACAAATTAAATGTTGTACCACCAAATAGTTGTTGGTTAAAGTTATAGCTGTTTCACGAGGCTAACTCGATCGTAATACTTCTTTCTGTGGCTCAATATGTTCATAGTTTTTTGAAAAACTTCTTTTTCCGTCATAGAATTATTGAACTCAATGCCTAGACATAAAGAGTGTCCGGAATTCGAAAGCTAATAAAATCATCAACAAAAATAATAGTTAAAAATAGTCGAAAGTATTAAACAAATTTACTAATTGTTTTACAGAATATCTTTGCAATTGTCCTTACTACTAAAAATAGTAATAGCTAATTTGGAAATATCCAACTTAGGAAAAAAACATCCTATATATTCTTGTTTGTTATAAAATTTTCTACAAGACCATAATTAGTTTAAAATTCATGTATGTTATATTTGAGTTGCTATCTAACTATGAGTAAAAAAAAAATTTTGAAAAACTAAGTAATTTTGAAGCGCTAAAAAAATATGTCAAAAATTGTCCAATTGTGCTCAAAATTTGCAATCGAATAGCCTTGAGTATTATAAGACAAAAGTATTATAAGACAAAGTTTTGGCAAGAAACATGATGTTAACTAAGTGCAACAAGCAATTTTTACATAATTGATGTGGTCAAAGTAGGACGCTTAAGTTGGCACTTATTTACTTACAAATACTCTTACCAGCCACAGCTGTTTTGCTACTTTAGAACTTTAGAATCACTGCTTTCGAATGAGACCATTCCCATTCGCTGCGAGACCTACAGAAGAAGGAAGTTGTGTTGCCGCGCTCAAACTCGGTTAAGACCTTATTTCCTAACGTCAAAAAATGTATACAATGCATTTTATTTGTTGTTAAACATTATAACACTACAATTTAATGCAAGATATTCGATTTAAAAAATTGTATGTATAATATCCTAAATATATGTAAATATTCTCATTTTTTTTTCAGATTGTAAATTTTACACCCTTGACTCTGTGAATATTTTAAGAAAATATTTATCTATTTTTGATTTATTGTGTACATGCTTAATGTCGACGCACTGGTAAGTCGTATTATATTGTTTTTCTATATCATTTTATTTATAAAATAATTAAATAACTGTTTATATACCTACTAGGTGTATTTTAAGCTGGAAGGAAGCATCAATTGTTCGTCACGCTATGCGAGAACATAACTCACAAATGAAATGGTTCCGTTGGCTTTATATTTATTTTTCTCGTTATATGTTTATTAATTCGTTACGTGAGGTTAATTTATCAGATGTGGAGCTTGAAATGCAAATTCATGAAAACTGAAAAATACTATAAACAAGTAAACAGTTGAGCTTTAAAAAAATATACATATTTCATTTTTTTTTTAATTTCATTTTTCAATCCTGTGTTGTTGCCATTCGTTTACAATTAAATTTAATTTATTTCTGAATTGTTTTATTAGATAAATAAATATAATAAAGAAAAAAAAAACATATTAAAAAACAACAATAAAACTACAAAAAAATATGTAAAGCTTTCCCACCTTTTGTCATGAAATAAAAATTTGTAAAAAAAACAACCCAAATGTAAAAGGATAATGGTATGAATTTAAGTTAGAAGTTTGTATGGTTCTTTGTTTACAAGCACGTATCTAACGTAGAATTGAGAGTCTGTACAGTACAGTCTATAATTTAAAGTCTTCTAGGTAACATTATAACTCTCACAAATATTGCATAGTTTATGATGTAAGTAGGTTCATAAATATGCTACAAAAAAGATGAAACTTGGGAAGCATTTGGAAAATTATTTCTTCGACTAAAAAAATTACACCTGTAATAGTTATTTAAAAAAAAAAAATGATTTCAATATAAATTAATTTAGACCAGTCAAATTCGACAGTAAAGGGTGAGTTCAAAAATTTAGGAATGCTGCAAGACTGCAAAATACAATTGTAAAAATATGCAAGTTTTTAGTAAAATTTGATGTCATTGTTTGAATTAATGTTTCGTCTCAACAATGACATCAAATTTTACTAAAAACCATTTTTTACAATTGTATTTTGCAGTCATGCAGCATTCCTGCATTTTTGAACTCACCCAAAATCATAAGTGCCTGTGTTGTCTTTTTGCAAAGTCCCCAGATGGAAACTTTATACATATACAGTCGTGGCGGCCTAATTAAGAACGATATTTTTATAAAATTTTAAAATGCATAACTTTTGTTTGGGAAATTTGTTGAGGTTGAGTAGTGGTTTTAATAATAGCCCATGAACTACGGTACACTTTGAGTAATGTTTAAAAAATATATTAGCATTAGAAAATTTTTCTGAGGATGTCTTATTTTGTGGGTCAAAAGGAAATTTGATGTAAGAAGCAAGCCCTTAGAACAAGAAATTGAATCAAAAATACACTCTTAAGATGGTACAGAGTACAGGATAAAACTTAATTTAATTTGGGGTACATTGACTTGTCATAGTATGGTCGATAAGTTAGAAAAAAATGCTCGAAATTGACCAGAAAGTTTATAAAGACATTGAGGAACATGTTATGGAGTCTTATTCATTTGAAATCATGCCCATAAAATTTGTTTTTAAGGACGATAATGATCCAAAAAGTCCTCAACGGATTTCTAAGAAGGTGTTTGCGTAGTCAAGAAGTCATTTTTTAGATTAGACCGTCCAAAGCTCAGGCCTAAATTCTTTCGAGAACTTGAGGGGAGACATCAAGAGATGGTTAAAGTAAAAAAAAAACATTTTGATCACAACGTTCTAAATATTAAGGAAATCTGATAGAGTACACCACTATCAAGATTCCATGCCTTACGCGAAAATATGCAAGGAATTTTGTCTGAAATTACAAAGAATTAAGGTTTTCTTACAATATATTCATATTAACTTATTGAAATTTCAAAGATTTTTAATGTTATGACAACATTTTGTTTCTGTTCTTAATTATATTGCCAGACGTAATAAGAGTTAAATTAATGTTTATTTTTTTCCTACTAATATTCTCATGCTTATCTTTTTTAAACATAACTCAAAGTGTACCGTAGTTCACGGGCTATTATTAAAACCACTACTCAACCTCAACAGATTTTCCAAACAAAAGTTATGCATTTTATAAATTTATAAAAATATCGTTCTTAATTAGGTGGCCACGACTGTATAAGGTGTAGTTTATATATGGTCTCCACAGACCGACTCCAGAATAGATATTTGGGCCTATTCTGACAGATCTGTTATTCTGCTATGAATTTTCTGTTATGAATCATAAAAGATGTTCACCATAAAAGATCTTTTATAATTGGTATTCAGGAGTTCGAACTTTTATAAAAGTCTGTTATGGAACTTCGAAAAGGAATTTTTTATAGGAACAGACCTAAAATCTGTTACCAATAAACAGCTCAGCTGTGGTAAACAAAATATTTCTTTACTGAAAGTTGTTGAATGGTGTTGTTTGTGGTAAGCGTAATTAAAAGACGCAATTTACCTATGAATTGTTGTATTTAATTAAGCAATAATAAATTATTTAACAAATAATTTATTTCTAGCACATCAGGAATATCAAAGCGACTACAACTTAATTTCTTTGATGACAAGTGTTTGGTGCTTCCGTGTATTAAAATGATTTTATGTGTTGTGTAAAAATAACTTGTATTTCTATATAAATAAATATTCACTTTAATATCATTTAGTTGCATTTGTATCCTTATTTTTGACGAAATAAAAGATAAATATCGATTTTTATTTCCTTTCTTGAAATCTTTTATGATAAAAGTCACAAAAATGTGTCTTTTATGATTCATAAAAGATTCCATAACAGATTGTGGCATGCTGAATACCAAAAATTCGATCCGTAAAAGATTTTCCGAACTTTTTACATCTCAAAGCAGATTTCTTAACAGATTCCATAACAGTTTGGCATGCCGAATACCAAAATTATAATTCATAAAAGATTTTTTGACTGCTCAAAGTTTTTTATGGAAATTGATAACCGAATAATAGAATAAAAGACCTCGCTGAATAGGCCCAATTGTCATGCATGCGATCTCATGTAATTATATCTTGACATTTGTATATCAAATTTGACAAACGTTGTTGTTTTAGCTTTTTGTCTCACTATTATTCCTCAACTTTGATTGCTATTTTTCGTTCACTTTTATATTCAATATACATCCTTATTTTTTACTAATGCATTCTGTTTTTTTTTTTTTAATAAAGGTTAGACCGCACACAACTGCAGCGGAACTACACTTCACGACGCGGCAAAATATTATTTGTATGTAATTGTATGAGCTATATCGCACTAAGCGGCAACTGAACTTCATACAATTTCATACAAATTATTTTGAATCGCAGTTCCGCTGCAGTGCAGTTCCGCCTAGTGCGGTCTAACCTTAAAACAAAACTAAAATAATTTAATACTCATTAATTTTAAAATTGTAATTAAAACTTATTACCCCGATTACAGAATCCGGTCTGCGGATGGCTTCCGACAATTTTGTTCAGTTTTTTTCTATTAGAAAAGTTGCAGGAATATCAGTAACGTAATTTGAAAAGCCTATATGCATTCCATTGTAACTTTGGACTTTTCAAATCTGCACCAAAGTCGTTGCTGATCGAGTCAACTCCCCGGAAATAAAATTTTGCGGATTCTGTAATAGACATAAAACTTATTTTTGTTTTAACTTTTCGACGAAGTGGAAATGGTCTTATACTACGTTTTCATTGGAGCCGACATGAGGTAATTTCGAAATAAGCTCATTTGGAACGTCAAGTTTGTATTTGATATGGCGTTCCAAATGAGCTAATTTTGAAATTACCTCATTTCGGCTCCAATAGTATTATTTAAAAAATTTAAAATGAAAGCACTAGGAAATATGTGTTTAAATCAGAGATCAGAAATAACTGTCAACCTTTATTTTTATTTGGTTTCACTCAGAGAGTTACTACATTGCTTAAGAAAGATTTTGGTTTCGGGTTGAGATTTATTTAAAAAAAAAATAAATTTAGGTTAGGTTTAGGTTGAGATTTATTTTATATTTTCAAAAATATCTCTCAATGGTTCAGATTTTTACGAAAAAATTAATGCAAAAGGTCAACCTTTAACCTTTTTCGCTGAAAATAAATCAAAAATGGTTAATGCAGACAAATTTGGAATTTGCCGAGAACATTTTTTTTTGTTCAAAAACAAAAAAAATGTACGTATTAAGTCGTACTAATAATCGCTTAAAATAAAGTGCAAAGGCGAAAATGTCTTTTCGACTGTGACTTGAGTTACTGGGACGCCAATCACAACCAATGCAATTTCGAAAAAGCCCAATAACCTGCATTTCCGCATGCATCAGTGCCTACAAAATACTAACGGGCTTTCTGATTGATAAAATTGCAGATGAGATTTATTTTTTTCTCTCTGATAAATCTCACTGGTTGACCGAAACCTAAACAAAAACAAAATAAAGGTTGCTGTCAGACCTTGAGCGATTTTGTTGTTTGTTGAGAATAAAGGTTATTGAGTGACCATTATTGAAAATGACAACAAATAACAGTTATTAAGGAACCTTTCAAAAGTTTGAGATTTATTTCTGATCTCTGGTTTAAATAGCAAAAAAAAATGCATTTTAATATTTGTTTTACGTTGAATCAGAATTCGTAGCTGTCAGCGACCACACACATGTGAATGAAACGTCAAAATTCACGAACATTCGCAATCACAGTTTGCAGCTCATGTGAAAGGCAGTTAAGTAAATAAAAGAATTTTGTACGTTATCCACTATGCGTTCCGTATTTGATATTATAAGATATGAAAACGAAGATATTCATCTTCATGAGTGTAGTCTTTCACTTGACTGATCTTTTGGCATGTATCAGTCGCTTTCCGTTCTACTTTTCTTCAAATTTGCAGAGCAAATACACGTAAATTCAGAATAAGACTGATAGCACTAGAAACTGTGTAAACGACATACGACGATATCCTCTTATTATATAGCGTTTTCACTGGGCCAAATGAGGAATTTCGTTGCAAATTGCCAAATGAGATCCGAAATAACCTAATTTCCCATACAAAATTACATTTCGAAATGAGGTAATTTCAACCTCATTTGCACGAAATTAGGTTGGAAATTAGGTGAATGCATCCAGCGGGAATCAGTTTCAAAAGCTCTTAAAAGCTTTTGCATGAAAATATTAATACACTATACTCAAAAACATAAAACAGAAAAAGAAAACAACAAAAATAAACGGCAAACTGCCATTCCAAATTCAAAATGAAATGAGATGTCAAATGAAATTAGCTAATTTGATAATGAAAACACTTTTTTGCCAAATTTCGAAATTACCTCATGTCGGCTCTAATGAAAACGTAGTATTAGCATAAGAGTCCCAATGTACATAAATTGAATGACAAAAATGAAGAAGACAAGTAAAAAATCTCATTGAAAAAATGGTTGTGTGTGTACATTTCACACGATTTGAGTGGAAAAATCGGGCAATGTAGATCGGGACAAAGTAAGTCCACCACTCCTCAATAATTGCGATGTCAACTTAATTATAATTGTATACAGACCTTTTTTGCCAACCTTGGCTACTCCAGCAAAACACCAACCACCACCAACTTCACATCGATAAAAATTGACATTTTGTCATTTTGGCGTTTTCTTTTTTCGATTCGATGTAATTTTTTTCTTCTTCGCATTAGTTCGTCGTGTCATTTTATCCGCAAGGTCCATGTGTATTCGATCGTCGAGCAGTCTCTTCTGCGACCGCGAATAAATAAAAAAAAGTCCTTTCTTTTTTTTGTTAAATCCACACCACAATACAGTTTTTTTAAAATCCGATCTATTGCTGTGCAAAAACCAAAATCGCTTTCTCCATAAAGCAAAATTTATTGTCTCGAGATTTAAAAGTTCAAAGAACACATCACACACAAGAAATTCAGTGAATTTGTGCTGCAAAAATGCTAATCAAAGAATAGTAAGTACAAAAAAAAAACGAAAAAAAAAAATACTCATACTTCCTAGAGACGAAAAAAGCACATACACACTCCTCCAATATGGGTCTATTGGCCAGAAAAGGCCAAATAACATTCCAAAAGTCCAGCTGAGTGCGTTCGATAAAAAGGGACAACTCGATGAAAACTTGAATTTGATCGATTTTCATTGCCGGGGGGAAACCTAAACTGGGACTGGAAAAGGGGATGTGATCACCCTTCTACGCCTTCTTGTTCTTACCCTGTGTGTTCGTCAGCCAAAAAATCAAATAGAATTGTTATCATATCCGAAATCTTTTTTGTTAACAATTAGGTATAGTTTTGTATTTGATTGGCGTTAGATTGGTTATGGTTTCTGCTTCATGAACTTTTACAATGCCTGCCCTTTCTTCTCATCCTCCCTCATAATTATTACAATCAATTGTCTTTTTAGGGTTAAGTAAAAGAAGAAGGGAGTAATTCACGTTACAATCAGTGTGGACATAGTGTCATAAAAACATTCATGGTACCTACATTGTCTTACTGGATTTAACTGACTAGACGACTGCACCTATTTGCTTGAGGGCTTGTGGTCATTGGTCAGTCTGAGGACCGCTTCAAAGAGAAATAATTCCTAAGTTGGGTTTTTGAATAAAACTTCCACTCTGTACCTACCTTATTTTGTTATATAAGTAGCTTGTGTCAAGGATGTAAGTTTTCTACGACAAAAGTAGGAGGGGGTTGAGAAAGCCAGAACACTTTGACGTCGCCTTGGCGCTTGGCAAAAGATGAATCTGAATGGGTGGGTGTTGTTGTTTTCGAGGACATAGGTATATTCCTTCGTTTGCTTTGTGTTTGCATAGCAATAAAATATAATATTCTTTTCACTTAATAAAAATATAGTTTCCAGTTTTGTTGTTGTTTGTATTTGTCTGCTTTTACAATTATATGACCTATAAAATTATTTGTGGGTTTTGCGTTTCATAGTTTCATTGATTTATCAGCACTTATCTATCATCCACTTTTCTCAGCCAACAAAAATTCATAGTGTACCAGCTATCGCATCATCATCTTCTTTGAAGTTTGTTTACGTTGGCCAATGACTGCCACTGCCAGTACTGCAGCACGTGTATCATGTGTTATAAAATCTCACACTTTAAAATTGATGTTTCATTGATTTTCTCATCGTTTTCATTTAAATCTAACTGGACAATCATCTGAGACGTTTACCCGTTGAATAGCCTAATAACCTTTATGAGTCTTGTTTTTATTATTGGGATTCAAAAAATTATTTCTTTTTGGTATTTGTTACCTAATCAAGCTAGATTTGTTTGTTTGAATAGAATGATAAGTTTAATGGGTTTTGCTATTCCACTAAACCGATAAGTGTTTCACACTTTTTATCGGACACAAAATTGCAACGTTATTGATAGAAGTAGTTTAGGATAAGATTAGATGAAATTTTGAAATCATATACAAATTGTGTGCGAGTGACATTTATTAAAAAATTTATTATTTTCGAACTTTTGACTTATCGTTAATTGGTTCCATATCATGAAAACGAAAAAAAACAAAAAAGGTTTTTGGTTCATAGTTCAAGAAAAAGTGTATGCCTATTTTAACACACCAAGGTAACAAAACAAATCATTACCCGAAAAAAGGTAATTTTTACCTTGTCATCTTCTGATTCGAAAGTGGAAATTGATACTTAATATCATGGGGCGGTAAAGGTACAGGTCCGTCAATATCTGCAGTGCCGGCTCCATAGAGAGGATGGACGAAAATATTGAATCAACTCACTTTTCGGCTTGTTCTGATGCTGGTAAGTGACTGGAATGCAGAATTGGTTTTCACTTCTGTAATTTATTTACTTGATTCTTGAACATAAAGTAAAATTAATCATTAGAAGCGTAATTTTATTCATCAAGAGCGTGCGAAGAGGAAAAAATCAACTTTTCAAAGCCCCGAATTTAATTACTTGTACATTTGAGGCTGGAGCATCTGTATAATGGGCAATTTATGATAGTGGACCATATAGGGAATCTCGAGGCAAGTTCTGTGTATCCCGGAAATTTCTTTTCAACGGAATTTGTTCTGTTATCGTGAATCCAGCCCGGAAAAATTTACCTCGAAGAAGAAACCTATCCTATCAAATTTCTTTCGAAAATATTATCACTGATACCAAAATATCATGGAAAAATATTCTCAGTGAAATCTTATTCAAAAATCAATCATTACTTTTCCCAAGTCTCAGCTGTTAGAATTCCAATCTCGAGGTAGACTTTTAGGACATTAGGTAGTAATTGTTTTCTTAGGAGAAGTTCCTCCGAAACTTATATTATTTAAAGCACTGGCTAGAGTTCACCATGCGAGATGGGTGTCAAAAACTTCCTATATTTCCATCTTTATTGTCAAACTATTGGCCCTATTGCGGTTGTCGATCATCGATCGATAATCGCTAACGAGCGATCAACGATCGACAAATTGAGAAATCGGTATTCTGGTTGCCGATTGCGTTCGACAATTATCGAAACTCCGACCGCTCGTTGTCGACCGCATTTTTGTGATCGGCGGGGATCTATTCAACAAGTAAAAAATGATGTAGAGAACAAAATGTGAGTGTTTTTATTTAGAAAAATGTTTGCTTATAAGTAAAATATGTAGATATATTTAATTATTTATTCTTAATGCGGGGAGAAACAAGTTTCAACGACAAAACAGATAAAAGCCATCACTGCACCCAGGCGCGAACGCAGGGGGGGAGTTTTGGGGGGTTCACCCCCCCCCCCCGAAATGTATGAATTTAACTTCCTCGCCATACAATTTCACTCTTTCACTCTTAATTTTTGAGTTTTCAGTTTAACCCCCCCCCCCCCCGAATTTTTTTGAACCCCCCCGAAATTTTTTTCTGCGTTCGCGCCTGACTGCACCTAATAACTCCTGAGAATCCGAATTTTTCAACAAAGTACATTTTTGTTTGGCGTATTTCACTTTTGTTTTTTTTTTGACATGTACATTTGAGCCAACGCAACGAACATATAATTTCCCACACTTAGTTGATATGATGCTTGGGCACTGTCACGATTATTGTGGCCAATTAAATACCACTCCTTGGTAACCATACATAAATAGACAAAAACTGTTTTTTAACTCCTTAACTTTTACTTTGTTAACGTAGTGCTGTGTGTAGCGTTTGTAGCGCGTTAAAAATTAAAGTATTCTTTGTATCTTTATAATTAATTTATCTTTTACTTTACAATGCAAATATCTTTTATCTTCCGGATCAACTACTTGTAGACAGACAACGCACATCAAGAACCGTTAATCTTTATTTTAAATTTTTATGCATCTGTCCGTCTAGTATAGTACAGTGGTACCAATATATTACGAAAAGAAGAAAAGAGATAGTAGAAAAAAGGTTCGTTCGATTACCAGTAGCAGCCAGAACGAGAATAGAGTTCAGAGTATGGTTTTCAGGATAATTAAGTTGGATGTTTTTATGACAGGCACAGAATCCTAACGCAGTATACAATTTAAGGATTTTGGAAATCGATGATTTTCTTATTCCCAGATTAAGTTTTCTATCAATATCAGAAAGTAAATCCATAAAGGCTGGCTTGGATTATCAAAAATAGTTAACAAAGCTACAAAAGACAAATAAATTAAAAGAAAAAAAAACTACAGAATCAAGTAAATCCGTACAATTTATCATCTAACTCAAATGGGTTGAATGAATTTCTTATATTGCGCCGTTTTCTGATGGCCTCTAAAATTCTATTTATTGTATCTTCTTTTGAATCTTGTTCACATAACAACGCTTCGATGTATCCATTTCTTATTTATGGTTATATTTTTATAGAAATAAATAATTTTATCGCAAACTTTACGAAACGAGATAAATAAAAAAACAATTCAGACTGAAAAAAAAAAATCAATCTGTCAAAGTATGAATAATTCACAATTTATACTTTTTCATTCACAATAACTCAAATACTAGTCGATCAAGTTACGCAATACCGATTGAGAAATCAGTCGATGGTGATGATCGTTGAAAGTGATATCGCTGATAGACAACCGCAATAGGGCCCTATATGTTAAGCTAAGTTCAGATTACCAGATATTCGAATATTGTCAGATCTGTCAATAGTACATGCTGAGCATCTAAAAAATTAAAAAAAAAAAAAAAAAACAGATAAAAGGTAAACGTTATGGACAAAATTTGTCCATAATGTTTACCTTTTATCTATGTTTTTTGTTAATATAATACGTTTTTTAGTGTTGCCCCATTTTGAAATTCATGACCTCGACCTTGACCTTTCATAAGGAGTCTAGAACTATAAAACATATTGCAAAAATTAATGGTTGTAGTGAAGATTTGGTGGATCATTTAATTAAAAAACATACAGAAAAAATAAAAAGAAATGATTTGTCTACACTATATGTACAATCCCGAAAATATGACGATAAAAACATTCGTTTCGCGATATGTTATACGCCTGTTGTAACGAACAAACTGAAAACGAAATTTCGTGAATACGGCATGGATATTGTACACACAAATCAAAATAAAATGTCAAATTTTTTAGGTTCGACTAAAGATACGGCCAAACAAAGAGAAATCTCCTTACGTGATTTAAAGAACATCAAACATACATTCGCACTAATCAAGGTTACAGATCAGTACTGGCGGCACACGCTCTCAACGAAAATCATATGTGCCTTGACACCCAAAACTTTTGTTTAGTGAAAGAGGTGCTAGATGACCGTAAGCTTGATCCATATGAAAGTTTTTATATACAGAGAGACCCAAATGCGATGAATTTAGACATAGGAAATATTGAATCTCTCTCTTATATAATGATTATAATATGCAATATTAATAACAACAACAAAACACAACATTTGCTGCTTTTGGATTTAGTCGTGATGCTGATGATGGAATGACTACATTCTGAAATGCATTCAAGGTACTCCTTTAACGCGTCTAATAATTTTGTTATTGTTTTATGTGTTAAAGTAAATATTGTGAAATCAGTTAAGGTGTCGGCTCAATTTGTTATTTGTTTAATTATTATCCGATTTCTCGTCGCTCAAAAATATTATTTAACATATTTATGGTGTTTGATCCTTTATTAGTGTGTGCATGCTAATGTTTTTCTACATTTGATGTGTTTCCAAACCCGTTCTTAGCTGGTTGCGTTCATACTAGGAAAACCTGATTTTGCTACAGATTTGAATGTCACTCAATCGATAACGAATTTTGTATTGCATGTCATCAACAATGGGTAAAATGGTAATGGACAAAAATGAGGGGAGATAACTCTATCATTCATATTTACATATTAAAAGTTACGATCTATCTTGAAACACCGTTGAAGTTTTGCTATCGTTCAAATTCAACAATTTTTGCGTGCTCTGGGTCTAATAAGCCCTCGGGTAAAACGAGCGATTGCGCTATTGATTTTCACTGTAATCTGTCAAACACAAAGTGTCAATACTGGCCTTAAGGAAGCTTTGTATCAAAAAACTGGTGCCTGTCAATTAACGAAACTGCCACTGAAATACAAATTAGAACCACGGAGTTACCTACAAACTGTTTTTGGAATCTTTCGCGAATTACCGTACATGGCCCCTTCTACACTGTTTAGTACAGACTCAATTGAACATTCTTGTGTCCTTGTGTGCTCGCCTCGCGCTCGGACATGAATATTGCCATATATAATGCAAATCGTTGCAGCTTGCTCTTTGGTTTTTATTGAGCAGCTTTGAGAGTTGCGCTTTTTTAGAATTTTTGAGAACAAATAATTCAACTTAAGAAGAAAAAGTGTTTGTAATTGACTTTTGTCTGTGATTTTTTAAGAAAATACGACCTTTCAAAGGTGATTTATTTAAAGAAGTGGGCAAGAAAGAGCTTGTCACATGCACAATTGCACATAATACATTTCATTCCGATCTTTTAACACTTAAAAGTACAATTTGAATGTACAATTTTCTAAGTTTGTAGACGAGCGTTTTTGGTAACGATCTGAATTACTTTGGTCTTTAGTTTTTAAGAACTTTTAATTTTGATCATCAATCTACAAACTGTGCAAGTCCGAATTTTTGTTATAAGAAAGCATCAGTTTGTTTACAAATTGCATTTCTGAAAGTTTTGTAATAATTTATCTCTAAATGAGTATATTTTTCAATGTTTTCAATTACTTATTGGTCATTCAATTAAAAAGAAAACGAATTTTACAAGGAGGGATTTTGAACTTCTTAATTAATTGCAATTAAGCATTTGTTGAAATGATATTTACAAAAAAGAATTGAAAAGTTGGAAAGTTTTAAGTGATCTTTTTGAAAAAAAAAACTTTTCATAAGCAGAAGTATAAGTGCTTCCACAATTGAGCTTTAAGTAACTCAGAGTTTCGCTATTAATTTTTGCTGGTCAAAATTTAATTTGCAAACATTTTTTTGTGTTTATGTTGGAAGTTCGGTAAACGATTCGTACATCGATTAACATTGATTTTTTATTGTCATAATTAATGTAAATCCCTGCTCGAATCGCTTATCGAAGCTCCATCATAAACACATCATCAGTTCTAGAATATTTTATTATCAAAAAAAAAAAAAAAATAATAAATTAAAATTGATAAAATGACATCAATGAGTAAGCAGTTCAAACCAAAGAGCTTCACTCAGGTTACTATTCCATAATCGTAAAATATGAAACAGACTTTACAAACTAAATGATATCATATATATTATTTCAGTAGTACGTGACTGTTTTTAAGCCAACATACTGAACCGATTTTAATGGTTGAGGTGTCAAAACAATCGAAATTTCCCAAGGACTTCGAGAGTTATAGTTTTATTTCATAAATATTTATAATTCAATTAAAAACTAGCTTTAAAAATATTATAATATTCCAATGAAAATGAACACTTAAAATTCCAATGAACTTTCAAAACAAACATTCCAATTTCCAATCGTGCAAATTAGGTTTGTTCAATATATTGTGGTGTGCGTGGAATTAAAGGCAAGGAATCACTTGAAGTTGTCGGAATAACATTAAGACCACGATTACACGATTCATTTTTCCGGTTGTTTCGTCTTCCGTTTTTTTCACAGATTGGGTTAAGGGTGTAGAAATGTAGAGGGAAGGAAGTAACGAAAGCAGGAAAGAAAATTTCAAAACTTTTTCTGGTTGAACTTTGACGTTTCTGATTTGGCAACCACAATGCTGTTCGGTGGTGTCACAAAAATGATTGAATTGGAAATTTTTTCCGTAATTTAATATAATTATTTATATATATTTTAGAAAAAAGTGATTAAAACATTTTTAATTATTTGTACTGATTATTTTTTTACAAAACAACCCAAATTCCATGAATGCCAAAATAACGAAAGGAAGTACGTACGTTTTTTTCATGAACAGTGTAATCACGAACTAAGATATGAACAAAGTTGTTTATTTCTGTAAATAGAATATTTGTATGTCATCTTTATTAAGTTTGTTTTTCTTTTCAATAATTTTATTAAAGATTAGACTGCACCAGGTGGAACTGCGATTCACAATAATTTGTATGAAAATTTATGAAGTTCAGTTACCGCTTAGTGCGATATATCTCATACAATTTCATACAAATAATGTTTTGCCGCGTCGTTAAGTGTGTGAAGTGTTGTGTGCGGTCTAACCTTAAATGTGAATGAAGAATTTGTATTTGTTGAACGATATGAATAAAAATTATATTGGTTTTCTTTTATATAATTGTATTTATGTCAAATTAAATACAACGTGTAAACATGGAAATTAACGGGGTTACTGTTACTTAATTATTCCCACTGGCTTGGGAGATCTTTAATACATCCAAATTGAATAAGTCCGAAAGAGAAAAAAGATCTTATCTCTATTTCATTATTATTAAGTGTCAGCATAGACATAATACCACTGGAACGTGCATTAAAAAGAGAAAGATGCATTCAGTTTTTTGTGTGTGTTCGGTGTCAGTGTGCCGGTCGTTTGATGGTGTGATTGAATATCAATGAAAAATGAAGAGCACAGCAATACAAAAATGAAGAAGATAAGGAAAAAATCGTATGGAAAAAATCGTTCTGTGTGTACATTTCACACGATTTCTGGAAAAATCTTCGTGGTAAAATCGGGCAATGTAGATCGGGACATAGGAACTTGATTTTTTGGAATTGCAATTGGAAGTGTTTATTTAACGAATTCATTTTCATCTTATGGGAAATCAGGTCTGTTCAATTTATGTTGTGAATGGAAATAAAGTTAATGAACTGGACGTTGACGGAACTAAACGATGCATACAAAATAATAATTATTATTTCACTAACTTGAAATTGCAAGGTGTGAATATCAGTATAGCTTTTCCGTGCGTGACTGTTTGCATTGCTTGGGAGATCTTTAAGACTTCCAAATTGAATAAGTCCGCATGAGGAAAAAGATCTTATCTCCATTTCGCGATAATTAACTGTCACAGACATAATACCACTGCAACGTGTATTAAAAAGAGAAAGATGAATTTTACATAGGTACTTGATTTTTTTTTTTAAATTAAAATAAACTTTAAAAAAATTAAAATAAATTTAAAATTAAAAAATCAATCCATAATTTTGCTAATTTTGCTTCGAAAAGTTGCTTAACCAGAAGGCACTGGTAACATTTCTTCATCATGGCAAGAAGTATTCCTCATTTTCATAGAGAGCGGACGCATATGCTTATTCCTGCGTGGAGATTTTAGGAAGGTTCTGCCTGTTGTAAGGCACGACAGTAGAACAACAATTATTGAAGCAAATATAAAACAATCTCAAAAATAAAAAAAAAAGAAAATATGAGGACAAACGACGATCCCATTTTTAGTAACTGGCTTTTAAAGTTGGGGAACGGTGAGTTGGAGTACTAAAATGATTTGTCTCCAGATGCAATAAAATTTCCAAAATATTGCTATGTCCCCGAAAATATATAAATGTCATAAATGAAGGCAACGTTTTGCAGTTACTTGATCGAGCAATTTCATGCCCCAAAAAGAAGATTGCGAAAAAATAAATGATCATGTTGTAGACAAAATTATTGCAAATGAAACAAACATTTAGTACAGCTATTAATCGATTCAATCTGATGATAGATCCGATGAAGAACTGTATTTTGTTGAGTTCCTAAATAGTGTTTGTCATTCTGGCCTTCCAACTCACAAATTAATGTAAACACGACTGTAATGCTAATACGGAATCTAAACGCTAATGAAGGTTTGATCAATGGGGCGAGGATAATAATAACTCAATTAAGTATTTTCATCATAACATACTGGAAAAACTGTTTTAATTCTGAGAATATCATCAACACCATGGGATACATCTATGCCATTCATTCAACATGATGAGAAAACAGTTTCCATTAAAATTTCATACGGTATCACCATAAATAAAGTGCAAGGTCAAACATTACAAAGAGCTGGGTTGCACTTGCCGGATACTGTCAATTTTATGTAAAAAATTTCTGAAATATTTTCATAACTATAAAAAAGATTGAATCATTATTCCAATGTTATTTTTAAAGAAGTTCTATAACTTCACTCATCATTCTTTCTTACACACATTCACATTCTTCATACACATACATACATGCATACAATAAAATTTTATAAAATACAAAAATTAAGGATTGTTAATTTTAATATAATTCTTCATTTCGTTCGTCATTTTCATTCACAAAATAAAAACATAGAAAAGTCATCTAGACTAAGGAAATATTGTTTCTTGCAATTTAATTTATACAAAATATGACTGAATAAATTCTATATATAAAATAATAAATAAAAACTTTAAGTTCATATCTTATTATTATTTTTATACTAATATGCCGTTTTCATTGGGCCTAATGAGGTAATTTCGTTGCAAATTTCCAAATGAGAACCAAAATTACCTAATTTCCCATACAAAATCAAATTTTGAAATGAGGTAATTTCAACCTCATTTGCACGAAATTAGGTTGGAAATTAGGTGAATGCATCCAGCGGGAATCAGTTCCAAAAGCTCTTAAAAGCTTTTGTATGAAAATATCAATACACTATACTCAACAACATAAAACAGAAAGAGAAAACAACAAAAATAAACGGCTAACTGCCATTCCAAATTCAAAATGAAATGAGATGTCAAATGAAATTAGCAAATTTGATAATGAAAACACTTTTGCCAAATTTCGAAATTACCTCATTTCAGCTCTAATGAAAACGTAGTATAAGTTGTAGTTCATTCAACATCAAGTGCGATCTTACCTTTATTTACATCTACCTTTTAGATATTTGAACAGATCTAATTTCTCATAAATGTGGACAGGCACATAAGGTTCTTCCAACACGATTGAAAAGTGGAAGTGTTTGGCGGGCAACGGCCAACGGGCGCGATCACAAACCTATGTAGAGCTATCCGGATAGTAATTTGTTTATGAATAATGTTCCTTATGGCGGATTTACATGTATCTGCATTTGGTTTCTGCACAAAAAAAGGATGCCAAATACAAAATGTTTATTTGTTAGATAGAGAGAATAGATCAAAATGCAGAAGAACTTTGTTTCTGCATTATAGGAAAGTGCCATAATGCAGAAATGAAGACGAACATATTCATCTTCTTGATGGATCACTTTCACTCGCTCGGATTTTTTGTATGCATCTGTCCTGCTCTACTTTTCTGCATTAAGCAGATGAAGTTACATGTAAATCCACTATTATTGATTACAAGAATTTAGTCTTAATTACAAAAACAACATTTTACACGAGAAAGAAAAAGATATGGTTAACATGCCATCATCAGCTTTACGCTGATAAGCGAGATATAGTCGGCTTTGGATAGCGAATGTTCATGTTTGAGTGTATTTACTCTACAATGAACCATGTTTGTAATATTTTATATTAATTTGTATAAAAGAAAATTAATATAAAAGATTACAAACATGGTTCACTGTAGAGTAAATACACTCGAACATGAAATATCCGGATAGGTTTGTGCTGTTTAAATCCCGTGTAAAAAACAGCTGATGACAAAACAGCTGATGACAAAAAAGCTTTTGCTGTATACATTTGTATCCCAAGCGAAGTGTCAAAAACAACCAATCCGTTCAAAAACCTATATGGATACTAATCTATCTTATATGCTATCGCATAGGTTCTTGATCGCGAAAAACTTTTTGTGCGAGAGGTCTCGCACGGGTAGGCTAGTCTGAATATATTCAGCTTCAAAAGAATAATGAGGAAAAAAGGAACATTAAACTAAAACGTGTCATTATCTCTCTACGCAGCATGTAGTGTATTTATATATTGTACTTTGATAAACACAGACACAACGATCTTTATAGAAAGTTTATACAACTTAATAGAGTTTAAAATAAAATATGAGATATAGTTGATTTCTGTCTACCTTACCTCCATTTATGTTATTATGTTCATATGTTTCTGATTTAAGTGAACGATCTCTTAAACAAAGCAGAGATGTTAATGTATTGGCGCTTCATTATTGTAAAACATTACAAAACTGAGTCATACATAAATGGAGAGATGTGGCCTTAAAATTGTTTTTTTTTTATTTCAATTTGAGGGGGTTTCGATTGAATGTGCGTTAAATAATTTATTTGTTTGATTAAATGCATGATTTGCTCGAGAGTACAGAGTTCAATAATAAAGTTGTGTCAACAGTTTGTTGCTGCTTATTACTGAAGGAAAACAAAAATGGTACTTTGCTTCCAGATGAATAACTTAATTGTAACCTTTAGCGTATTTTAATTTTCCGGGTTCGATTTATTAAATAAACGCATTTATTTGATGTGGTTGGGAGTTGATAAAAAGTTGTATGATTTTCGTTAGTACTAATATCAAATAGGTCTCGTCAATTTTTTCGAGTATCTTATCGAAACTTTATTAAAAATTAGCAATTACCAGAAAATTATAATATCTAGGGTCTTTTAAGACCAAACAGAGCTTGAAACTTTTGTGTTTTGTCTGTAGGCACTTGCGTATAAACATATGCATGATTAGAATCTAGGTGTAATCATCATCATTATATTAATACGTGAAGGTACATTCTGTCCGTCCCTTTTGAACTGACACAATGGCAACATATTATAATTAGTTTTTGTTTAAAAAGATGATCGGTCCACATTAATCTGTGGTGATATGTTGGCTTTAAGGTGGGTAAATGAATGTCATAAAGACGGTCACAACTGAACTGACAATCATTCGCCATCTTATACAAATTCATTGAAAAGTTTTAAAGGAAAACCATAGTGTTGCAGCTGGTGGGTTTATTCATTGACACTAAATACCTGTCAGAGTTTGGTCTCCGGGTATCATTTTGAAAGGTTATAACTTTTGTTCTATTGATCATAATATATTAACCATTTTAATTATAATTTTTTTTCATTTTTAATTTTACCGTAAAGTGTCAACACAAATTTAATTTATTATCTAAAATGTGATGTTAATTTATTTCCTGTCAGCTTAGCGGTTCTTCGGTTTTTAGCATATGTCGGAAAACTATCCCCCCACAGTTTTCCGTCATCTTGGAAAAGAGAACACCAACAACAAAAAAAAAAAAAATATATACTGACTGAAGGTTCGGGTAAAATTTTCTAACATTTCAGTGGACTAATATTAAATTGCCAAACATGAATTTGTTGGTACAATTTGTATGGTCTATAAAAAGATGAGCTACATAAATTAGGTAGTTATCGTTTGAAAGGTTAAGGTGCTTACCAATTTGCTAACTACTTAAGCATTAAACATTATTCAATCTATGTAGCCAACTTGCCCGTCTGGTGACATCACGAAATCTTTTTTTTTTACAAAACTGAAAATGATACCTAAAAGTACTCAACTTTATTTTCAATCTTTTCAATTATTTGTTTCCTCTTCAAGAAATATTTAGTTGATTGTTAATTTTGCATTGTCCTATTTAGATTTTTTTTGGGGCTAAATACGAACTAGTAGTTTCAAAGACTTTTTCAATTATTTGGGGGTATCAGCTGGTAAGACAAAGTTCTTACAGCTTCTTAGCATTTGGCTGCATTTGTAGCAATATCCAATACATATGGATCATTGCACACAAAAATCTTCAATAATGCACCTACCAAGAATTGAAAGCTTTTCTTTTCCTCAAAGAATTCACGACTTTAATGGCAAAAACAGCTCTCTGTTTTGGAAGCATTTAATTCTATAGCATTATTAACGATTCTATTAAGATCGAAATTTAACATAAGTTACTATGTTCGAAGAACATTAAAGTCGATCTGAAAATTCATATGAAATGCTGGGTCGCTTTCATCAGCAAAACAAGTTGTTTTGTAGTTAAAGATTAATAGTACTCATAAAAGTGTTAAAATGTTTCGGAGAGAGAAACAGAGCCTTGATAAAGACTAGCATTCATTTTACGAACTTCAGTCTTGAAACCATGCAAAACAACTTCGATCTTTCTTTTAGAATTTTATTGAATTGAAGTACCTACATATATACAATTAAAATAAAATTAAAGCAAACATATAGTATGTACTAGGTTGATACTAAAAAGGTGAGATAATGCTACGACTTTGATTTTATGAATCACAAGCAGAAGCCTAAATGTCAAAATAAGAAGGTTGATCTTTTAAATTTATTTTTATAAATTTATTTGTTGTCAACTTTGTAAGATTCCGTGAATGGGCGATTTTACACTGTAACAATTCAACCAGGGAAACATGAATAATACTGAAGTGATCGAAATGAAACGGGGATATGTTCTTCCCTGTTTGAAGTGGAATAATAAAGTTGAAAGCTAATACAGACAAGTATGCTTTACTCATACCTATTATATTAGCTCTAGTTCTATGGTTACTTTGGTTATAAGTTCGCCTAGTGTCTGATGGCTCAATAATCATAAACAAAATAAACCACTTAATGATAACTATTGCAAAATAATGTGTGCAATTAAGTGCTTTTAAGAGTGTTGACTAAATTCAAAGTTTATGAACTACAAATACAGTATTTTAGAATTAATCAGTTTGTGCTATCCGGTTTCATTTGTGCCCAGTATTAAAGAGTTCTCCCAAATAACCAATATAAAATACAATTGGAGATAGATGAAGTGACTCTAAAGATTTACCAGTTGTATTAAGGCTCTCCCAAACCAATGCGGAACATTCGTTGCGGTGAAGAAACATTCGCACGTCAAAATTTATTTACATAGTGATATATGAGAGTACCCACACCAACGCGGCGGAGAAACATGTGAAATAATTTTGACTGACGAATGTTTTTTCGCCGCAACGAATGTTTCGCATTGGTTTGGGAGAGCCTTTAAATTCTAAAACTACTAACCCATATAAAATCGTTTTCAATTTTTGTTTACCCATACGAAAAGCAAAATTTGTCTTTAAATATACTCTCACTTTACTTACTTGATATTATAAACTATTGATAATTTTGTCTTAAAAATCAACAATAGTACATACAATTTTTACCCTAATAGATTTTGGCAATTACATTTGTTTTCATAGGATGGAAGAGTATTTTTTAAGCGAAAAATGTGTTTAATTTGAATATGTTAAAATTAATAGAAATTTTAAGGCTTATCGAATATTATTTTAAAGTATTGCTCGCTTTAATAAAATAAAATCAAATACGACACGACAAACCTTTAAAATAACTGACCTTGTTATGTTAGGACAACTGTATTTTCTGTACAACTGGTAAATAATAACAAAATCCCATTTAAAGAAATAATGAAAGTTGGCATAAATATACGATCTGTCATGAAAACAACATTTTTCCAGAGGGGATGGGGAAAGGCATAAGTCAGACAAGCTTATCAGTTGGCAATTAATTGTATTTCTGGGTAAAACAATGAAGCATTTTAAATTTAATTAACTATACGAATACCAAAGGAATGTATCATTTAATTTTTTGTTGAAATAACAATGGTTTAGGAACAGGGAATGTGTATGATAAGAACTCCTATAAAAAAGAAGTCCTTATCTTGCCATACAAGGTGAATATTTATAAAGAAGTTATACATCTGTGAAATGTTAGTTGAAAGAAAGTACCAGTCTAATGAGACTGAGATGCATTTTTGAACTTGTCTCTCAACTCAGCTTTTGATCCATAATATATATGATATATAATCAAAACAAAAACCTAAATGTTAAAAATTAGCCAAGTTCTTCCATATACAAAAACCTTTGCGTAACAAGTCAGCTGTAAAAAGTAATGAGATCTAAAAGTACGCCAAGTTCTAAGTTTATTAATGTTAAATATCAAATATTTTAAGTACATTAATAAGGAAGAACCTCAAAATTATCAGAGAAATCTGTTATTTAATGATTACTGACTTAAATTGAGTTGGTTTACTTGGCAAGTTTTCGTTTCAAAATTGAGTAATTAGGTAATAAAAGAAAACTTGCCAAGTAAACCAACTCAATTTAAGTCAGTAATCATTAAATAACAGATTTCTCTGATAATTTTGAGGTTCTTCCTTTTTACTGTACTTAAAATATTTGGGTGATTCACTGTTAAAAGCTCCTTTTTAGCACCAAAATTGTCCCCTACCTAAATTTAAGAAAAAATTATGAACATTCAAGTGTTGTTATAAATTATGGAATAAATTAATGATTTAAAGTGCGGGCACTTGATTTTATGCGTTTTTGAGAATTTGGGCTTGAAACGGAAATGACGCCTTCCATACGGAAATGATAATCTACCAGTACAAAAATGTTCCTTTTAAAATATTCCTTGTAACAGGGACCGTGTGATTCAGGATGCGTTTAAAAGACTTACGGTATTACAGGAGTTTATTTAAAATTATTAAAATCTAAATTAATTCGATCTACGGAAATGATTGTGTGGTACGGAAATGACATTTAACTAGTAAAGATAAATAATTTGTTACGTTTTCGCTTCTCCAGCTTTCTCAGATTTACGGTCTGCAATTGTCTTTTAGGGGTTTTAAATGCATGGACAAAAATTTTAATGATTTGCAATAAATTCATGATTTTTTTAAGAAAAAACGCATCTAAAGTCATTTCCGTAACCATTTTCTCATCGCCTTAACCCAATAAAGGCGAGGGAAATCGATGTTTTTTAACTTTTTAGATAAGGAAAATAGAAAGAATATATTTTTTTTAAATTTTGTATAACTAACTGCAACATAACTTCATAAGACTGTTACAAAATATTTTTTTTTTATAGCACTTACTAAAATTATATGCACCTACGGAAATGACGAAATTGATGAAACACGTGACGAATACAGCCACTTACTTTGAAATTACACACGAAACTGATGTCCCAACCATTTAATTGAATATATTTCAAAGGAAGCATAAATGAGTTTCTTCATTAAGTCTAAATCCTATAAACTGACGGCCGTTAATTTGAATTTATAAGCATTTAACATTTTTTTACGGAAATGATGCAAATACATGGAGACACATGTTTGAAAGTTAATTGTTTAAATAAATAAATTTAATTTTTAGGGAAGTTGTATTTAACTACATATTCTTAATCCTGGAGCGCAGTCAAATTAAAATGTATGCATTTAAAAACAAACAAAAAATCCATTTTTCCGCGCTGAAACAAGGAGGAGACAAGCGACGGAAATGACATTTGGACCATAAAAACAATAATTTTTTTATTACATATTTGCAAATATTTAAAATTTAGAAGTGGCCCAGTTAGAAACGTTGTTTACGCTGTTATTGACTTCAAAATAAATAAAATATTTATAATTTGTTGAACCATTTTTGGTCGGGGCCACAAAAAGGAGCTTTTAGTGGAGAATCACCCATTTGATATTTAACATTAATAAACTTAGAACTTGGCGTACTTTTAGATCTCCTTACTTTTTACGGCTGACTTTTTACGCAAAGGTTTTTGTATATGGAAGAACTTGGCTACTTTTTAACATTTATGTTTTTGTTGTGATTTCACTACTTTTTGCAAAGTTTCTTTTTATCAGGAAAAGTGGGTGGAATAAACGCCCAATGAAAGCCTCATAAGCAAAGTAAGTTTTTAATGTATGCCTTTTATATGTACTACAAGTACTACCCTCTCCCAACTTGCTCCATTGAAATGATAATAATTGATAAGGAGTGGGGAAACGCCCCTGCATGAAACATTTCATAATTTTTCTTTGTATACACCTGAAAACGAACCGCTTTACCAAATTTCATAATCCTGCACTAATCGAAAGTGCTCTCAATATATTTAATATTAATTTCGTGAAAATGGGTGGTTGCCACGCCCACTGAATGTAAAATCTCAAATTCTTAATTTTCCCTTTGCGTGCATGTGAAGTCCTATCGGTCTACCAAATTATATCATTCTACGACAATCAGAAGTTCTCTACATAGGTTATCAATTCTGAGAAAATGGGCTGATGCAACGCCCCTAAATGGTTAATTTAAAATTTTCCAATATTTTCTTTGTATTGATCACATGATCTACCAGTCTACCAAATTTTTTTATACTGCCACAATCCGAAGTGATCCATATAATTAATAACAATTCTGAGAAAATGGGCGGATGCCACGCCCCCTGAATATTAAATATAAAAGTTTAAAATGTAACCTTTGTTTGCAGTTTAAGTTCTGCCGCTCTACCAAATTTCATCATTCTTCGACAACCAGAAGTGCTCCATATAATTGATATCAATTCTGCTAAAATGGGCGGATGCCACGCCCTCTGAATGTAAGATCTCAAATTTTTAAATTTTGCATTTACTTGCACTCCTAGCCATACCGTTCTACCAAATTTCATCATTCTACGACCATCAGAAGTGCTCTTCCTAATTGATATCAATTCTATTCAAATGGGCGGTAAAACCTCAAATTTTAAAATTTTGTCTTTGCCTTCACTTTAAGCCCTACCGCTGTACTAAATTTCATCATTCCACGACAATTACAAGTGCTCCAAATAATTTATATCAATTCTATGAAAATGGGCGGGTACAATGCCCCCTGAATGGAAAATCTTAAATTTCCTTTGTGTACACCACAGGGCCCACCGTTGTGTGAAATTACAAGATTCTACCATGTCGGGAAGTGCTCCATAATTTTGATTATCTGTCAGTGAGTGAGTCAGTCAGTTACGGTTTTTGCAATTTTTGCAGTCTTATATATTGGCAACCACTGATGCTAAAGAATTGAAATGTGATGAGTTGAATAAACCTGGTGAGCTTAGCAAATGCTGCGAGTTTGAAGTTTCTGACTTTATTGGCACTGAAGTTAGAGGGGGGTCGAAAATCGCCTGAGTTTGATCCCGTAAAAAGGGTGTAGTGCCAGAACTTGGCTGGGTACTACCGTGCCCTTTGATCACTTCAGCGAGTTTGGAAGTGAGACACTTTTTTCATACACTTCAGTTAATTCATTAAAGCACTCTGATATGGATTAGATGTTTTTAGATTAGATGTTTATTGACATTTTCAAAAGTACAATTTCATTTTATTTACAATTCATAAATAAGTTACAAGGCATGACATTAAAATGTCGTCTGCCTGTGGGGCATTTTTGCTAAACATTCCAGTATAATAATAGTATTAATTTAATTTTCAATATTCTATAAAATCAAGTATTCTCAAGTTCTATTTTCTTAGTCAAGTAAAATTTAAATCAAGGCCAAATTAACGGTGTGAATCAGTCATCGCATTGCTTCGATTGTTTGTATACTTTTCATGTGAGCCATCCCAATAAATTTTCTTTTATTTTGAAGTCCGGTGAATAGGAGACCAATGCAGCAATAGAAAATTTTTCCTTAAAATAATGATTTAAACACTCGAGCTGCATGAAAAGGAGCATTATTTTGTTGAAAACCAATGCGGTTTGTCAAAGAAGATCATTGGTTCGCGGAAACAATGCTTCTGGCAATGATTTGTAGTACCAAGATGACTGGAAATCAGGCATCTTAGTACTTTCAACTGCCAAGTTAATTGTTCCCTAATAGGATATTGCGGCCCAGATCATTACGCCTCCTTCCCTGTTGTGATTTAGGTTCAGAAATAACTAATTTTTCCTCAACAAGTTGGCTATAGTAATTTTTCCACGATATGAGAAAAGAGGAACGATTTCTCAACCGTCATTACAACGGTTGATCACAGCGTAATGGCCTTGATTTAAATTTCACTTGACTATCTTAAATCACTGTATAACTCTCTTAAACATCGAATTCTGGAATTTTTGTTTAAAGCTGGCGGCAGCACACACTGTTAAGTAAATAAATTTGTCGAAAAAAAATTTAAACCATCGTTTTTCTTCAAGTTTGTATGTGCTTCTAATCTTATGACGCGATAAAATTACTTAAAAAAGTGACTCAGCTAACATTTATTCTCTTGGCTGCCGTTAATTTTTGTTCTTGAAGTGCAAGCATAGGTTTTGCTATGGCACATTAAATAGTCTCTCTTGTGTCATATAAAATTTCGATCTCTTTGGCGTATAACACGATACAAATCAAATTCAGTTATCAAAAATGACTGCTTCTAACCTTATGACGAGGAGTGTATATGGCAAACTTGTCTTATAATTAGGTTCCAAAAGTGACATAGAAGTGTGATGGGCATTTTCATATGACAGAATATACATGCCACAATACACGTGGTATTTATATTGTCATACAAATATTTCTAACACACTTATTTGTCACTTTTGGATTTGTCATATATATGGCAAGTTTGCCATATATATATGATAATGTAATAGCACCTTAAATATGGATTTTAGTAATTTTTGTTTTGCTTTTAGATTAGTTAAATCAAATTTTGAAATTTAAACAAATTTTTAAGGACTTTTAGTTTAGTAGTAGCCCGTAGCGTAATGGTTAGTGCGTTCGACTGTCACGCTGGAGGTCTGGGATCGCTTCCCAGCCTCGTCCACCTAAAAACTAAAAAGTTTTTTTTCAGGGCTACTGCCTCTTGCCTCCAATAGTATCACTTATCACGAATAAGTGCTTCTCGTCTAGCCGTTCGGATTCGGCATACAATTGTAGGTCCCTTCCATTCCTTTCGAAAGGCGCACACAGGAATGGTTGCGAGTTGTTAGTCACTAGGCCCTGGTTCTTCATGAGCCGTTGTGCCACCCGATTTATTTTTTTTTTAGTTTAGTTAAAACGGGATTGCAAGAGTTCTTAGTTTAATGACATTAGCTTTAGTTGAAACAGATTTTCGAATGAATTTTAGTTTATTTTTTTGGACTTTTAGATTACTTAAATCAAATAAATGAAGTTATTTTTGGACTTTTAGATTATTTAAATCAAATTAAACAAATTTTTAAGGACTTTTAGTTTAGTTAAAACGAAATAATAATAAGTATTTTTAGTTCACTTGATATCTGCTCTTTTCAGACTTTAAAGAGATTTTCAGACGGTATGGATTAAAAAGCTTTCCCTGAAGATTCGAGACCTATAAGATAATGCGTCAATACAGTACTCATAAAGAAGCTTCCAATTTGAACCATTCAGATAGCTTGTTACCTCTTCCGCTTGCAGAGCGCTTTAACCGAAGTGGGCCCATCTTATATCCGTCAGCATGTGACAGACGCCAATGAAATGGTATACATCTCTCTTTTGCAGAGTATACAATTATCGGAACCCTCGTTACGGTGTGGCAAATAGTTTAGTTTGACCAGCTCTCCTCTTATTTTAAAAATGGTGCCAATCATGCGGTTGCTATGGGCAGTGCTGAAATATTTTTTTTTCGTTAAGATTGTAGACATATGTCGAATAAAAGTGTCTTTCGGTGGATGCACCTTTCAATGCAGGAATATCTTTCGTGCTCCACGGTGACTGCTATTACTTCATAGAGCGATTTTTTGCATTGTGCAGCATTCATACCCCAATTTAATGTGACACCACAGTCAGCGGCTAACAAGTTCTAGGCTTTTACTAAAAGTGATTTTTGTCGAACTCTGCGTACTCCATAATCATTCTCCGTAGTCTTGACTCTCCGATATGTAGTACATATATTAAGTTTCCAGTAGTTGCTTTGGCTTATAAAACGAACATCGATGAACCACTCAAGTTGATGGATTCTTCCTATTAAAACTAGCTATAATTAAATAGCTCTCACCCACTAAGCCGGTATATTATATTCAGTGAACGTAAAACCACTTAATAAAATAAAATTGCTAGATAAACGATGTTTGAGGCTCTAGCTTCTGCATCTTTTTCCTATAAACGATAAAAAAAAATTAAGGTTATTCTTGTAATATTGAATAAAATCCCTCCACGACCTCGACTGCTCTCCTCTATGTGGTTACTGTGTCAGTTTTGAAGTCATCTTTCAAAAGGAATACTTTAATAATAGTCAATTAAGTTTTTAATCAGTATTTTTATTTCTTCCTATATATACAATGTAATGTATATTAATTTTTCATATAATTTTAAATAAACCAATAAGACACCATAAACTTTATGACCAGACACCGAGTGAGAACTAAATTGCTCGTTATCGAATGTGCATTATTTATGATGTTGATGGCTCTATATATACATAGTTAATATATACTTTCTATTCATTGATGGTTTTATTATTTGTTTTTTTTTTCTTTTCTACCAAGTATTGAGATAAAATAAGAAAACAAAAGATCTTACGTAATTATGTGTAAATAACTTTTATTTTTTGTTCTATTTTCAGCCGCGTTACATTGCCATTGACTGTTGAAGAGGTAAACTATTTTAAATTGAAGTGTGCTAACAACTATTCATATTGATGATTTTTAATGTGTTTTTCTTCTCTTCTATTTTTTGTTTGCGGTTGAATAGTATCAAGTTGCACAACTTTTCTCTGTCGCGGAAGCATCCAAAAACGAAACAGGAGGTGGTGAAGGTATTGAAGTGCTTAAAAATGAACCATTCACTAATTATTCTTTATTGGGTAAGAGAAGTTTGTTCTAAAAATTAGTATACTCCTCATTATAATTTTTCTTTGTTTTTTTTCTAAATTAAGGTGGAAAATATAATTCGGGCCAGTATACATATAAAATCTATCACTTGGCATCAAAAGTTCCAGCTTTTATAAGACTGTTGGCCCCAAAGGGTTCATTAGAAATACACGAGGAAGCATGGAATGCTTATCCATATTGTAGAACTGTTATAACGGTAAGGTTATTTATTTTTTTTTTTGTTAAAGTACACAATTTTTGTTAAGGAAATTTGTCTTCTAAAGATGTATTTTTTCTATTTAGCAACATAAACTAGTTTTTAATTTAAACACAAGACAAAGTATTTTAATTTGCTGTTGGGTTAAATCAACAAATGAGTAATTAATGATGTCTCATATTTATATCTTAGAATAGGTATTTCGGGCTAAAGTTAATAACTTAAGCGTTTTAAATTATTTTTTCCCCAAAGCAATTCTAAGGAAATGTTAGTGTAAAATAATTTAAAATAAAGTTAGTTTAGGACAAAGAAAAGCTCAATACAGCGCAATCTTATCTTCATAGATAGTAGTCCTAATAATTAAGTTAAATTATTACACTTAAAGTAAGACGACGAAGTATATTCCCACGAAATATACTATCAGAATTCAGAAAAAAAAAAATATTACAGAATATTGTCATCACAAACAGTATGTATACCAAAAAAAAAAAAATAAAAAACCTACCCATACTATCAGCAATATGAAAAAATTTATCGTACGATCCGATTTTAATTGCTTTAGCAGACATTTTCATTTCAATTTTTAATAAGTCACCACATACAAAATTGTTTGACATTCACCTGCTCACACCTTCATATATATTATATGACCTTGTTTACTTAATATGTTTGGTTGGCATTTTTGTTTCAGTCCTACTCGTATGCGATATTTTCTGTTGGGCTAGGTCTTGTATTGTTTATTTAAGATCGTGGTTTAAATTTTCTTATAGTACATATCGTCGTTGATATTATCTCAAATTACTGCAAATTTTCAGGGAAGAAAAAGAAATATTTTCTTTTTAATTTGTTTGTTTTTTATTTTGTTCGTCGTATGAAGCAAACAATTGATATGTTTTTCACTATTGAAATATTTTTTATCGAACCTTAAAACAGCTCACATTGTTTTAAAATAAAAAAAAATCAAAGAATGTTAGATATATATAAGACTGTTTGCAGTAACAACGATGATCTATAAGTACATAATATGTTAGTACCATGACGGTAACATATCTAAGTTTTTAGAGATTTTTTGTATGCCTTTGTATAAGTTAAGTCGTCAATAATAGTTTCAAACAAACTAATTATCTTTAAATAGTTCAAATACATAATGTTAACTAAAACCGAAAATTTCAGCATCCAAGTGCCGTGACTATTTAATTTTCAAGCCAACCAATTTAAAATACTCTTTTTTGTGCTAGAAGATTACATCAGCGATAGATATTTTCTAAATCAAGCTACTACAAGTGAATTTGAGTAGGAACAATCAAAAATATAATTTGATTTCATTCATTATTTTGGTTTGAATGTTAACAGTGTGCTCACTGTTGTCAAAATTACGCTATTTATAGTATGAAATTTTATTTATAATTTGTAAACTTTGTAGGAAAGCTTTGTCTGCTCTAGCTAATCCAGGCCAGCTGTCTTATTTAAGTTATTATCGAATAACACCAATTTATAACAACAAAATTATTACTTCTGAGCAAAAAATTACCTATTAACATGCATTTTTCTAAATTAATTATGATAAATATAAAAACAAATAATCTTAAAAAAAGCTCGAAATAATAGTACCTAAACACCTGCAGCTAAAATGTTTATTAACCTAAATTATTTTCATTTAAGATCCACCCATTACAGTTATAGCTAAATTATTTATAAGAAATAGAGTACTTTCAGAAATGGATTAGGAGACTTGCAAGTAAAGCAAGTTTCTAGTCTGTGATTTGTCAGCTTTAAAAACATTGCCTTCAAATGAAGATGAAGGGAACCTTTATTGGAAAGCTACTGGAAAGTTACCCAAGAAATATCTACTTAATTTACAATGAATTTTGTTCTTATCAAAATTGTCAGCTGTGAAATTATAAATCAGTTCTTGTATAAATCGTTTGTGTGGTAACCTTGTTGAAGTAAATTGAAAACGACATTTTCTGTAGTTGACTGCATATGAAGTCCCTACTCATAAATGATATGAATAATTTTTTTGTTTCGATACATTTTTTAGAATTAGTTTTTCAGTGCGAGATTAAAGTTAAACCCAAGTTGGTGCTCACCAAATTTGATATCCAGCTCTATTGTGAGTTTCACACGGAAAACAATACGCCCTAAAATGTTTTGTTCGCCCGGATTTTTAAAGGCTATAGCAAGTTTCACCCTCCATTTTACAACAATTATGGCCTTGCTGGCCACAAAAAATTAAATGGAAATCTTGCTGTAAATGAAATGACACATACCACACGAAAAAATAATGCCGTCAATTGTGCCAATAAGGGAATTTATACGAACAGGGAACATTTTTCACCCTGAGTTTCGGGCGAAAAGGGAAGAGTTAAAATGTAATTTTTCCGGGGGGATTTTCTTTCACGTGGAACTCACAATAGGGCTGACCATGATTTAAGTGTAGACAAATCTATTTCCAGAGTTAACTAACCCTGGTTTAAGCCACAACCAAAAAAAAATAAGTTTAAATATTAAAATTTATATTATTTTTTTATTTTATTTTCAATAGAATCCTAAGTTTATGAAAGATGGATTTAAAATTTTTATAGACTCATTACACTTAGCAGGACCTGGAGATTTAGAAAATGTAAGTGCACCAAAGTGATTGATAGTAATCGCATTTTTTTCTGTTATAATTTCATGTCTGAATCTAAACAACGGTGATTTGGTTTGTATGATGTGTGGTGTGGCTTCTTATTTAACTTGAAACAAAAACCAAAATCAAAAAAAAAAACTTATATCTACTAACACAAAATACGCAATCTTATCTAAACTAACGCTTGGTGTGGTAACAACACTCTTTCTACTCAACACACACCTTTAAACAAAACATATTACATATTGTATTGTAAATTGTGTTAAAATATAATGCTTAAGAATCCTGGCTACATGAAAGAGAACTTTATGATTTGCATTGAATCCCTCCATATCGCCGATGTGGGAGAGCAAGTGAATGTAAGTTTTATAACTGCCTAAAACTTTAAATAGAAAACTATAGTAGTTTTATGTGTGTTTGTGTAATGTGATGTGTTGTTTTTGTGTTTAAAATCGTTGAGGACGCATTTTAATATCAATTTAATGTTGTTTTGGTAGGTTCATGAATTGCCACCAGAGAAGCTTAAAGTACGTGATGTTGTTCACATTGATATTGCCAACGATGCTGTGACGCCTGCCGATTACAAACCTGATGAAGATCCAACAAAGTAAGTTTTTTTTTTTAAATAAATCGTATTTGTAGTCGTTATTATTAATTTAAAAAAGTATATTATGCATTAGGCCTTAGAGATCGTCGATACGGTTTTTTTTCGGAAATCAGTGTTTTTGCTTCGAAGTATTATTTTGAACAGTTGTTAAATAATGTTGCAATGCGATGAAATAAGTTTTTGAGTGATTTTTCGACAGGTTCATATGATTTTTTTTCCGATGTCCTCTGACAGAAATTGTTCGCGGAACTTGCTTCCGATTTGAAGTAAATTGTTAAACAAATGTAATTAATACAAAAAATTAATTAAAAAAGTAATTTCTGTACTTTTAGCTTGACAATGCGATCTTCTAATGAGCCTTATGCAACAAAAACCCGATGTAACACGAAACTACATATCGTGGCATATTGTATCTTTTCCTGATTACTTTTTTGGCATATTACAAAATAAAAAAATAACAATTTTTGTTGACTATTTTAGTAGTTTCGCATTTTAGAAAAATGTTTGTCCCTTGCTATTTTTTATGGTTGCGCAAAGACGGTATATACAAAAACATATTATTTGGGGACTAGAAAAACAAAACTCAAGAATACTTCTTGTTTCATCTTAATACAACAATTTTTCACTCAGATAGACCGGCATTCGTGTTAAAAATACTGAAACAATTTATTGTTTTGATAAGTGTAAGTGAGTTCTTAAATGCTTTTCTTTTAATATTTCTTTGCCAAGTTTTATATGCGAAGTGTCGTTGTGTGACCGCTTGAAATGACGGATTATGTTTCTAGTAGTTGCTTTCCTCTTCCGGAAACATCGCGCTGGTGTCTATGCCTATTTTTGACGATTTTTAAAATCTATCTTGCACGCGTATTCACTGAGCAGTTTTTAATATTACATTTAATTTTAAATTAATTAACAAATGTTGCTAATATTTTTTTTTGGTTTGCAGATTCAAGTCAGCAAAAACTGGTCGAGGTCCGCTGGTTGGACCAGACTGGAAAACCAAAGTAGACCCTGTTATGACTTGTTACAAACTAGTTACATGTGAATTTAAATGGTTTGGACTACAATCTAGGATAGAAAGTTTTATTCAGAAATCAGAGCGGAGATTATTTACAAATTTCCATCGGTAAGTTAAAAACTTTATATTTTAATATTTTTAAATGTGATTTTACATATGTATGTTATGCACACTGTACTCTACATATATAATCAGATTTGTTTATTTATGTAAATCAACTTAATAAAAAGTAGCATACATCATATTATTCTAGTCAGGAGGATTTCCCTATCAAGCATCAAGGAACAAATAAATTAAATAATGACGTACTTAAAATGAGCGTATTTAAAAATATATTATAGCGCTCCAATTTTTGTGACCATGGCATTTGTATCAGTGCAAACTACATGCCATCGGTCTGACAGCGATATCGCGGCCCTTACACCACTAAAATGCACTTTCAAAAAATAACAACAAAAATAATCCCTACAAAAGAGCTTTATACGGCTCCAAATTTACATCACTAAAGCATTGTACCCATACTAACTATAATGCATCAGTCTGGCAGCGATACCGCGCATCTAACATCACTAAAATGTCATTTCAAAAAGCACTTTCAAAATGCATTTTTGTGGTGGTAGGTATGTTTTGCACTGATACAGACTGTACTTGCTTTTTAGGGGTCAGTTATAGCGATCAGGAAAAGTTGAAACAGTATGAAATTAAATATTTTTTCATGATGGTCGTTTATAGCGAACAGGAAAAAATATGTCAGTTGGCCAGCCTACCGCCAAGTTTTCGTGATTGAAATGCACACGAAAAACTTTTTCGTCGCCATTCTGTCAGTGAAATTGGAATTTTTTTTTCCATTTTGTGAGAAATTACGATCAGCTAGCACGAAAAATGAATTTGCACCAGTGAAATAAATAAACAATTTTTAACAAAAAATAATTGTTCAATTGAAAATTTTATTTGATCAAAATATTCTATGAGTTATTTGTCATCGATTAGTGTAGCATTTGTGTTTCAAATCATATGAAAGTAGTGCAAAAAATTCATTTGAAAGTTTTTCTTGATTCGTTTTCCTGATCGCTATATCTGGCCCCTTAGGTAGAACAACTTAGAACAGGTTTTCTGTTCTAACTTGTCTGACGTTTCTCACAAACCTGTGCTGTTATGTTCTGATCTGACTTTTTCCTCACTGAACAATCCTATCAATTTTTACTGTTGGATATTCGATATAAGGACATAAAGGGTTTACAAATTTTAAAAGACATTTCAAATACTTTTATTTTGTTAACTTTTTAGATTCAAAAACTTTTTTTTTTTTTTTTAGGCAAGTGTTCTGTTGGGCGGATCGTTGGTATGGACTAACAATGGATGATATTCGTGCCATTGAAGAAAAAACCAAAGAAGAACTAGATAGACAACGCCAAGTAGGTGAAGTGCGAGGTACACGTGCTGATTCCGACTAAATTCCATGTCAATATTTTCCAACAACAACAACAAAACTGAGCATTATAGTGTTAAAAAAACGTAAAGTAAAAACATAGCAAAACAAAAAAAAAAAAAACAATTATAAAACAAAAGCAGCAAACTGAAAAAAAGCAGTAGCAAATAGGCAAGTAAAAAATTGAGCAATGAAAAATTGAAAAAAAAATATAATAATTATTGTAAAAATATGCAAGTAAACGGTAAAAACGATTAAAAAAAGGAAAAAGAGATAAATGTGTTATTATTGATATAGATATATATATATATATAAAATATTATTTATTTGTAAATGCGCCTAGGTGTATTATTCTATTCTCTTATAAATGTGTGAGGAAATAAAAGAAAAAAAAAGAAAAGAAAAAATAGAATACAAAAGTTATAATAAAAATCAGTAAAAAAACAATGCCAGACAAAAAGTAATAATAACTACTTTTCAAAGAGAAGTTTAAATAAAAGGAAATTAGTATTAAAAATATATATATTTAACTATAAATAAATTCAAACAGAATAAAAGCAAAAAAAAATAGTTTATTACATGAAATTAAGTATTTTAATCGTGAACGTATTTAACATTTACATACATATATACAAATTATAAATATATATCTCTATATAGATGAAGTTATTGGGCAAAGTTACACAAAACTCATTATTTCAAGAACTTCGATGCATAGTTTAAAGAGGTGATTCCTATCGGAATTGCTCTCAATTCTCATAAAGGGTATCCATTTAAAATATGAGAGTTTTTTTTATTATAAATCGTATATTAATTATTTATTTAACGGTACTGTTGAGCATTATTCGTTGGCAAAAGTATGCCATTACAGAACGCTTTGGCAGCTCTTCGTGGCACATTCAGTCGATTTAATTTCTTGGAAGGAATGTAACCTACATTTCTTAACAGGAAAGGTTATTAAGGTTAAAATTCGTTCTTCGTACAATTCGAAAAAGAGGGAGGATACGATGATTGGGCATCGATATTTACGCGCTGACATCTTTTAACATTTGTATTGCTTTGTTTTGGTTATAAGAATTACTAAATAACATATACTAGCACTGACTACGGTGAGTGCAAACAAATAAGACAAATTTATATCCACCTTAGGTCATTATTTGCATGCAAAAAGTTGTCCTTCAGTTTAATTTTCGAGGACGATAAGTAAATGATACCAAGATACTATAGAGGTATGATTTCTTGCAAAATGATGCATTCAATTCACAAAATTATTCGTAAAACAATTCCAGTCAGTCGACACACACCAACTAAAATTTTGCTGTCCATTAGATAAATTAAAATAGTTTGAGACATACTTAGTTAATATAATTATTCCTCCTTCGTGACCTTTTTTAAAATAACCTAAAGCCCATTTAGAATTTTAACATACTTTGCTACTTAACGGTCTCTTCACCCGCGCCCCTGATGTTCCGTCTGGGACACGGCAGCTATCCTGCTTTTAGGAAATATTAATTATCTAAAACCGTTTAAAGTGAAAATATATGTAAACAACCTAAACAGTACCCGGACTATCTAATGTGGATTTCCTTTCAACAAAAAAATCAAATCTGTGAAGGGGAAATTTGATTTTTTTAGAAGAAAAGATCAAATTTTCTAAACAAATCAAATCAAAAATTAGAAAGATTTACACCGACTTGCACACACACTAGGAAGATATGACATTTCTCTGGTTAATGTTTACGTTTGGCTTTTCAGTCAATTTGTTCAATTAAATTATTTCCGTGGTAAAAGTATAAAGTTCACGTTCTTCAGTAAATAAAATAAAATAAATTAAATACAATTTACTATATGTAGATAGAATAACAATTTTCCATTTTCAAAAAAAAAATTTAAGAATTGTGCGTTCGGGCCTGTCGAATTGCACACACATACAATCACAGAAAAAAAATTATTATACTTAGTATACTTATGTCAATTTCTTTTCAACTGTTGGAGATCAAATCTTTTTCTTTTTTGCTGTAAGGAACTCGCAAACAAAATAAATTTTTTTCTGTGATTGAATGTGTGTGCAATTTGACAGGCCCGAACGCACAATTCTTAAATTTTTTTTTTTTTGAAAATGGAAAATTGTAATTCTATCTACATATAGTAAATTTTATTTAATATATTTTATTTTATTTACTGAAGAACGTGAAATTTATACTTTTACACCACGGAAATAATTTAATTGAACAAATTGACTGATCACAGATTTCATTTTTTTGTTGAAAGGAAATCCACATTAAAGATTTCTTTCAATGATGTAATCAGATAGCGCTTTAGAACTAGGCACACTTCTTCAGAGTGATTAGCGGTTTCTTTATGCACCCTGCTAAATCCAATAAAAAAAATTAAATCTTGTAAGGGTTGATCATGTAAATCTTTCTAAGTGTTTGCAGGTGTTGCACTATATGTGTCGGAAGGACCATCATCATTTCATTTCAGTTCATCCGTTAAATATCTAGTGCGCTGATTCCTTATTTGGCTTTAAAAGAAGTAGCCATTAGAAAAAATTCCAACACTTTTGAGCATCACTTGAATTCATTTGATAGTGGTGATTTTTAAAGTGTTTTTATTTTATAACTAAAAGGTTAGTTTTTTTATTTATTTAATTTCTTTATGTTATGCTTAGGTGTTCATTTCGGAAGCTATGCTTCCATTGTCAGTCAGCTTTGCATAAACATATATGTACGAAAAAATATAAACCATGAGTTAGTCTATTATGATACCTCATGAACTTATAAAATTCAGTGCTTTTAGAGACCTATGGCTGCTCCATGCTTTGGATATTCTAGAACACCTTACTTTAGCAAGACGTGTAGCGATGGTTGTACTGCATGCCTGTTTTTATTTTATCTGCTAAGCTAGTTCAATTTTTGGTGAGCCCTTTAGTTTTAAAATAATTATAGTGACCCTGCAACCAATATTAAACTGCTGTGGTCATTCTTCATGAGAGATGATTTGCTATAGTTTATTTTTTTTTTAATGGATAGTGATTCCAAAAATTTAGTAACGGCAAGGGATGATGCTGCAACAGCCAAATTTATAAACGTTTATAAAATGTATAAACCTTATTCTATGGACTAAGTACAAAATGTTATTTAAAAAACAAAACTTCGTCTTAGGGCCAGTTTGTTCACAGCTGATTATTTTTAATCCATGATTAGTGGAGCTGGGAAATCCTCAAATGTTTTTGTTGATCAAATTTTGTTTAAAAAATTCAAAGTATGAGTTGCTAATCATGGATTTCACTAATCAGCCAATTTTGGTTGATAAGCGTTAGTTAATTAAAGTCTATGAAAGTCACATACTTAATTTAACCCACTGTGAACAAACTGGCCCTTATTGACGTTTACTAAGTTAAACCACCGAACATATTGGTTAAGCGAAGGAATACTTATTGAAGTAGATTTTCGTTTTATTTTTATTAATAGGAAATTTTATTCCATGGACTAACTCTTATCCCATGGTTTTGTAAACTCATGGAATAAAGGTGGAATAATCGTTTTTTGTATTAATACGGCTAGAGTTATTGGATAATGGATGGGAGTGGGGTTAGAAGTTCTTTTAACTTATTTTCCTAACGCTCGCACTGTGCTTGTTCATATTAATGGTATTAAAAACCCCTTCAGTGTGCGCTCTATTTAAAAAACTATTATGGTAAAATAATCGGGACTAGCGAGGTATCCATTGGAACGAAAGAAGAAAAAAATTAAATTTGTGATATTCTTCCGAACCAATCGATCGAAGCAAAAATCTTCCGATTTGTATGAAATCACACAATTTTATGCTCCGACGAAAAAATCGTTGCGACCGAACATCATTGAACAGCTAAATAGCAAAAACAAATATTTAAGCGGGAAGTTTCAAAAAAAGTTTCGCTACATAAACATCGTGGCCATGTTTCCACGAAAACCCTCAGAGCGTACATGGGTAACAAAAATCTTAGCTGCTGAGCGTGCTCTTTTTTGAGAGTTCGAAGCTCTCCGAATGAGTTCAGCATTACGGGCTGTTAGTGTGAAGAAGTTTAGATTCGCTGTACTCGAAATCACTTGTCTACTGAATATATCGATGAGTCAGATAAAACAGGATGTCCAGTGTACGATACAAGTTTATTATAAAAAATAATAATATGTCATAAGTAATTCTGTATAATAATTTCTATAACGAATAAGATAATTTAAATAACTTATTTAACATTAGTTTCTTCAATTTTCTCAATAGCATAGAAATAGCTTTATAAAATAATAAAAAGTAAAAGAGAGTGTACCGAAGTTAATTAATTACGTTCTTGGCCTTGAAAATTGAAAATAAATTTGTTTTATTTTAATGGTTTTAAATAAGTAAATATTTTTATTAAACATCGCGTAGTAGCAACAACCATTGATGGATCTCTTCAAAATACACTGAAAATTGTACCACGTTGAAATGAGTATTTGTTCTGCTTTGTCCAATACTTACATATATATTTCGAAAGTAACTTTCGAACGTCCAACACCACCACTCTCAAAATATATTAAAAAAAGCATCCACTATTTTAATTAACATTTACTAATTCAACCTCAAACAAAATTTTAACTAAAAAATCTGAATAAAATTTTTAGCAGCAACAAAAGTAAATATGTGTATTCATATATATTTACATAAATTTTCTTCTTAAATTTAATTAAAACGAACAGAAAAAAGTTAAATATTTAAATTAATACAAACAAATTAATAAAGACAAACAAAAAATAGTGGTATTATTTCTACAAAACTTTATTTTTCGCGCTGATCACTTGTAAGATATATACTGTACGTAGTAATACAAGAAATCTATATATATTTATTTCTTATAATTTGTAGAAATTAAAAAGTTAACATACACAAGAAATTTTTAAATAGAAGAACAAAAATGTCTATGCATTAAAATACACCTTTACACTCCTACTACCATTAGTTAGTTTTTCTTTATTGTTCTTTGTTTAGCTCTTTCAATTTAAATAACATAATATAGCAAAGAACATAACATACACTCATACACACACACAAAATGGTGTATTTTTTAATTATTTTATATTTATGAAATTCAAAGAATTTTTAGATATTTAAATGTGTAACGAATGGGTAACAAAGATGTTAATAAAACAACAAAATATTATATTACAATTTTGAATTTCTTAATCTCCATTGTAATTCCTTTATTTTGTAAAAATAAAACAAACAAAATTCAATTACAAATAAACTAAAAAGTACTAATATAAAACTAAACAAGTTATATTTAAAAAAAAAAAAGTAAAAATGTTTTTAAATACAATCTAATTCGAATGTTTTAATTTTTCGAATATGTTATGCGTTTTTCTTTGAGTTTTTATTTAACAAATAACAAATCCGAAATTTCAAAGTAGAAAGGGCAAAAATATATGGGGCTTCGTCTACCTAGTGCCCAGAAATGAGACCTATGGCAATGATAAGTCTACCAACGTATGAGTATTTTTTTGTCCTAAAAAATTAAATTTGGCTAAAACAAGCGACCAAAAAACAAGAAAAACACTTTGCAAATTGGAATAAACAGAGACGAATTGTTTTATATTTTATAATTTTATTTGAATGTTGCATCAAGAATTGCATTGTGCATGTTGTCAGCTAAGGGTTGGTGCTGATGTTGGACCCAACATAAATACCACAAAATGGATATGACGTGCTTCGATCGTACGACGTACTTTTAAACAAGTACATTAGTAGTGCTTCAAGGCATTTCCTCCTCCCCCTGGCGTGTTAACCAGTGTGTACATGTTAAGTTGTAACGAAATCTCGTAGAATTAAAAGATTTCGTTCAACTTAAAACTTAATTCATATTTGAAAAGAACGTAGTACTTTACTATAGATTGCATGATAGATGGACAATTTGTTTTATTTAATACACTTTGAGATACTTGAAATAAACTACAAAAAGAAAAAAAAAAAAAACTACAAAAAGAACAAAAACTACAAAAAAAACAAAAACTACCAAAAGAAAAACACATTTCGCTTAATTGAATAAACAAAGTAGAATTGTGTAATGTTGAAAGGAAAAATCTATTTTGTAATATCTAAACCCCATGGTTTACAGTTCTGTGTCCATATTCAAAAATGATGCTCTTGAACTAAGCTTTCCAATATTGTATATCTCATTTGTGGTCACTAGACGCACAATTATTCCCATTCATTTAATTCGCTAAATGTAATAAAAAAAGTTAAATTTTAATACTGCCAACCATGATGTTATTTGCTATTATTGGCCATTGGTATAAAAGTTCCTTCATTTTGGTGTCTAGTTCATCAAAAGTGACCAATACTGTAATTTTAATGGAACACTTGTAATTAATTTTTGCTCTAACTGCAATATTTGTTGCCATTTTGTTCGAACAAAAAATGGTGTACTTGGGCTAAGCTTTTCAACGATATACGTATATCTCCTTCGTGGGCAATAAGTAGACCGAAATGCTCTTTCTCCTTTGAAAAAAATATTTCAGAATAATAAAATAAGGATTTTATATAATTCTTATATCTACATTGTGGTGGTGCTCAACTGGGATGTTATCTTGTAAGAGTCATTGGGTTCGAACGAAATGTTGTAAAGCAATTTCTCCTGTACTGAGACCCCTCGTTTTACTTTCAGGCGGGAGCAAATAGCCCCCCTCTTCCATAGGATTTTTTCTTCTCTTGACCTAATCTACATGCTCGAAGATTTCTTTTTCTCTTCAAATTTGAAAATTTACATAGGCATGTACAATTGTACAAATCCATGTAAATCCACCATTAATCATGATCTGTACGTGAATGTAATATATATTGAGCATGAACGAAAGAATACAAGATTAAGCCACTTCTTACGTTTTTGGAGACAAAACGTAACAACAGATATGGCAGCCAAGAAAATTCCTATGGAAATGCATTTTTGTTCGCGAATTATTATAGCTATATGAAAAATACAGTTTTTCATTTTAAAAATACAGAAATATCAAACTTTTTTTTAATTGTTATCCAATTGTTTTAAATTATATTAGTAGTCAAAATAGAAAGCAAAAAAAAAGAGTGCAGTGAAAAAATTAAAATATCACACATATTCCCTTCTTGAATTATTATTTTTAGTGTTTTTATTATAACAACAAAATATAGCCCGAAACATTTTAAAAATAAATTGGAAAAAAATCACTTTAACAACGAGTTCAAGTAAGTTAAAGATTTCGCGTCCCTATATCTCATACAAATTATACAAAAATATAGTGTTTTTTGTCTAATCTTGTATTCTTTCATTCAGGCATATTGAAAACGATGAAAATGTTAAGTGTGAGGTTTCCGGCATCTTTGTTTATAGACTGCACTCGGTTTTTAAAAACGAATGGGGCAGACAAATAATTTTTGTTTGTGGTTTATAGATTTTCTAAATAGAAGACAGTTTGTCATGAAACGAAAAATTTGGAAACGGTTGAAAAGTCGCAAACGGTTAGTAAAATATGCAATAAATCAGAATGAACTTTTTTAAGCTTTTGATTCTGTTTGCATAACAGGTAATTTTTGGAGAAACACAATTTTTCGAGATGAATTGTCGGCAGTTTTTTAAGGTAAAGATTTAAAAACCTAAAATTTGAAGGTATGATGGAAACTACTAGTTTGTAATTTTAATGTGAAAGGATACTGCCCAAAAAAAAAAAACAACGGTCAAACTTCTTCCTCTGAAAAGTTCGAAATAGTGTAAAATAATATCTGTAAAAAAAATTGTTATTTTTTTGAATGCATCGTTTGAATCTGATGTCAAATTAAAAATTCTGACATTTAACCATTGTAAATAACCGTTATTTATTAAATAGTTGAAAAAGTTAATAATATTAATAATGGCTATTTGACGGTTATTTTACAACTGTAAACTGTCAGAATTTTGAGTTTGACATCAGTTACAAAAAAAAAGTACTTTCTGACATTCCAACTTTGAAATAAGGGACGACCTTAAAACGTCAACTCATAAAGCTAATCAAAATAACTTTTTTTTAATCGAAAGAACGACGAAACTTAACCATAGTTAACTGGCTTTAGTAGGTCAATGATTTTTGAATTTTTGTAGTTAATTTCTTATTTTTAATTATATATTTATTATAACTTGTATACTATACCCCACTGGCCGAAATTCGACAACCAAAAATTATACTCACATTTATAGACTCTAGAGTCAAATAATTTGTTTGCAAATTAAATCACAAAACTGGACCACAGTGTGTAAATGCGTGTCTCAGGTATATTCTGCACATCTCCGCCCCTATGGCTTTCGAACCATATAAAGTTATCGAAATCGGTTGGATACTTTTTGAACAAATGGTACCACATATTTTTTAAGGCTATTTATATATAGAAGATATTATTTTTATTTAACTGTTTTATTTTTTATTATTAATAACAAACTAAAAGAAAATGTTTTAGACCAGACTTATGTCGATTTCCTTTCAACGTTTGGAGATCAAATCTTTTTTTGTGTTGTAAGGAATACGCAAAAAAAAATATTTTTTTTCTGTGATTGTATGTGTGTGCAATTTGACAGGCCCGAACGCACAATTCTTTAATTTTTTTTTTTTGAAAATGGAAAATTATTATAATTCTATCTACATGTAATAGTAAATTTTATTTATTTTATTTTATTTACTGAACAACGTGAACTTTATACTTTCTAAAATAAAAGATTTGATTTGTTTAGAAAATTTGATCTTTTCTTCTAAACAAATCAAATTTTCCCTTCACAGATTTGATTTTTTTGTTGAAAGGAAATCCACGTTAACTTATTAAAATATAAAATGTTCATAAATGAAAAGTATATATAAAAATATATAATAGTCCAATGAAAATATATAACCTTCTATGTTTTACTGTTTTTTTAAGTTTTATTTTTTCTTAACTCACCTTGGGGGTAAGGATAAGGAGATAAGAAAAAGTAACTAATTAAATTCTAGCGCTTTGAAACAAAAGTGAAGGCAATATGAAGTAACACATTTGTGCTGTAAAGGCTAGTTGTACCCACAAAAATTATTCAGAGTTTGAACCTTCATTGATCAAATATTTAATGTGTATTTCCTTTTTACAAAAAAATCAAATCTGTGAAGGGGAAATTTGATTTGTTTAGAAGAAAAGATCAAATTTTTTAAACAAATCAAATCTTTAATCTCGATTTCCTTTCAACGATTGGAGATCAAATCTTTTTTTTTTTTGTTGTAAGGAATTCGCAAACAAAATAAATTTTTTTTCTGTGATTGTATGTGTGTGCAATTTGACAGGCCCGAACGCACAATTCTCTAATTTTTTTTTGAAAATGGAAAATTATTGTAATTCTATCTACAAGTACACATAGTAAATTTTATTTATTTTATTTACTGAAAAACGTGAACTTTATAGTTTTACACCACACCACGGATATAATTCAATTGAACAAATTGACTGAAAATCCAAACGTAAACAATAGCCAGAGAAATATCAAATCTTCCTATTGTGTGTGCAAGTCGGTGTAAATCTTTCTAAAATTAAAGATTTGATTTGTTTAGAAAATTTGATTTTTTCTTCTAAACAAATCAAATTTCCCCTTCACAGATGGGTTTTTTTTTGTTGAAAGGAAATCCACAATTTTACGTCGATTTCAATTCAACAAAAATAATTCGATTTTTTTTATCTTTTTTATATTTCACGTTCTTTACTACAAAAAAAAATCGAATTTTCTGGTGGTCTGATTTGATTTAGATCAATTTTGCAAATCTAGATTTCAGGCAAAGATCTACACAGATTTTCACACGCACTTGCACACACACCAAATAAAAGTGACATTTTTATCCAAATCAATAGAAAATGGCACTCACACAATTGCAAGTATAGATCAAATCACGTCTTGAGTTCTTTTTACCTCGATTGATCTAAAGTTTGACCACCAAATCTAAAATTTTTTAATCGACATTAAGCTGGCTTTAGACTTTCGTCCTTCATTCGTTGTCCGCTGTTCGGTGTTCGTTCTTCTCTCAACAACGAACAACGAAGAAAGCATTTACATTAGAAAGTTAAACTCTATTTACGAAATTGTTTATTTATATAACTACGCTTCTTGTGCCATTCATTTATTAAAAAAACTTCGAAAATATCCCTACAAGTTGCACGACACTGCAAAACAATGTTCATTTAAACAGTTTTCGCATTTAAACACAAGTTGTTAGGGTAAAAACGAAAACCGAAATTTCTGACCTGATTTGAATTTGCACGTTTTCATTCGTTCTTATTTCGTTGTTCGGTTTTCTCATTTACATGTTCGTTGTTCCGCGAACGAACAACGTACACCGATGATAACACCGAAAGTCTAAAGCCAGCTTTATAGAAAGATTTACACCGACTTGCACACACACTAGGAAGATTTGACATTTCTCTGGCTATTGTTTACGTTTGGCTTTTCAGTCAATTTGTTCAATTAAATTATATCCGTGATGTAACAGTATAAAGTTCACGTTCTTCAGTAAATAAAATAAATAAAATTTACTATATGTAGATAGAATTACAATTTTCAATTTTCAAAAAAAAAAATTAAACAATTGTGCGTTCGGGCCTGTCAAATTGCACACACATACAATCACAGAAAAAATTTATTTTGTTTGCGAGTTCCTTACAACAACAAAAAAAGATTTGATCCCAATAGTTGAAAAGAAATCGACATTAATCTTACCGATTTCGCTGGGTTGAACCACGGTTGAAGTCTGATGGAATTGGATATTGTACCATACTTGGACTTTGGACGAAATCAGTAAATCCACCGAAAACAGTGAACTAAAAAAATATTTCATACGCACCACGTTTCAAATGCTGGACCACTTTTTTACTCCTGGAGCTAACCGAATTTTCTATCTAGCTTAGTCGGAATGTTAAAAAAAGTTCAGCATGGGAAAAATTAGAACCCTTCAAGCAAGCGAGCTCGTTTTCGGTTCGCAAACGTATCAAACAACGTATGGACGACTTCGCATTCGGATCCAAATACGGATCGAAAAACTGCGTTTTGCGGCTCAAATTAGTATGGAAATTAGAATCACCACGGAGCCATTATGTGAATGTATTGTGAGAGAGAGTTTTTTCAATTCACCATGAACCGAAACCAAATGGAATCTAAAACGGTTCCAAAAAAATAAATAAATTGAGGCATACCCAACCCAAAAGTATTAAAAAAAACTTCCCATCTAGTCCAGTGTCTCCATTGCCCACAAAAATAAAACAAACAGATTTTTTTCATTTCAAGAGTTTTTTTTATTTATCATTCATAAAACGTTTTCTAAAGACTATTTCGCACTAATAAACATGACATATTTCCACAAATATAAATTTACATTTAATAAATAGAAACTTGCATTTCTGATTGGAATTTGTTCAAAGTTTTAACAAGAAAAAAGAGAAAAACGCAACCGTCTTCGCCACGCTACCTACAAAACTGGACTAAATACTAAAAAAAAAAGTGGTGGAAATTAAGGCAAAATGATTGTATACTTCGCCTATACTCTCTCTATTTCTCGATGCTTAAAAAAAATACTCTCGATTCTCGTTCTTTTTACATGCGTACACAGAAAATGTGTTCTTGTGTGTGAGGCACTCATTTTTTTTGGAGTCCCAAGTGAACCGAGAAATTTGGGTCCGTGATTTTGCTTGAAGGGAAGTAGCTTCGTTCGTTCAACTCTACCCAGAGTTGATCTAGGTTTTCTTGACAACCCCAAGAGTTGTCAAAAAACGTGTTTTTTGTTGGTTCTCAAAAACACCCAAAGGCTCTTGAATTCACTTCTTAAGTGAATAAATAATACAATTTTTGTCAGTATGACACTTAAGCGTTAGAAGTTTAAAAATTGGGATCGGGATACAATCTCGAATCCCGCATTGCGAAAATCAAGCGATATTAATGGTGGATTTACATGTATCTTCGTTTCACTTCTGCAAAAAAAAGGGGATGCAAAATTAAAATGTACATTTGTTGGATAGAGAGGGAACACCAAAATGCAAAAGATCTTCGTGCATGAAGATTATAGGAAGTGCCATAATGCAGATATGAAGACGAACATGTTCATCTTTTTGATGGTTCTCTTTTACACGCTTGGAGTTTTGGCATACATCTGTCCCGCTCTACTTTTCTTCATATTTGCAGACGAAGATACATGTAAATCCAGCATAATGCCAAATTTCAATATTTTTTTTTAGTACCTATATATTTTTAATACTTTTTTTCAGACCTTTTTTAATTTATGTACCTACAAATATGACTTACTGCACTTATTATTATTTTTATTATTCTTAGAAATGAGAATTTATATTAATTTTCATGTCATTATCAAAAAGAAAAATAAATAAACCAAAAACGCTCTAAATAGCAATATACAAATCGCTCATTAAAAAGAACAACGTCATAACTCAAAAAACACAAATTTTGACCTAATGATACAGTTCAAACTCATTTTCTATAAACAATTTTTTGGCAAAACGTCATTTCTAGAACTGAAAAATTAAAGGCTATAGAGCATCATTTGTCTATATATGGGTCTTTTTTGTTTTGTGGAAATACTGTCTTTTTTTCATTAACGCAGGGACCTTTGAAGTAAAAACAGGACAAATATTTTAAACGTGTCATATTTTGCGATAAAACTTTAATTAAAAGCTCTACCAAGAAAAAAGACTAAAGTAGATACAAATGAAGATGATTATGAAATACAGCCATGCAAACTTTAAATTGCGATTTCTGAAGTTTGAGGTTTTTTGAGTTATGACGTTGATCTTTTTAATGAGCGATATATGGTAATATCACCAGTGTTTTCATTTTCGTTCAATTCTGCGCATGTTGTCAAAATCAATAGTAAAAAATTAAATTTCAAACAATCACCACAAATTTGTTTTTGTTTACTGTGTTCTTAGACAAGGAGCAGTTATATTGAAATTTGACAAGCTGCGCCTGATAATACCTTAGATATTGTGTACTGTGCTAAAATAGTACTTTGAAGTATTTGAATGTCATAATCCCGATTGGTTGAGCACTTCAGGATTCGAGTTATTGAAAATACGAGAGGAATACGAGACTGGGACAGTTCAATACATACCACTTCATGGAAGGTAAGAATTATTGAAAAGTAAACCAGTGTCTCGATAAAAATAAAACTTTTCCACACCACCGCAGGGGTAGAGGTTCAGGCGCGTTTTTTTAAAAGTGGTATCCCCTATAGGCCTAATCCACTGGTAATCTGTTTTACAAGTTCGTTTTTTTTTTGTATTTTTATTTTTTTTTAAGCTTTGAATCCGGTTTTAGGTCTTAATGTCCTGGCAGATTAACAACAAAAAAATAAACTATCAATTCAAGATGGAAATCAAGTCACAAGAAAAATTCGGTTAGCGAGAATATTTCGGAATTAGATTGTCGAGGTGGATTTATTCGTTTATGTTTGTACCTATGTATGTATGTATGTTCTATGTTGTATTTTTTAATACAAATAATACTTATCTAAATCTTCATTATAACAATATAGATGATTTGATTTTTCATTGGAACAAATCGAGACTATTTTATATTGAATGACGTCGTGTTGATGAATGCAATTTTAATTTATTTAATAGATTAGTTGAGCCAAAAAAAGTGACGAACTTCTTCTTCATTGGATGGCCTGCAATGTGGCGGACCGTCATCAGGAGCACCATCCGCGATAAGTGCATTTCTAAGTGCTTTCATAGCCATGTTATTCTGCTTTGAGGCGGCGTTTAAGTCAATAATACGATTTGGATAATGAATTCCAATAATACACTCAGCTTCTTCTTGTATATCTATTGGAGCCTTCCATGGCTCGTGACTAAAATTGAAAATAATATGAAATAGTTTTATTATAGTTAATTATATATATCGATTTAGATCTTATAATATGTATAAGAGTTATAATAAATTATTTAATATTTGTGACCTTTTTTTATCGATAAAGATAGATATATATAACTTTTAGTGGGCTTTAGGTGACCTACAGCCCACTAAAAGTTGTATATATCTAAGAGTTATAGGTAATGACTAATGAGTTACTAACATATCCAAGGGCTTACGCCAGGGGATAAACATTTATTTACTTAAAACTTTAAATAGAAAGTATCAGAACACATCATTACAATATCCCACCTGATCGAAATCCTGCGTACCCTTCTTCCTACCCAGTCTTTATACGACGGTAAAACCGATTTCAAATATGCTTTAAATAATCACCCATTCTAAATACCTACTATGCAGGCGCGATCGCAGGGGAGGTTTTGGAGGTTCAAAACCCCACCCGAAATGTCATTAAGAAAATTAAAAAAATAAATATAACCTAACCAATATGAAGATATTACAAAATTTTCTTAAAAATAAAATAGTTAGAAAGCTTTAGTTTGTAAATTCAATATTCAGGTATAGTATAACGTACGATATTATGAGGCGTCCAGAATAGCAATCGTCTAAGTACACCATAAAATGTATGGTTAATAAATATGTTTATTGCTTATGGGGCTATGATTTTTAAGCTTAGGGGGAGATTCGAAGTTTTCCTTCATTCAATCTAAAGGGAGCGCTTTCATACAACGAAATTTCCCAAAAACCGCTCTACAAATTTCGATTAAACTTCGTGTATGTACTAATTAAAGTAATTTTAACTATATTGACACAATGGCAGGCGCGAACGCAGGAAAAAATTTCGGGGGGGGGGGTTTAAACTGAAAACTCAAAATTAAGAGTGAAATTGTATGGCGAGGAAGTTAAATTCATACTTAAATTCATACATTTGGGGGGGGGGGGGCGGGGGAGGGGGTTGAACCCCCAACCCCCCCTGCGTTCGCGCCTGCACAATGGAAACAGGGTTTTGACGTTTATTTGTTTTTGAATTTTTGGGTTAATCCCGCATATCACGTAAACGCCTAAGATTATTTTGCACACATGTCCTTCTAAGAAGTTGGTACATACATTATCATATTTAATTCCAATTAAAAAAAACTAAATAAGAGAATAAATATGTAACTTGTTGGTCCTTTTGAATTCAATAACAATTTTTCATACAAATCTTATTGACTACATACAATTATAGCATTTGTATGAAAAATTTTTTTTGTGTTTAATCTTCGAATTTTCCGGAAACGGCTTCACTAGTTTTATTTAAATTTGTACGTTGTAGACTCCTTGGAACGTGTTATTAGCATTACGTTCCAATATCTTAAAAGTGAATAGGCGTGTACCACAAACTGAGCGCTCAATGTCAGATTAACGGAGACAAAATCATTTGGTGGGACAATATTCTCCGCTCTCTTTCAAAAAAAAAAACATGTGCTATTATTCTCATACAAGTTTAGAAATAATATTTCAACTTTTCTTTAAATATGTAATTGTTAAAGCAAAAAAATTATTGAAATTAATGAAAATGATTACAGCTAGTTCAATTAGTTTGAGTTTTCATCAACATTTTGTCATTATTTTGTATTTATTTACCACTTTCTTATTTGCACAACCTCAAAAAATTATAACTTGGTTGTCAAACAAACAGCTGTTTCGACTGAGAAAAAAAATTGAGTAATGAATCCTAGAAATTTTTGGAACAGAAATCTCCGCAAAAAATCTCCGTGCTCAGTTGAGATTTTTTGTCTCACTTAAAAAATCCTTGAGCGCTCGGAGCGCTCAGTTGATGGTACACGCCTAATACAAGTGACAACACTTTTTGCCATTTTAGAAAGTTGTCCTTTTGCGTGAATTTCTGTGATTTTCTTTGCATTTTATTCCATAATTCCTTCAATTCTATTTTTGTACATACATATATGAATTTTGAAATTCAATTTCAATATCAATTTATTTCAATTTCATTTATTAAGCTTGACTAAAATGCACATAAATTCAAAGAAAAGCAACGGACTTAACTATTTGTATTGATATAAAATAACCAAAAGTTGCCTCTGTGACCGAGTGTGCACGTTTTAAATTAAGATACAAAATTTTAAAAAGTATTGCTGAAAAGATGGACAAAAAAATCACAAATAACAGAAAGTTTTTTTTCGCCCTGAGGGCCAATTTGTTCACAGTTTGTGCACAAAAATTGAATTGTGTCGTTTTAACTAATATATGAGTGTTTTTTATAATACAAATTCTATATACTACTGAATACATCAGCCAAGTAGAAGACCTAGCATTATTTAATTGGACTTGTTGAATTATTGATTCAATATAGCTTTTAACGGCCTTTAGTCCATAAATATTGGCGTGTCGTCCCGGCGTTCTCACCACGGGTAACACAATTTCTAAGTCTTCTATTTGGCTGATGTATTTCAGTAGTATATAGAATTTGTATCATAAAAAACACTCATATGTAAACAATACCAGGCCACAGGTAACAAAATTTCCAACAATTCTTGATTAGAAATTCTAATTGGGTTGGATATAGTTCACAATTGATTTTCGCTGTAAAATTGATGTAAGCTGGACTGAACTTAATAAAAATTGAGTCTTGACAAGGCCCTCACTGTCAACTGAAGAGTCCAAGTGAGAACGCCGGGACGAAAAAGCTAGGTTTAACTAATATCACGTTTAATATAAAATTATCATGAAGAACACTTCATTAATTTTTGATTCATTCAGTCGCCTTTAGTTAACTGACTCGCTTTAAATTGCTGCTTTAAATGTATATGCCTTTTAAAAATATCCTTGGGATTTTTATTTTATTTTGACTGATGAACTATCAATTTAGCACTAAATCAAGTTTAAAGTAGCGTCTGTTTGTTCACTCTCAATTAGGATTGACAGTCAGTTTTGTGGTTGCTTATTTTATTTGTAATCGGAAAGTATGATCACAACAAAAACATAATTGTTAAAAAGTAGCCAAGTTCTTCCATATACAAAAACCTTTTCGTAACAAGTCAGGCGTAAAAAGTAATGAGATCTAAAAGTACGCCAAGTTCTAAGTTTATTAATGTTAGATATCAAATATTTTAAGTACAGTAATAAGCAAGAACCTCATAATTATCAGAGAATTCGGTTATTTAATGATTAGTGACTTAAATTGAGTTGGTTTACTTACAAGTCAAGTTTTCATTTCAAAACCGAGTAATTAGGTAATAAAAGAAAACTTGCCAAGTAAACCAAATTTTGATTTGAATAACCAAAACCGGCAAAGTTGTAAAATACCCTTCTGGTGGAAATACAAACTATACCTACTTTTCGGAATATTTTTGGTACACTGAATAAAAATCCAGGGGTGGAATCGGCTAAGGTGATAGTTGATTATAAATTGTGGTGATCCTCGTTTTGAAGCCAGCTGTCTCTATCACATCTAAAGGCAAAAATAGAGACAGCAATAGTCAAAACGACGATCAACAGAATTGATAATCAACTATCGCCTTAGCCGATTCCATCCCAGGTTTTTCGCTATATTGCAATAAAAAATCGTTGCAAAACAGTTTTTTCCACCATAGTATTGGAGAATTTCAAAAAAACAAACGTTATAGGGAAATTTTGAGGTCAGATTCGTATTCAGTGCATTAAAAACATTAAAATAGTTGCAGATTGTGTTTGCACCAGAAGGTGTTTCAAATCTTGTTTGCTTTTGTTTACCTCATCGCACTTTATGATTACAAAAAAAGCAAACAAAATATCGACTGTCAACGCTAATTGAGAGTGAATTAAAGGAAACAGTTCGTTAACTCTCTATTATGGCTAAATATCCCCCTTAAAAATTGGATTTTGTCGTTTTAGCTAAAGCCAATTTTAAATTAATTAAACATTAACCCCCTTATTTATAAAGAAAAAGTAGTTATTTCAGCTCCCGTGTTTAGGAAAACTACACCACGGTATAAGAATATTCCGGACTCAAATTGAGCAGTAAGCAATTGCCCTTACTTTGAGTCTGGAAAATACTTATTCCATGGTGTAGTTTTCATAAACACGGAAGCTGAAATAACTATATTTTCTTTATAAATACGGGGGTAAGTTAATAGATTAAACATCATTTTAAATCGTTAAAGGGGGATTAATAAATACAAATATTCAAAATCGATCAATTTCCAATTTTTAATAGCGAATTTAAATTTAATGGAAAGCAAATAAATTAGGCCTAAGAGGTTTAAATAAAATAAATTACGACTGGTATTCTTGTCCACATCCGACCAAGGGAGAATCTTCATAATGGAACATAAAATGTATGGAATTTAAATCCGAGATCCACGGTCGTGAGAATTTATCCGTTTAAAAGATCTGTCCGCTCAAGGGAGCTGTGCGCTATATAAGGTTTCACTATATTTGATTTAAAAAAATATAGTTTAAATAAATAGGGTAGAGTCGGCACCCTCCGACAGTGGGACACCTCAGACAGTCATTATTATCTCCGTGTGTAAACCTTTAAAAAATATGTTATAAATTGTGAACGTGCCCATAGACATGTCAAGCATATGTAAAAGAGTTCAGCAGTCTAGCTGCAAATCTCGCCAAAGTAGGATGTAAAATTTATTTGGAGTACGGTTGATATAATTTTCAGGGTATGTTCTTAAGATTTTTGAATTCTTGTTTTTAATGTTTTTTTTGAAAAGAAGTTGTTTTTGAAATACAATATTAAGTATTTATTTGTATTTTAATACTTTATTTCAAATACCTTGCTTAACTAAATATTGAAAAAAAGAAAAGTAAAAAAAAAAAACATCCAGTTGGGCACCTCCAACAGTTCAAGCCGGCGCGGCGCACCTCCGACATACTGTCGGAGCTACCTCTTCTTTGTTTATTCATCCAAAAAATTTGCTTAAACCGCAAAATATTTTTCGATAACTATAGATAACGGTACGCGTTTATGAAACAAAAGCACAAAAAGACCTCTTGTGGAAGAAGAAGATATGAAAAAAGGCACTTAAAGATGTCATTAACAAGGTGGAATCACACAGTTCAGCAGCGGCAAAATATGGCGTGAAAGGACTACCCTTATAAATTGTCTTTGGAAGGGAAAGAGAAGGCTCCCACATCCAGCTTATGATTCCGGCCAAGAACAAAGTGAAACCGAAATCTTTCCGTATCAGTGTAAATATACCTCTTGCCAGTGCTTATACCAAAACAAGAGCAGGATCTAGCAAGTTATTTTAAAAACTGTTCCAACCTCCACTTTGGAATGACTTATCATATGACGATGAGAATTGCTCTTCTAGTAACTTTATTTTGTGTGACGATGATATCTTAAGTGAAGGAGACTTTATTTTGGACAAGTTCATTGACAAAAAAAATAAATTTTTTTTTGTGAAATAGTAGAAGTCCAAGGTCGTAGTTCATTTAATGTATCCTTTCTGCGAAAAATGACAAACTCCTGCACTTTCATCAATCCAAATGTCCCTGAAATAAGCATAATTTTAAGGAGCGATATTTATGCTAAAATGCCAATGCTGACGCATCCTCCGGGAACATCGAGGTCCCAAAGGAAGAGTATCTTCAATATCGATTTGAGAAACTTAAATGTTCGTTAGAGACTGATTTAATCAATGTGATCCCATGTTTTTTTTATGAATTTATGTTTTGTTATTTTTGTAGGTACCTATATCTACCTACTTATTTATTTTTCGTTAAAACTATTTTCCTAAAATAAAAATAATAGAAAGAAATGAATTCGATACTTATAACATACATAATATATTATGACTTTTATTTAAAAAACTAACATATAAGATATAATACACCAATCATGTTGCTTACTGTCGAAGGTGCCCCACCCATTGTCGGAGGTGCACCGTGCTTTTGTTAAATAAAAAATAAATTGTAAACAAATTTTTAAAAATCTAAAGCTCCGCCAATATTTTTAAAATCATAAATTTGAAAAATAATTTTTAATTTTTTGAAAAAATAAGAAAACCCCGTATGCTTTTGCATTTTTTCTGTTAAGGTATCGCAAGGTGCCGACTCTACCCTACGCAAATTTTGATAAATAACTAAGTTCTTAAGAATTGGATCCTAGCAGCATTTCATTACATACCAGTCGATATTATTTAAAATTTGATCAATATTAATATTAAGTTAATAACATTATTTATACTATTTACAGAAATAAAAGGTTAGGTACGTACTTAACTGATTTTTTTCTGAATTGTTCAGAAGCGGACATCTTTTATTAAATCTATTTGCCATCAAATCTCTTAGATTTTTAATATATATCAATGATAAATTGCTAAGCTAAGCCTTTCTTATTTCAGCTTCTTAATTATTTGTGTATTAATCTTAGATTTGATAGATCTTTCCGCTTTTGCCGTGGTAACAGGAACAGTTAAAAACATTATAAGAGCGGTGCATACATCTGGATAGCTCCAAGACTGAAGAATTTTGAATGATCAAACAAGTTTCCAATTCCTTAATATTTTGATTGAACTTATGTCATTCAAAAATGTTGGCCTGATAGAAAGCAACTGAGCAGAAAAATCAGATGAAAAAAAAAACAAATGTGACGAATATAAACAAAATCAACCCTTACCTTTGTTTTAACAAACTACACTATAAATTTTAAGCCTTAGCAATGAGCAACAATTAATTGTTACTCAATATAATTTGTAGAAAATTTAAGTTTTTGTCTGAGATAAAAACTGTGAGTTAGGTACATGAAAGTAGAATTAGGGCCAGTTTGTTCACACTTGATCATCTTTAATCAAGGATTATTCCAGTTGATAATCATGGAATGCGTTTTTTCACTAAAATTTTAATCAAGGAATCCATGATTTGAGCAGTTAATTGAAGATATCACAAATCAGCCGAATTTGCTTTATTAGCACCATTTAATCAAGGATTTATAGGAATTCAGTTTGTTCATGTTTGATATGATTACGCACTCGCATGATAAACAGAAATACGTATGCTCATTAGATATACCTTTGTCACCATCTTGGTTTTCTGTGACGTCTCAATCATCTTTCATTATTATTTCAACTTTCAAGTGAAGACTTATTAAATTTAGCATTTCAAGAAATTCTTTTAAATTGATTCAACATTAAAAATATAAAGAGCAATAAGAACAATCAAATTATTTTGAATTAATATTTTGTTTTTAGAATTTATTATGACTATTGTGACGTCACACAAGAAACGAGCAAACCTTGTATCTTTTTATTGCTGTAGGTATGTGGCCACTTTTGACGTAAATGAAACAATAGGCGTTTTTCTTTTTTAGCTCAGAAAAGAGTTCTGAACAGAGTCCGAGCATATCGAGCATGCTCTGAACATCCTCTGAACAAAGCATGTTCTGGTTCTGAGCGCTCAGAATTATTTTTGAAACACACCTGAACACTAAACTGTCACTTTTTTTGCAATTTCACCTATCAAATGCTTGTGTTCAGCATTCAACTCGGTCTGCTCAGTTATTTTATTCTGAGCTCATAGAGTGCGCTCTGAACAAGCTCAGAACACGTTCAGAACTAAAAAAGAAACACAAATTTGAAGCTCTGAACGTTCAGAGGTAAAAAAGAAACACAATTTTTTGTTTGACAATTCAGGCTCTGCTCTGAACAAAAAAAGAAAAACGCCTAATGGGGATTTTTACCGAATTGTCAAACTCAAAACTGACAGCCAAAATTTTGGGTTAATGACATTTGTGCGTTCTTTTTTTTTCTAACTAGTTCACCTTCATCGTTCTTTTAATAAGAAAAAGTTACTTTGAGTTTTCATTTTGGGGTTAGATTGTGTTTGCTTTTCGTCTACCGATTTGGAATTGTTTTCAATTTTATAATAATTAATTTTAAATTTAATTGTTTTATTATTGAATTTGATATTGGGAGTTGTTCTCTGAATAGTTCACTTTTCATTGAAATTTTATTCATCCGCTTGGGTCAATTTTTTAATAAAGAAATGTGTGGCTCATAAAAAATTAACAAAAAAAGCTAAAACAAATTAGAAATGTTTTGTATTGCTATTCAATTTCATGCAAAAATGAAGTTGATAGTTATTTAATTTGTAGGAACCATGCATTTTTGTAGTGAATTATTTATCAATAAATTTAACGCAATCAAAATTTTGTCTTTTGTTTATTATTTCTTCGTTCTTAAAAAAAAGTAATTTTTTTAATTTTGACATTGCCACTTTTGTTTTTGACCATAGTTACAAAAAAGAACGCGCCACTAATCCAATTGACGCCAAGCACTCAAACGTCATTAACCCAAAATTTTTATTTGACGTTTAGAAGCTATGAGACAGAGATATATTGCTTTTTTTCTAAAAAGCCCTATTAAAAAAAAAAGCAATCCACTTTCTCTCGCTGCCATCGCGAACTGTGTTTTTTATAAAAAAAAGATTTGATGGTTGCAAATAAGAATTCATATAGCTTATAGATTAGAATTCTGTTTTCAAATAAGAATGCACAAACACAAAATGGCACAAACGTCAACAAAAATGAAAAAATCTTATGTCGAATTCCTTACAACCATTTGAAGTCGATTTCATTAAAAAAAAATTTCTTGGTAGAAGAAGTGAGTGAGTGTGTGAGTGCAATTTGACAGGAATTTTGTTGTCGCACAAAAACTAAGAAGTAGTGCGCGCTAAGCAAATATTAAAGTGTATTTTATTTTCGCGTTGTTTTGATAATTTAAAAGCAAATATATTTCGTCTGATAATTGAAAAACATCAAAAACAATTGTGCGCGTAATCAAGTAAAAAAATTACAATCCAAAATTAATCCACACACAGCAGCGAGGATCTATTCTGAATATTTCACTAGGGGACGAAGAAAAATAATTTTACAACGTGTTTTCCTCGCGAATTGTATGTTATTTTAATGGGATTTTTTTTTTTCTTGAAGATACGCACAATTATCTTTACTTTTTTTCATCATTCACTGAAATATTAAACAATTAAGAACACTTAAACAATTGTTTTCTTTTTTAACTTCGTCACAAAATTGTAATTGTAAGAACATTTAATTCCATCTTGATGCATGAGAAATGTCAAATCTTGATAGTGTGTGTGCGATTTGATGTGAAATCTAGCTAAAAATGCAAGATTTGTTTGACAGCATTAAAATCGATTTTGTTTAGAAAAAATTCGATTTGTTCAGAAAAATTCGAATTTTTTTGGTTGTAAGGAATTCGACATTAATTCTTGCTTAAGTTTTCACAACCAAACTGACAGAAAGACTGGAAAATGGAACGATTTGTGGAAAAGACATGATTTGTTAATCAAGCTGAAAAAAAAAGTGAACAAACAGTCTTTGATTATCACGGATCTGTAATCATGGATTAGGAAGAAACCGTGATAATCAAATTGCAGATTTAACCCACTGTGAACAAATTGGCCCTTAACCTTTAACAACAAGACTACGAGACAAATATTAGATGCAGTTGTGCAAAATGCGGGTTAAGGTTTGTGTAGGTACTGATACTCTTTCAAATACCGAAGACAAACTTCGTCTCGGACTTTTTTCCCAGAGCATCATATAATGCAATCTAAATGCACCGTACTTGTTCCACCATCTAGCTAGCATGGCCTTTCGCTCACCATAATCACATATTTTTAGAATTTTCTTCCAATTCTTTTAATTTTATTTTACAAATAAATATTTCTGGGTTACATTTCACAAAACCAAACAACAAATACTTGAATATTAAAGGATAATCTTCCAATAAATTGACGTTATACATCGATTAACTGAATTGACTACACAGTGAGTTTTTATGTAGGTTCTGAAGTTAGAGTTGATAAGGGTTAGATTTTATTTTAAAATTGGATTTTATTTGCAATGACTCCAAAAGTGGGATTTTGCAGAACGAATCTAACTTTAGAAAGTTAATACCGATTGGAATGATACAATAAGGAGATTTTGTTTCATTTTGTAGAAAAATATTATTGTCCTTCATGTCAAGATTTTGACTTTTCTTGATAAAGTATAACATATATGATCATCTTAAATTTTTCAACCCCCCCCCCCCACTGAAATTTTTTCCTGCGTTCACGCCTGCTTCTGTGAAAATATACATATGTGTAGGTATTGTAGTGAACGCGCTTTAAAACTAAAAACAACTTACAGAGTTATCTTGCATAAATGGAACATAAACATAAAACATAGATAAAACTTACATGTATTTTTTCGGGATATTAGCCAACTCAGGAATGTACTGCTTAATGTACTCTCCATTTGGATCCAATCGTTTTGACAAAGCAATTGGACAAGTACAAATTGAAGAATCCAATAGTGTCTCGAAAGCCGAGGACGATACCCACATCCAATTACCAGCACAAACTGACCAATCAGCATCCAAGAGATATTTTAAAAAATGATGCAGTCCATGTTCCCAACACTGCCACAATGCGCCACGTGTAAGAAAAGTAGCAACAACATTTCGCAAGCAATGATGCAACCATCCTTCAGCCAATAATTGTCTCATTGCTCCGTCGACCAATGGGAATCCGGTCTCGCCGATTTTCCATTTGATCAATTGGTCCTGGCATGTTTTAGCCCAAGGTATGGTCAAACATATCTCATTGTCCTCCATACGATCATAGTTCGGATTGTTAACAGACATGGTATAGAAATATTCTCGCCAAATTAGCTGCCCAGTTATGTGAGCGCCACCAGAGGGGCTGTAGCCGAAGCTTTGATGCACTTTCTCAAACAAATCATGTATGTCCCAATAAAACCGTCTAACAGACAAGCAACCAAAACGCAAATGAGCACTCATCGATTTGGGTGTTTCTAAAATATTTGGATTAGCTTGGTTTGGTAAATAAAATCCATTTTTAAATGCATTTTCTTCGACTTTCAATCGCTCTTTGAGATGCCGTAGGGCTTGTATTTCGCCGCCTTTCCATACGACTTTAGCAACATAGCCCAAGCTTTCTGGAAAAACATCAAAATATTCCGGCTGAGGAACCTGTAGAAAGAAGACAAATCATATTAATTCAAGAACATTAATAGTCCAACATGTAAATAGGACCTCTTTGAAAACACCCATTTCCATACGAAGATGATCAGAAAGATCTATAAATTGAACACCTGTCCAATCGGGGTCAGGCATAGGTCTGGGAGGAAGTCCTATAACTTGAACGGTGTGCTACAAAAACAAACAAGTTCTGGCTACTCATTACTCGTTATATGGTTTCTTATATAAAATTACCAAAAACATTTGATATGTGAGCGGAGCTATCCCACCATTGGTATCAATAACAATTCTTGGATCCCACAGAGTGTGCGACACTTTTTCAACTATTGTTATGCCCATCTCGTTGCAGAAATCTTTAACGTCATTGTCACGTTTACTCCAAATAGGTTCGCAATCTTGCTCGAAGCAAATTTTTCCAATTCCTAAGTAATTGTGGAGTCGTCTAAATATACTAGTTGGATTACCAGATATTAAATATAGCTGTCCCCCATGAGCACGAAACTTTTTATCGATATCATTCAGAGAATCAAGGAGGAACTGCATCCGGTTGTAGCCAACGCACTTTGTACCTAGAAAGATAAATGAAACTCTAAATTCAGCAGGAATATTTTAAAGGGCTTTCGAAAATAATGACATCGAATTTTTCTCATGTAAGATGTAAGTTAAACTAGGGGGTGGGGTTCTTCCATGCTCCAATAAAAGTTGCCAAATTTTGGTGAAAAAAGATATCTATCTACATCTACATGGATTCTTTTTATCTTTATTTTGGCATTTAAAATACTGTCGCAAAAGTCTATTTAAAAATCACGCAGTTATGACTACTTTTTTCCTACGACTCATCGTTAAGAAGATATCGACATTTCAGAAACCCTTAAATGTCGAAAATGCTCGTTTTTCACGTATAACTCCTAAACGGTTCATGTTTCTCATACTATTTTGAGACAAAATGTTACAAATTAAAACTTTTAGTTGTTAAGTTTAAACAAAAAAAGTACTTACTTAAACAAATTATGAATTTAAAAAAAAAAAAAAAATCTTAACTAAACTTAAAACATATAGATTATGTTTTGTTTTTTTTATATATGAAGTTCTTACAATTGTCTCCTTTTTTCCCTTACTTTTTCATCATAATAATATTTTAATAAACTTTGATTAATATTAAAATACATAATAGCCCAGTCAATAATTAAAAAAAAAGTGCTAAATTCGCAAAGCCCTATGTAGTTCTGCATTTTTGATATGTTGTTGGGGCATGTTAGAGAAGCCTGTAGCTAAGTTTGCAGCTTCGAAAGACCTGTGCTCGCTGCAGGAAAAAAGCAACAGTGAAAAAAACGCTAAATTAACCCCATTTTGTCCGGCATTTTCTTTTATAACTTTGGAAATATGCAACTTAGGAATAAAAAAACAACCCACTTGTTTGTTATAGGATTTTCTACAAGACACCATTAATTCATGGTTCATTTGAAGTTTCCGAATCCGAACTTTGTTCTGAAATAAATGAAAATACTATTTTGCTCACACAGCTTATTTCGTAATGCAGTAGGTATGCCCACAAAATGGGCACGATCTAGTAACACTGTATGAAAATTGGTAAACATTGGACATTGCAAAATTTTCGATGTCGTCTGGGCAAACCGATGGCGTTTTTCTTTTTTAACTATGAGCAGATCACGAAACTGTCAAACAAAAATTCTATGTTTTTTTTTAGCTCAGACATATCAGAGCTCAAAAAGTGCGTTTCTTTTTTCCATCTGAGCTAGCTCAGAGCTTAATCGATTAGCTCAGAATAAAATGACCGAGCAAATCGAGCGAAACGCTGAGCGAAGCTAACTTCACTTTTTTTCAGTGATTTGACAGACGAAAGAAATACAAAAAATTAAAAATGGATTCCAAGGACAGTCGCCCGTCTAAATCAGGTAAACAAAAATGTATTTTAGTAACACACCTATGAAATGACAGTTCAGTGCTCAAATGTGTTTCATAAATAAGTCTGAGGGCTCTGATCATAATCTGCTCAGAGCTCTGCTCTGATCGCTCAGCCTCTGCTCAGAGGTTTATTTAGAGCCAAAAAAGAAAAACGCCACGAGACGAGACTAGCTAAACAAACATCAGAGACGGGGCCATAGTTTTTGGACCGAAATTTACCACGCCGAAATTTGTCTCGCCCAGAAAATATTAAGGGTATTCATGCAACGTCGCGTCGTAAGATTACAAATTTTGTAAAATGATAAGTTTACACAAAAGTTTTCAAGAACGACCTTTTTATTAATTTGGTTAAATGCTATGTAATTGAATCAGCTGTTAGTTTATTTGACAGATTTGGTATGTGACCCATTAGACGTGTTTAGATTTCGAAGTTATTTTTCAATGAAAAACCTCTCCCAAAACAATGTGAAATCGGAGCCGATTGTCTCGCAACGATAAAAAAATTGTAAGATACACGATGGAACTACAATAGTCGTAGGCTTACGGTAATGGTCAGACGAAAATGAGCGAATACAAACAAAATCATATGCCAAGTGCGCCTATAATGTCGGCTTCTTGATTTGCGCCCCGATGTTGATGTAGTTTCGTCGTCGTCAACGATTGCTTGAGGAGAACCTTTATAATTCTACCTTAATAGTTCGAAAAGTAGCTTTCCTAATCTCTGATTAAATGAAGACGTCCCAATTATTTTTTCTTGCATAAACAACGTTTTTATCACTTTTATCGCCAGCTAATCGCGATTCGATAGTTAAAGAACACGGTCAGAGTTTTTGTTAGTTCTCTGAGTGAGATATCATATTATGTAAATCATATTTATGAACGCGTTTAATTCTAAAAGTCACAATGACTTTTTGGATAAGTTAAACCGAACAAATTTGGTTAATTTTCCCCATCAAATCCTTGGAAAATTTTAACCAAATTGCGTAAACTATTTCCCATACAAAATTTGACAGTTCATTTACCAAATGATAATTTAACCAAATCGTAAAACTTATCTACCCTCTTATTTATAAAGAAAAAATAGTTATTTAAGCTTACGTGATTAGGAAAACTACACCATGGAGTGAGAATGTTCCGGACTCAAATGGAGCAGTAAGCAATTGCCTTTAATTTGAGTCCACAAAATTCTTATTCAATGGTGTAGTTTTCCTAAACACGGGAGCTGAAATAACTATGTTTTCTTATAAATAAGGGGGCTAGTGTTTTACGACGTTGCATGAATACACTTATTAAAAACAAAAAATTAAATTTAATAAAAATAAAATAAAAATAGTTAGAACACCGAGTAGAGACTGGGGCATATTCATAGTCGCAGATAGACCCAGGTTTAACTAAACTACAGTTCAAGACAATTTTGGCTCAATGTATACAGACCGATTTTAATTACAAATTGTTGGTTTAATATTTTTATAAGATAATCAACTTAGTATACTACACAAATAGCTTCAAATATTTTGAAATGATAAACTAAAAAAAATAGAATCAACGTCCGAAAATTTAACTATACCTATTTTTAACTTAGACCCAGGTCTAAAATGACTATGAATACGCCCCACTATGTTTAACGGTACTGAGACGAGACTAAAATTCGTCTTGTCTTTTTCGTCTTGTGTCGTCTCGTCTCTTGACCAGCTCTAGAGATGTGTCATTTTTTACTGTTTTCTTTATTCCATCTGTTTTTTAATTCATACATCGTACATAAAGTTTAATCGAATCCAACCAAGATAAGGTGTACAAAATCAATTATACATATAAAAAATGCATTTTCCAAAGACATCGAAATAAAGTAGTTTGAAGAAGACAAATTAAAATAATTTTAACTTGAAAAGTTCGTGTAGCTTGTGAATTAAAGTATAGTAAACTAATATACATATACATATACCTATATAGAAAGGATGAATGGATATTATCAATTGTTTCTGGCAAAACTACAATTATTGTCACTTAGTTTACAAGCTACATGAAATTTTAAAATTTAAATTATTTTAATTTATCTTTTTCAAACATTTTTATTTTGATGTCTTTGGGTGAACAAAAAACATCCGATCAGAACGGACTATGGTTTCGGAACTTCTTCCGAACGGATACCTAGATAGGGCTAGGGATAGGCCAAACTGCTAGTTATCGGTAACTGTTACTAACTGTTATTGCTACTTCCCAATACCTGTTAAAAATACCTGTTACTGAAATAACAGTTAAGAAATCAAAATTCTCCTGGAAACTTGAAAGATCGAGAAATTTTTTTTTGTATCTAATTTATGATTTTTCTGAACTGTGTTTTCGCTTATCAGTGATTTCAGTTGTTGTTTCCCGCGCATAAAAACATTCTAGTTTTCATCATGGCACTCAAGAGTTTTAAATAAATTCTGGCAAGGTCCTAGCATAGCTGAGTAATGGCCAAAACAAGGGCCTTGTCGATTATGAACCCTTTTGCCTCGTCAGAAAAACCACTCTAGGCCCGGACCAGCAAAAACTAGATTTGTTCATATTTTTGCTAGAAACATCAAAAAAAGGGTATTTTAGTATCGGCTGTGATTCGATAGTGAAATAACTCAGATCAAAAATAAAAACCTGAATAATAAAAATAATAGCGCAGATTTTTATGAATTTAATACGATATTAAAGCAATTTTAGTATTAAACTGGGCATTTTTGTAAAATACTCTTATATCATATTATTTGATTTAGTATCGTGTACAAAAATGCTCTTAATCCAAACTACATCCTACCACAAAAACAACCGATAAAACAACTGGAAATATAGTTTAAGACAATAAATTATAATTTTTGACTAATTTTAATGAACAGTTCAAAAAGCCTTTGGCGGGGGTGTGCAAATAGAGATTCTCGATATGATTATCTAGGCAGGATTTGCAAAAGCGTGAAATTTTTAATTTTTTTTTTTAAACCAAAACTGATCAATTATATTAAAAGTTAAAATTTTGTATTTTTCGATTCATCGTTTCAATTTATTTAGTTAAAATTTTGCATATGTATCAATAACGATAGTGCTTAGTCTGATAGGATGCCGAAAACGACCAACAAGTTCTTACTAGCGAGAACCTCACGAGAGGGCTCGTCTGAAAACTTGCAAGGGCTTAACGTATATTTGACAAATTTTCCTCGTCTAGATTTTCCCTAAAGAAAACTGACTAGTGCCATGTTGAAACTAGACAGAAACTGGGCATTTTTCCAGCCGGGTTATTACTAATTTTGCTTGTCTTTGATTCTACTTCTTATTATTTCAGAGTCATCACGTTAAGTTAACAGGAAATTCTAGTTTTCAGAGTTTTCGCAAAAGTTCCAATACTGATTTTGCTAATAAGTGATTTCAGAGTCATCGTGTAAATTTAACAAAAAGTTGTTTTTTATTACTGATTTTGCTTAACTGCTATTTTGCTTATTAGTTATTGCAAAGTTTTCACGTTATTTCAACAAAAGTTTCAATCCTGATTTTGGTTTACAGTGATATCGCTTATAAGTGGGAGTTAACGTGTAAATACAACAAAAAGTTGTTGTTTATTACTAATGTTACTTAGCTGGGATTCTGCTCATTAGTTATTGCAGAGCTTTCGCGAAAATTCTAAAAAAGTTTCAATACTGATTTTACTTAACTAACTTCGCTAATTAGTGATTTCAGAGTCATTACGTAAATTCAACAAAAAGTTGCATGTTACTGATTTAGCTTAACTTCGATTCTGCTTATTAGTTGTTGCAAAGTTATCGCGTAAATTCACCAAAAATTTCAATACAGGCTTTGCTTAGCAGTGATTTCGCTTATTAGTGAATTAAGAGTCATCGTGTAAATTCAACAAAAAGTTGTTCTTTATTACTGATTTTGCTTAACTGTGATTTTGCTTATTAGTTATTGCCGAGTTTTCGCGTTTATTCACCAAAAATTTCAATATTGATTTAGCTTGGTAGTGATTTCGCTTATAAGTGATTTCAGAGTCATCGTGTAAATTCAACAAAAAGATGTTTTTATTACTGATTTAACTTAACTGTACTATGCTTCTTAGTTATTGCAGAGTTATCAAGTAAATTCACCAAAAATTTCAATACTGATTTACCTAAAGGTTAGACCACACATAACTGCAGCGGAACTACACTTCACGACGTGGCAAAACATTATTTGTATGAAATTGTATGAGCTATATTTTCAAAATATAAATATAAAATATATAATATATCGAAAATTAATTGACGCCCGGGCGTCAAAAATAAAATGACGCTCGGGCGTCAAAATTAAAATGACGCCCGGGCGTCAAAAAATAAATTGACGCCCGGGCGTCAAAAATAAAACAACGCCCGGGCGTCAGAAATAAAATGACACCCGTGCGTCAAAAATAAATTGACGCCCGGGCGTCAAAAACAAAATAACGCCCAGGCGTCAAAATTAAAATGACGCCCGGGCGTCAAAATAAAATGACGCTCTGGCGTCAAAAAAACGCCTGGGCGTCCAAAATAAATTGACGCCCGGGCGTAAAAAAAAAAATTGACGCTGGGCGTCAAAAAAAAATGGCGCCCGGGCGTCAAAAATAAAACGACGCCCGGGCGTCAGAAATAAAATGACACCCGTGCGTCAAAAATAAATTGACGCCCGGGCGTCAAAAACAAAATAACGCCCAGGCGTCAAAATTAAAATGACGCCCGGGCGTCAAAAATAAAATGACGCCCGGGCGTCAAAAAAAAATGACCCCGGCCGTCAAAAATAAATTGACGCCTTAGCGTCAAAAAGTCATTTTATATTTGACGCCCGGGCGTCATTTTATTCCTGACGCTCGGGCGTCAAAAATAAAATGACTTTTTGAAAATAAATTGACGCTGTGCGTCAAAAATATAATGACGCCCGGGCGTCAAAAATAAAATGACACCAGGGCGTCAAAAATAAAATGAAGCCCAGGCGTCAAAAATAAATTGATGCCCGGGCGTCAAAAATAAAGTGACGCCCGAGCGTCAAAAAGTCATTTTATTTTTGACGCCCGAGCGTCAGGAATAAAATGAGGCCCGGGCTTCGAAAATAAATTGATGCTGGGCGCCAAAAATATAATGACGCCCGGGCGTCAAAAATAAATTGAAGCCCGAGCGTCAAAAATAAAATGAAGCCCGGGCGTCAAAAATAAAATGATGCCCGGGCGTCAAAAATAAATTGAAGCCCGAGCGTCAAAAATAAAATGATGCCCGGGCTAAATCAGTAACAAAGAACAACTTTTTGGTGAATTTACACAATGAATCAAGCGATTTGCTGCTTTTAAAGTAAGATAAGTGGTTTAATGTTAAACTATACTTTATGTCATTTAAAATTACGAAAGAGTCGACTCTCGGTTTAAAAGAGTTTTTAGAGCCGACTCCCATTTTAAAAGTGATTTAGAGGTATCCATGTACCTTATGATTTTTTTTTTACCAAAATTTGACAACTGTAAAGCTACTATTAGACGGTCAACGCAAATGGTCAATGCGTTGACTCTCTGACGTCACCAAAAAAACGGTCAAAGCACTGACATGGTAACGTCAACACTCACCGTGTCAACACCTGAAATATTGACGATCACACAAATGACACAAGTCCGTCAATGTTGTCCCAAAATGCGATGACAGGTAATATTTGTCAACGGGATTTATCCAAATCGGTATCAATGCGCTGACAAGTAATCGTTGACGATCACACGGCTTGACCATGTTCACGCACTTTGACCGTTGACAAAAGTACAAATCTGTAATTTTTCGAGTTGACGTTCACACATAGTGGTGGCGCGCTGTGACACAGTCAAATAAAGGTATGTATTTCGGTTTAAATTTTTTTTAAAGCAAGGAAAAATGTTAAAAGCAAATGAAATGGAAATTGCAATTTAAGCCACGTATTTAATTAATACAACCGACTTAGTACAGGCAATGGGAAAAAATCTGAAAAAAGTTTTGACGTCTGAAAAGTTTGAATGCAGTTTTGAAGCAGGGTTGCTTTTTAGCATAAATCTCGATTTGCGGGATTTTTGGTCTTGTCCGCCATCTTGGAAAAACGACTTCTTTTGATAATTTGCATTTTTCTCACTTCCTGTGTTTTTTTCTGAAAAAAATATTATAGACTTTTTTGTTTCAATTTAAATCCTACAAATCGGTATATAAATTATTTTTCTGGTGTAGATAATTCAAAAGTTATTAATGAAAAACGAGTACAAAATTATGCCTTACGGGCTTAGTCTTAAATACTTCTTTGAAGATAATAGTGTGATTTGCATAAGGTGTACGAATAGGCTAGGGCGTGGAGGTTGAGTTAAGATAAGAAAAAAATCGTACGGGAGGGTGTCTATTTCCCCCCGTTTAGGCAGAAGGGGCAATTTACTAAAAAAATGACTTAAAATATAAACAAAATTATTAAAAATCAACGGCGACACTCAAAATACCATGTTATAGATTTTTTGAAAGCCAGAAAACCTATTCTTAAATTAACTTTTTAAATCAAGTTGTGTGAGGAAACAGTTTTTGCGAAAATAATTTTCAAACTCAAAATTAAAAAAAAATGGCGGACGCACCACAAGACCAAAAATCCCGCAAATCGAGATTTATGCTAAGAAGCAACCCCTCTTCAAAACTGCATTCAAACTTTTCAGACGTCAAAACTTTTTTCAGATTGTCCTTATTTGACACCCCGTTGCCTGTACTAACTAGTTTATAGTCGCTGCATCCTCCATCCCAAAGCGCTGGTCGTTTCTCTACTGCCGCAATCAAAGCAGAGACCTCGTATTGTTTGGTCCACGAGTTAAGTAATTTTCTTTTACGTTTCTCCGACAACTTTTCCTTCGATTCATCAGCAGGACGCGCATTTACTTATCCGACTCACTGGTGCTTTGCCTCATTTTTTTTAACTCAAACTAATTTAACTTTAAATAATTTTGTTTGGAAATAATGTTTTGTTTTCTTTTATGTTGCTGTTATCTTTTTGTTGCTGTATCTTTAAATGAAAAGAATGTCAACGCCAGCTACTTTGACACAGCAGAAAATTATAGCGTGTCAACGTTGGTACCTGAACAACGCGTTGATGTGCAGTCAGGAAATATCTGTCAATGTGTCCGAAAAATTCTGATGGGGTGATTACACGGTAAATGAAAAAAGTCAACGCGTTGACTTTTCAAACCATGTCATCGCAAGTGTCAACGCTGACGTCAGTGCGTTGACAACGTTTTGCAATGACAATCACACGACTTGAAAGCCGTGGGACAGAATTTGACGTCATTCTGACGTCAGAGAGTCAATGCGTTGACCATTTTCGTTGACCGTCTAATCATAGCTTAATGACGTCTGCGGACCACTTGGACTCTCGCAAACCGTCTGCCATTTACGTTTCTTTACGTTTCTTAACGATGGACAGACAAATTAACGTTATCAGAACCCATGTAACATAACTTTTTTTCACCAAAATTTGACAACTTTGACGCCCCACCCACGCCTTAAATCGCCTCTGAATTCGCTGGCAGACGTGCACATTTGTGTGCTCAGCTACACTGAATGATACTCTCCCTCCAGTAAAAAATCAATCGTGTACTGATGACACACTTTTTTGAAGCCAGCCCAGTCGAATTAAACAAAAATAAGTGCTGAAATTACAAAAATTAAATAGTGGATTTTTTTCTTTTAATCGTTAGAGGGGTTCATAAAGAGTGTTCAGTACGGTTTTCGACCGCCTAGCTCTTTTGCGTTAGCCGCCATTTTGAATTTTTGGCAAACTGGTTTTTATTAAATAACTCGTTTATTTTCAACTTTTCACTAAAAGTGAAAACAATTGTTTGTCTAAGATTGACAGTTTTCGATATAATCCGGAAATTGTGATTCGAATCGGTTATTTATAGCTTATCCGCAATAAAGGATATTTTTGCAAGGGGGCCGTAAGGAGTTTAAATAAAAAATTTCGACCTCCCATCTCTTCAACTTGGGCCACCATCTTGAATTTAAAGCAAGTTGGTTTTTGTTAAACAAATCATTGATGAACTAGCTTTTTGTGACTTATGCGTAATTACTCTTGATTAAAATTGATAATTTTCGACTTCAGTTGAAAATCTAGTTATCCGAACTAAGAATAGAACTCTTTTCCATACCACCGCTTGAGTAGAGGTTCAGGCGCGTTTTTATTAAGGTGATGACAAGATGACAGCCAAAGTTGAAGAGATAGGAGGTCGAAATTTTTATTTAGACTCGTTACGGCCTCCTTAATTATTGAAAAATCCTTTTGTTTTTATACAAAAATATCCCTTATTGCGGATAACCTATAAATAACCGATTCGAATAACAATTTCCGGATTTTATCGAAAACTATCAATCTTAGACAAAAAATTGTTTTCACCAAAGTTGTAGATAATTAAATTTTAAACAACTTATGTTGAGGGCACTTTTAGTGAAAAGTTGAAAATAAACGAGTTATTTAACAAAACCCGATTTTCCGAAAATTCAAAATGGCGGCTAACGCAAAAGAGCTAGGCGGTCGAAAACCGTACTAAACACTCTTTATGCACCCCTCTAACGATTAAAAGAAAAAAATCCACTATTTAATTTTTGTAATTAAAAATTACTTTTCGACTGGCCTATCTTAATTATTAGTCGGGGAGACGGCCATAGGACGACCTACCCTCATCTCTCTACCAGTAAGAGGTATACAGTTTTTTAAATAGTGTCAAAACAATCAGTTTGCGCATGGGTTGCCTAAAAAATAGTGGGCCCTTCATAGGGTTACCACGGTTTAAAGATCAATTTTTGGGTTTGTTCAACTATCTGATTGCGCTTATGTGGTAAGCCATAAGGATATTCAAAAAATATACTATGAAAGGAAATTTAATTTAAAAATTTCCAAATACGGGATTTTTTTAAATTTTAAAATAAAGTAGGGTAAATTAGGGTGAACGTATTAAAAGGTCGATATCGTATTTTCTAAACGGTACGTCATAGCGAAATGATTTTTTTTGCAATCGATAGATTATGTTGAACACATGAAAGTTTTGTGTGACAACAAAAATTGTCAAAAATTTACAACTCGAGATATGAACGTTTGAAAGTCAAAAATGGCGAAATAGATGTTTGAGAAATAATTTACTATAAATCAGTGTGACGTTCTATTGCATTATATGGTATGTTCTTATGAAGCTGATAAATAAAAAGAAAATAGGAATCTGAAAGTGAATTTTTGAAAAATATTATTTTTTTAAATTTATAGGTTGTATTTTCATTGAAATTAACATCAAAATCCTATATAAGCATGATAGTACCAGGATTTCTACAAAAACTTGGTTAAAACTCAGGGTTGCCGCACTTTAATATATCTCTTTGCATCAGAGAAAACAGATATGTAATACTCTCTGCCATACATATGCCTATACATTTGTTTCCTTCGGAATATCTTAACAAAATTATCATTTTCCCAGTGCTTTGTCAAAACCTCTCCGAAGCCTCCTTAAAACAATAATGAAGATGAAGAAATTTAAAAATAAAAATTAGCTTCTTCTATTGTAGATAGTTTTTTAAGCTTTTCAAGGTATAAGTAGGTCTAGATTGAAAAGGCCTTGATATGCTGTATGGAATATTTTTACAGAAGGTCTTAAATGGCGGTCAAATATGATGTGCATTTTAGATGCATTACTTAAACACAGTTTGATTAGAATTTATTCAGGTACTATATCAAACGTTTGTAGCATAAAGGATCCGAAATATGCAAGAAGTAAAGCACACTCAGATTAAATAGTGCAGTACATGCATCTGATATACCTACACATACATTATATACATATATTATAGACATCTGAATTATCTGCATTTTGATGTTAATTTCAATGAAAATACCTAAGGGTGCAAAAATAAAAATAAAACAACCTATAAATTTAAAAAAATAGTATTTTTCAAAAATTCACTTTGCCAAAACCAAAGCTTTAATTAAAAATTTGCCAGATAACTATTTTCTTTTTATTTATCAGCTTCATAACAACATACCACATAATGCAATAGAACGTCACACTGATTTATAGCAAATTATTTCTCAAACATCTATTTCGCCATTTTTGACTTTCAAACGTTCATATCTCGAGTTGTAAATTTTTGACAATTTTTGTTGTCATACAAAACTTTCATGTGTTCAACATAATCTATGGATTGCAAAATAAAATCATTTCGCTATGACGTACCGTTTAGAAAATAAGATATCGACCTTTTAATACGTTCACCCTAATTTACCCTACTTTATTTTAAAATTTCAAAAAATCCCGTATTTGGGAATTTTTAAATTAAATTTCCTTTCATAGTATATTTTTTGAATATCCTTATGGCTTACCACATAAGCGCAATCAGATAGTTGAATAAACGCAAATATTGACTTTTAAACCATGGCAACCCTATGAAGGGCCCACTATTTTTTAGGCAACTCATGCGCAAACTGTTTTGACACTATTTTAAAAACTGTATACCTCCCATCTGGTAAAGAGATGAGGGTAGAGGTCGTCCTATGGCCGTCTCCCCGAATATGAGAAGACTCTAAATATACTATATTAAATAAATTTAAGCCGGAAAACAAAAAAAAAGGTATATTAACTTCCCATTGGAAGTTATTGTTATTGGTGCGATTTGTCGAATTGAAAATTTTGACATATCTTCACGTTTTGAGGTCTCTAGAATCAGAATTCGTCGTTTTGAGCAAGATGTCTGTATGTGTGTATGTACGTACGTTCGGGGTACTTTTTTCGTCCACCATATATCTAGAATGAATAAAGATATCGACCTCGGATACATTTTATTTTACAGATAATATTGTCATAACGTGCTAAAAAGGTTTTCTAACAAATTCAATAAACCGTTGTTTTACTACAGCAATTTAAAAAGGAACTGTAAAATGTCATTTATCTGGAATACCTCGAGAGCGGAATAAGATATTCACTTGAGACTAATTTTAATTTACAAATAATTACACAATACCAAATTGGTTAATATTAAAAAAAATTCAACAGACACTTTTTTTTTTAACTAAGAAAACAGTTGAAAAATAGTTTTCGTCTCAAATATTTCAAGAACAAAAAATGATTTCGAACCCAGTCTTTTTTTTTTACATATAATGACGCAGTCAACAACTCATAATTTTTTTTAGAGCAAAAATACTGGAACAAAAATTATTAAAAATTCTTAACAAATTTTTTTCAACTCAAATATTTTGAAAAACAAACAAATCGGTTTCAAAATTCTACCAAAAATATAGGTATACCTATACCACCTAAATGTTGTGTAATTTTGAGATTTTTAAAACCACCCTTTAAAAAGCTAAAAATAAAAATGTTGCAAGAAAAATTTTTCAAAAATGCTTTAATTCGAAAAATTCTTACCATAAAAATCTCCTTCAAAATCGAATTTTGCATTATGACACTTGTATATTCTTTAAAACCATGCTTTTTTTTTTTAATTACATTTCCCTGATTTTTGGTATTTTTTTAACCAATAGTCTGTTTTGAAATAATTGGCTTAAATAATTAATGCCTTAATACCGAGAAGAGTTAGGAAAAAAAGTACAAAATAAAGGTAATGTCACAGTTTGCCCTGAATCTCTATATCTATACCTACCTATATACTGATTATACAAAAACCCAAAGTTATTACAGTATATAATATATAATAATGTAATATATACTCTACCACCCACTACTAAGGTAAATATGTATATGGTCTTCAAGTGCACCAATGGGAAGTTACAAGTGTGGGTCGACCCCAGACTCATTTTTTTTGATTAAAATTATTACAAAAGTGAACAGAACTTTGGACACAAAATTACAGAAAATTACAGAAATTGAAAGTATAGGAACAGGCCTATAGTATCTCACCTTCAAATAAAAAACACTCATACGCCATAGATGATTTTTTTAAATGGAAGGAAATATGGTGTGATCTGAAATATTCGTGTTGATCCAGCTTTTATGGCGATGTTTTTTTTTTAACTTCGTAATTCTTTAGCATTTCGAACGCTCGACCCCAAATGTCTTTTAGTATGTAAGAAACAGTTCGGTTCAAAGGTTTTTGTTTTGTAGCATTTTAGCTCTCGTGTGCAGCATGTACCTATACATAGACATACCCATAAGATGTTATCAAGTAGTGGGTAGGTAAATTAAATAAATGTCGACTTCCATAGGAGACTGTCCGGTTGAGAATAAAGAGACTGCATCCGGTTGAGCGTAAAAACGCCTTTCATTTTGAATTTGTACTTAAATGTTTATAATCATTGAATTCAAAAAGTTCACGTCGTCGTTGTTCCTTGGCCAATTTCAATGAAATTGATGTCGAATTCCTTACAACCATCTGAAATCGATTTCATTAAAAAAATTTTCTTGGTAGAAGGAATTTAAAAAAATTCGAATTTTTTTGGTGATTGTGTGAGTGCAATTTGACAGGAAGCAGAGAAGTGGTGTGCGCTAAACAAATATTAAAGTGTATTCATTTTTCGCGTTACATATTTTGATAATTTAAAACCAAATATATTTCGTTTGATAATTGAAAAACAACAAAACAATTGTGCGCGTATTCAAGTAAAAGAAATTACAATACAAGATCCATCCAGACACAGCAGCGAGGATCTATTCTGAATATTACACTAGAATTTAATGCTTCGAAAACTCAATGCTGTCTTCTGTCGTCAAAACGAAACACACCTCCCATGCCGCTATCCATGAGCGGCACTCGTATTGAGGAAACCGAAACGCTTTCAGTCCTCGGTATGTGTATCACAGACCACCTTCTGTGGAATGAACATATATTCGACGTCGCCAAAAATGCTGCTAAGTGCTTAGGTTTTCTTCGACGATGTAAGAAATTTTTCTCCCCTTCTGATCTGGCTGTGATCTATAAAGCATTTATCCGTCCGAAACTTGAGTACAATTCTCATATTTGGGCAGGTGCCCCAATAACCCACTTGAGTATCTTAGATAGGATTCAAAAAAGAGCTTTGAAAATGATAGGTGACAGAAATATAACAGAAACATTTGCATCACTCGAACACCGCCGCCATGTTTCATGTCTAACATTATTTTACCGTTACTTTTATAAACACTGTTCTAGTGAAATAGCCAGCTGCATTCCTCCCCTAAGACAATTCAACCGTAATACTCGTACCTTTAGGATTGCACATCAGTTTACCCTCGAGTCCAACTTCGGACGTACTGTCAAGTATAGAGATTCTTTTTTTAGCCGCACTACCCGAATGTGGAATGCTTTACCCGGCTCTATCTTCCCCGACCATTTTAATATTCAGAGGTTCAAAACCAATGTACATCGGTATCTCCTCTTAAATCCTTCCCTATTTACCAAACGCTCGCACTGTGTTTAAACATTTTAAGGGCAGCCAAAATCCCTTTAGTGCGCGCTCAAAAAAAAAAAAAAAAAAAAAAAAAAAAGGGGACGAAGAAAAATAATTTTGCAACGTGTTTTTCTCGCAAAATGCGTATGTTATTTTAATGGGATTTTTATTTCTTGAAGATATCTTTACGTTTTTTGATCATTCACTGCAATATTAAACAATTTAAAATACTTTTACATTTGTTTTCATTTTTAACATCGTCACAAAACTGTAATGAGAACATTTAAATTCCATCTTTATGCATGAGAAATGTCAAATCTTGATAGTGTGTGTGCGATTTGATGTGAAATCTTGCTAAAAGCGCAAGATTTGTTTGACAGCATTAACATTTATGTAGGTTTTAGTGTAGATAGAATTATTGAGGAATATAATATGTATTTTCAAATAAAACTTCGTTTTCCTTGCGTTGAAAGGTTAACCAATAAATTAAGTGGTCTTTAATGTTTGGCTTGCATATACATATGTAGGTATATCTTATGTTTGTTTTGAAACAAAATTGCTCTTCCCTGTTGCCAAAATAATTGCATTTAATTAAATAATATCTCATAATTTATAGTGAGAAATGTGACACTGTTTATGTGAACTCGTTTCACTTCACTTGGTTGTATGAACATGCATATAATAGGCTTAAGGAACATTTTCCGGCTTGAGTAAAATTTTCCCCAAATTTGTTCCAAGATGTGATTTTTAGAAATCATTAACACTTTTCGAAAAAATAAAAGGCAAATCTATTTCTCAGAGAAAAATTGATGACATTTTCATAGATACAATTTATTTTTCAATTAGTCGGATGCGGATTTTAGTGCTGTGATGAAAAACACAAAATCCGAGGGAGAAATCTCCCCTAAAATTGACGATTGGGCTGATTATCTTTCACAAAAATGACTTCTACGATTTTGATACAAAAAAAATCAGTTAGTAATTCTATAAAAGATCAAAATATCTCACTGCTTTTTTCTTCTATTTAAGGATAGGTAGGTCCATACTTTTCATATGCAAATATGAAAGTCTTGTATGTTGTATGTCTAAATTGAAAATTCATTTTTTTTTTAATTGTGTTTCAATTGATTTTTTTTTTAAATCAAACAAAGCGGAAATACTTTTAAAAAGTATAGTATAGTTTTTAAATCAAAAATAAATCAAATTTTTTTCTAGAAAATTCAATATTTCATCAATTTAGTTGAAACTTGGTTTTAAATGAGATACGTACCAGGGACTGTTTTAAGAAAAAATCAGAACTACCAACAAATCATTTTTGAACAAAATTATAAAGAAATACTTTCCTATAAAAATGCCCCAAATATGAATTCAATAATAATTAGTTTTTGAAAAAGCGATTCAATATGAGTTTATTCTCACAGCAATCATTATAATTGTAGCTAAAAGTGATGCCAATTACATTTGCTTGATTTGCTTGCTTACCAATTTTTTGTCGCAGTTGAGTAATTGAAAAAAAATTGTTGAAAAATCATAAATACGGCGGCGGCTCACAAATTTAGGTTTCTGTTTGACTTTCAATTGAAATTGCATGTGAAGTCGCTGAGGCAAAAGAAAGGTTATATTCGTTCAAAACTTTGAGATCAGATAAAAGTTTTTAATGTTTTCTGTACTTGAATAATCCTAAAAAAAATATGAAAAGTAATAAATTATTCGAAATTAAAATAGGCAGAAAATATTTGAACCTACACTGTGATCGAAAATTAACATTCATAGAAGTACTTTGTGTTGAACTGGTGGACTAAAGGGCTGAGTGTTTAATAACAACTACCAGAAACGTGATTAAGAGCTACCAATTTCAAAAAGCAACTACCAGAAAACATAACAACTACCACTTAAAACAGTCCCTGATACGTACGTTAACACTCGAAAAAATCAAGTTCGTAGAACATTTTTCTGAAAAACAGGTTCAACAATTTAGTTATATGCTTTTAAGGCCTTGAACATTTAAAAATCAAACAAGGCCATGGTGTTATGACAGAAACAAAAAATCAAAACGAACAAACTCAAATGTCATTTTTCCGCAATTAAATGGTTCGGGGAATAATCATTAATTATACGTATGTATACGTACATTTTATTTAATTTGCAAATTAATTGTGGAGGCTAGATAGCCTTAAAAGGGTCATTATTCAAGAACCCGGAGAAACTGATCCGATTTTGATGACTTTTCTTTTTAAATGTAGGGAATTGAAATTAGAAAAAAGTTTACAATTCAAAAATCGACGCTCTCCACAGGTTTTTTTTAAACTCAAAAAAACAACATTTCCAAAAAAAAATTAATCTTATTTGTAAAATAATCTTAAATTAATAAATATCACTGCCATAGATTATAGAATGGTTTTTTGAAGTTATATTTTAAAAGTCCAAAACCAAAAACCCACAGTGAAACCCGCTTATAGTCAAAAGAATAGGATATGACAGCTAAAAAATGTTAATACATATAAGCTAAAAACTATTGTACCCCATGGTTAATTCTGATACTGAACGTTGGTTGTAATACTAATCTCTTAAACACCAAAAGAGAAGGAAATTTTATTTTCTTAAACCACCAAGAAGTCAAACACCACACAAAATATATTCTTCGCATAGTCTGAACAAGATACTGTGTGCAAAGAACATGTACTATTTTTACATACATTCACAGGATGTGATACTACATCGGCCTTCTACAATAAAGGAAAAATCACATTTGCTAAAAAATTCGAGGAGCAAAAACATTTAAAGGATGCTGCAAAAATATTCAAGCAACCGAATCAAGACAAAGACACCATTTATCAAACCGGTGTGAAAAAATCAGCGGTTGATCTAAATCTGTTCAGATATCATTTTTTTACTAAAACAATTGTTCATCAGTGTTGCCATAATCTCAAATTTCATAATGTTAGATTTCAAATTTTATAATGCTAGATCGTATGGGAGCTCAAAAAACAAAATGCTAGATTCCAATTTCCATATAAAAAGGTCCATTAAGATTATTCAAATACAAACATTTAAAAAAATGCAAATCCCGCAGGCTCCAAATTCCTCTATAACACTATAGGCACCTCAGTTTAGATTTCTTAACAGAGTTCATAACAGTTTTAGCAGCCGGATACATAATTCGTAAAAGATTTTTTGATAGCTCAAACTTTTGTATGGAAATTGATCACATAATAGCAGAATAAGAGAACAAAAGACCTCGCTGAGTAGGCCCAAATAATTGACTTTCAGGGGTCAATTCTCGATCTGTGAAGTGATAAATTTTCCAAATCATCACACGTTAATAATTTGATGAGTGTTTAAAAGTGATATTAAGTTAAAAATTGACAAAAAATTACGAAGTTTTGATATTTTATTTCACTTTTTCACACTCATCCAGAATCGAAATATTACCGTATGAAGTTTTCGAAAATGTATCCCTTCACAACTTCAGCGATCGAGTATTGACCCCCAGATTCCAATACGAAACAGATGCTTTAATTAATTCATTTCTATTTTAAGAAGTCATGAATTTTGTGACCGCATGTGTGAATCTTCGTGATTTGACGTTATTAAGGTTAAAACACAATGCTTCGTTATTTTTGGCATTCAAGAATGCAAAAAATAAAAACAAGAATGCCAGAAGGCATTTAGCATAATTTTAAAATTTTATAATGCTTTTCTCTTCTCTATTATGCTAGATCTAGCATTAATAATGCCGTTATGGGAACATTGTTGTTCATGACGTCCATATGCAATTGAACAGTTTACCGTGCACAGCGGATGCAATGATGGAACATTTAAAAAAGTATGTATATCTTCAGATTCAAAAGAATCAAGTATTATTTACTTGTTTGTGATAACAGTAAAATCGATCTCAGATAAAAGTTTGCTAATGTTACAACACTGAACAATATGCTCAATGAAAGATTTATGCAGTTTGAAATATTTTCGCATCACCATTCAATAGATGAACAAATGATATCCTACTACGGACGTCGTCATTGGGCTAAAAATGTTATTAGAAGAAAACCATTCGTTTTAGATATAAGTATTGGAATTTGTGCTCACATGGTGGATACTTGTTTCAATTCATTCCGTAAGGTGGTGCAAGCAGGGATGACAATGCATAGACCAGAAAGTGAAGCAAATTGGCAAAAAAACGAATTAGATTTCAAAAATTTGTAGTAGATAATGAAAAATCAAAATGTATATAGAAAAAAACGTTCTTTTTTTAACAATGTTATGCGTTTAACGTGTTACACGTTTAACAATGACTACTTTTTTAAGAATAAGTTTCACGCAGCTGCTACGTAATCTACGTAGTTGCTACGTAGCAGATGCATTAAATAAATAAATGTAGTAGAAATACTACATATGTAGTAAATAGTCATCTCTGGGTGCAAGTAGTCCGCTGAATTCAGGTTGGGAGAAAATGTTGTACTCAGATTACTTTCGAAAATCGATATAACAAGTCAGCACACGGTTACTTTCGACATACTAATACATGCATTGCTTTTGCAAAAAGAAATTTCGAATGAAACACCAATGCCGCAACTATGTAGAATATAGAAAGTTTGTTGTAGATTCCCTGTTGCGGTCGGAAATAAACACTGAACCTGTGCTTAAACAAAAGGAAACCTCAATGAAATGGTCCGTTTCGACATCATCAAAACAGAAAAGCGTCTCTGATGTCAAAATATTTTCAACCAAACTGTTTTTCCAGCAAGAAATGTAATATCCCACTTCATCCAAAATGCTTCGATGAATACCACACCAAACCCCATTATTTGTAAACATATATCTAAATATATTGTATAACTTATTACGAATTTCGTCATTTTTTATTTTCAACAATCTTTTCATTACCCAGTGTATCTATATTTAATTCATTTCTTCATAAAAATATTCAAATAAAATTGATTCATATCTCGCGCAGAAAAACATTCTAGTTTTCGACATAGCACTAGAGAGTTTTAAATAGATTCTGACAAGGCCCTAGCATGGCATGTCGATTATGAACCCTTTTGCCTCGTCAGAAAAACGACTCTAGGCCCCGGACCAGCAAAAACTAGATTTGTTCATATTTTTGCTAGAAACATTAAAAAAGGGTATCCGATAGTAAAATAACTCAGATCAAAAATAAAAACATGAATAATAAAAATAATAGAGCAGATTTTTATGAATTTAATACGACATTAAAGCAATTTTAGTATGATACTGGGCATTTTTGTAAAATACTCTTATATCATATTATTTGATTTAGTATCGTGTACAAAAATGCGCTTAATCTAAACTATAAAACAACTTGAAATATAGTTTAAGACAATAAATTATAATTTTTGACTAATTTTAATGAACAGTTCAAAAAGCCTAGAGATTCTCGATATGATTATCTTGGCAGGATTTGCAAGAGCGTGCAATTTTTAACTTTTGTTTTTTAACCAAAACTGATCAAATATAATAAAAGTTAAAATTTGTATTTTTCGATTCATCGATTCAATTTATTTAGTTAAAATTTTGCATAAGTATCAATAACGATAGTGCTTAGTCTGGTAGGATGCCGAAAACGTCCAACAAGTTCATACTAGCGAGAACCTCACGAGAGCATGAAACATTTTCCTCGTCTAAATTTTACTGACTGAAAACTTGCAAGGGCTTAACGTATATTTGACAAGTTTTCCTCGTCTAGATTTTCCTTAAAGAAAACTGACTAGTGCCATGTTGAAACTAGACAGAAACTGGGCCTTTTTCCAGCCGGGATTGCATGTAAAAAATTTGTATTTCAATAATTTTGATACCCCTTTCGGCGAGCTCATCCCAGATAGCCATTCCAATTTTTAAAAACTCAACTTTTTGAATTTTTTTTATGCTAATCGTTTGTGATTCGTTTGTGACAGCAGTAAAAAGTTTTGTGACTCGCTAGTTATTTAGTTATTAACAAATTAAAAAAGATGTACCAGTTAGCCATTTTTTTTTTTTGAAAACTGTACTAGTATAGACTTTTTTATACTCAATCGATCAAAAATCGTTTGTGACTTCTGAATATATCTATAAACTCGTTTGTGACAACGTAGTTTTCGAGAAAAATTAGAAAAACTGATTTGAATTTATACTCATTCCATTGAAAATTGTTTCTAAAATTGGAATTTACCAAAGAAATCGTTTGTGACAACCTAGTTTGTTTGTGACAGCCTATTTTCCAGAATCTCGTAATAGCTGGTTTAAATGTATACTCATTCCATTGAAAATTGTTTCTTAATTTGGAATTTACCAAAGAAATCGTTTGTGACAACCTAGTATGTTTTTGACAGCCTATTTTCCAAAAACTCGTAATGGTTGGTTTAAATTTATACTCATTCCATTGAAAATTGTTTCTAAAATTGGAATTTACCAAAGAAATCGTTTGTGACAACCTAGTTTGTTTGTGACAGCTTATTTTCCAAAAACTCGTAGTGGCTGGTTTAAATTAATACTCATTCCATTGAAAATTGTTTATAAATTTTACCTCAAAATTGCCTATTACAGATTCGTTACTAGGTTGTCACAAACGATTTCTTTGGTAAATTCCAATTTTAGAAACAATTTTCAATGGAATGAGTATAAATTTAAACCAGCCATTACGAGTTTTTGGAAAATAGGCTGTCACAAACATACTTCAAAAAGTTGAATTTTTGTTGAGTTGAGTTTTAAAAATTGGAATGGCTGTCTGGGATGAGCTCTTTCGGTGAGCGTTGCAAAAACGCAACGTAAATTGTCCGGACAACCAGAAGCTTTTCCAAATTTTGTTTTTAAGATTACTTCTAATTAGATCAAAAACAGATAGGGGCGTATTCATAGTAATTTTAGAGCTGGGTCTGAGTTAAACAAAGGTTTGGATGAATTTTCGGACGTTGATTATATTTTTTTAAGTTTATCATTTCAAAATATTTGAAGCTATTTGTGTAGATTACCAAGTTAATTATCTTATAAAAATATTAAACCAACAATTTGTAATTCAAATCGGTAAAATTGTGTAAAATTTCAAATTTCTAAGTCAACTGGAACTGGTAGCCGCCGGAAATGGGTTAATACTGTGTATTTTTTTTTTTAATTTTTGATTTTTGAGTTTTAAAAAAAATGTCTGTGGAGAGCGCAGATTTTTGAATTGTAAACTTTCTTCTAATTCCCTGTACTGAAAAAAAAAAATCATAGAAATCGGAGCAGTTTCCTCGGGTTCTTGAATAAAATGCTATCTAGCCTCCACTAACTGTTGAAACTTGCGGTTTAATATGATTTTTTAAAACGTTTTAGGTGGAATATTTGAACAGTCATACAAATGTTCAAAACCTTATTTTCTGGAAAACGGCTCAACCAATTTAGATAAAAATAAATTGTGTGTTCTTTAATTATTGCAATCTACATCAAGCCTATTACTCTTTTAATGGGAAACGAAATTTGCATTTGATGTCTTAACAAGACAATGAAAAGCCTAAGAAAACACAGCGGAAAAATATTCATGGAGAGTTTCACAATTTGTAAATAAATAAAACAAATTTAAATGAAACAAATGAAAAAAAGACATTCTGTAATGAAATAAACAACAAAAATACAAAAGCGCAAAAAAAAAAACACCTGCCATTTTTTCGCACACAATTTATCTTCCCGTCAGTTCATTCTTTGCGAAAAGGGAGCGGAGACTTCTCCAAATAAACTGGTTAAATCATCAATTTCGCTGATCGGACAACATTTTTCGTTTATGATTTCATTCACAGTCATTATGTTTCGAATTTTTTGTTTTTTAATTTGTAGGTATGTAGGACGTAGGTATACAATTTTATTAGTTTTTTAAAACCGCTGTAACATGATCTTTCTTATTAGCTCAAATTATTAAGCTAGGGAATTTAATTAATTAAAAACAAATTAATTTCTTTAATACTCGTGTACATACAATTTATGACATGTATCATAAGCCACTTGAAAATAAGGGTAAGTGATGCATCCAGTGACGATTTTTTGTATCATTAATAACATTTTGAAGAACATAATATGCCTAAATTTGGAAAACAGAATTTTGAAAAAAAAAAAAGAATTATGTGTTTGAAGAATTTTGAAATACAGAATTATGGGTTGTCAAAATTTTGGAATACACAATGGGTAGGTTCAGAGAACTTATGGGACTTGCAAGTAAGGCAAATTTCTTGAATGTGATTGGCCAGCTGTCAAAAGTTCCCTTCATTTGAAACAATTTTTCGACAGCTGACCAATCACAGTCTAGAAATTTACCTAACTTGCAAGTCCCCTAAGTTCTCTAAACCTACCCAATTTAAGATTTTTACCACTAGCAAAATTTTGAAGGATATAATTTTTAAATACAGAATTTTAAACTGGAGAATTTTGGCACAACTTTAAATCATAGCATAAACTTCAACAAAACTAACGTATAAAATGAACAAACACTTTCAAAAAATGTAAATACACGTAGATAAGGTAGATATATATGTACGTACATATTGTACACACATTTTGTTTATAAACAAGTTGTGTAGTTCTAGTTCATTCAAACACCACTATTATTATTGTTTTTTTTTTCATTTTTTTAAATGTTTAGGTACATATGAATGTACACACCTATCTACAAATTTATCAAACTTACCTGCACTCTCGCCATCAAAAATAAATAATGGTAACAATCTTGTTTCATTTCTATTATCGGCAACTGCCTCGTACAAAGCCGGATTATCGTGAATCCTAAGCCCGTGTCGAAACCAAATTATATTTGTTTTCATTCTATGAATATATTTTATTTGAATTATAATAAATTCGATTTAGTTATTTTATTTTTTTTTTTTTTTAAGTTTTTTTTTTTTAAGTTGACGATCTTTCTCTGATAAGAGCACGAGAACGATTACAATAATCTTTTCTAGCATCGTATTGTAGAACTAAGTAGCTCCCAAACAGCATCACTACTGCAAATAAAATACAAGGGTTGATTTACAAACTTCAATACCTTTACAAAATAGATACACAGAGGTAATTTTTTTGCAGCGCCGTTTCCACTCCTACTCAGAACAAATTGCATAATTTTGCAATGTTAACTGGTTGCGCTGCACCAAACGGATTCAGTGTATATTGAAACCAGTAGAAATAGAAAAGTACAAGTTTCTGTTGACGCAAAGTTATTGTACTCAGATTAAAAAAAAAAAAAAATCATGCTGAGCTGTCTGAGGTATACAATACGGGTAAAAGCTATAACAAATAATTTTTCTTGGAAAACTATTGCAAATTGAATCCTAACTACCCACTGTATAATAGGTCGTATATTCAATGTTAAAAAAAAAAATTTGGTAGTAGTAGTCACGTGTATCTGACTTTGCTTTTTAAAAGTAAACATAAACAAAGGGTAGAATTCTAAGAATAATTGTCCAACCGGAAAAATATAACAATGGATAGGTATGTACAGTACATCTATGTATATTGTTGTAAGGATATTGCCAAAATGACAACATAGAAATATTTTGAAAGCTAATTCTGCGCTGTATGAATGTACAGCTACTTGTACCTTGTACCTATGTATCTATGTACCAACTTGATTTTAAATCGACTGCCAATTTAGCGATGACCCAAAATTATAAAATACATTCATAAATGGCAAAAACCTTGCTGTCTGGGTTATTTTTGAATGTGGTAGGGGAGTAGAGGTTACCCTACTATGACCGCGAGCTAAATACAGGAGGGTAAAGGTCAGGGCAAGAGGTTTAAAGGTCTCTTCTTTAGCTTTTCTTGAATATTCTGAAAACTAAGCGTATTAGTGAAACACTATATGAAGCCGTAAGTGCAATAGTGGCCTAACTGCATTTGTCATTATTTTCAGTAGAGCAAAAATAAAAAAACTGGTAATTTTTAAACACTTGTAGTTTTAAAACAAAGAAACATAACTTTGATTTTATAACACCAATAATACATTTAAATTTTCCGACAGAAAACATAATACAAATAAAATTAACTGACAGACCAGACAAAAAAAAAATAACTAAAGTGGTTGTTATTGTTGTTGTCTTCATATACAATAGGACTTTTTTGATCCCTAATGGGTTTGGAAATTGAATGATGAAAAAAGGAAATATTATCTTCGTTGTCACCACCGCGTCAGAGCCGTGCTTTGTAGATTGAGTAATGTTCGGTGTCCACTTCTATATGCTATTATCCAATGGTAGTACCCATGTTATGTTCATTTAGTGGTTGGAGATAATATTCTTCAGTGTTGATTTATGTTGAAAACTTACATAGGTACCTACATAATTATATACCTACACATAATGTACATACCTATATAGAAATATGTAGGAACATATATTTTAATCGTTTGTCCAAAAAATCTTAAAATTAAGTAAGTAACTATAGGTCTATATAGAGTAAGAGCCCAGGGCCTCCAGACATACGTCATTTTATCAAAGCTAAGATTTATTCTGCGAACAGATACTGTGGTAGCTAAGAACAAATTGATACTAAGAATCTTCAATCCGGGTGCAATTAAGAGGTAGCGAGTGTTAAAGTTGCATACAAATGTTGCACAAATGCGTTCTTGTATCCAAGCTGAATTTTTGATATGTGTTAGGGGATGGTGTCATTTAATTTATTTGACACTTGCCAGACATCTACAGTGGGACCTTACGTGAGCCAGACACTTAAAATATGTCAAACTAATCGTGCCATTTACGTTGTAGTTTTAAAGTTTATATTTATATGTTTTATGGGCAATTCCCCATCAGCTATACATCTACAGTGGGACGTATTTATCAGCCAGACATTTAAAAACAGCTAAAATAAGCGAAAAAATCACGTTTTAGTAACAAAGAATTATTATTTTGACAGTTTTAAGGTGATGTAAGGCCCCGCTTAGGTGTCATGCTGATAAGAAAATATTGTAGAATATTTGCCCAAAGAAAAAATAAAATCTTGATTTGATTCTGTTATGTAAATGGCACAAATAGTTTGACAGATTTGAAGTGTCTGGCTCACGTTAGGTCCCACTGTAGATGTCTGGCAAGTGTCAAATAAATTAAATGACACCATCCCCTAACACATATCAAAAATTCAGCTTGGATACAAGAACGCATTTGTGCAACATTTGTATGCAACTTTAACACTCGCTACCTCTTAATTGCACCCGGATTGAAGATTCTTAGTATCCATTTGTTCGTAGCTGCCACAGTATCTGTTCAAAATCTTAGGTTTTATAAAATGACGTCTGTCTGGCGGCCCTGGGCTCTTAGTCTAATACTGCCTATAACGTCGCACATTTTTTTCTCCAATCCACAAACAAAAACAATTTTTTGAAGTGAAACTTCTTTGGGCGCGTTGAGTGTGAATTTTTGTGAAACGAAAAAATGTAACGCCACATGTGCAACGCTGAGATCGTTGATTAGCTAAGTGGTGGGAGGTAGAGTAAAAGTAAAATTTTGTACTGATAGGCTAATACTAATATATTTTATAGTGCAATAAGTTTAGATTTTTTTATAATATATGCAGATAAAAAGGAAAATGTCCTTCTATGTCTTTTTCATAATTTCTTTAATTAGAAAGCTAGATGCTTGGTGAATAGATAATGAATTTCTAAGAATCTTACTAGTTTAAGATTTGTATCTATCTCCTACTGGTATGGAGGGGAGACCAACAAAATAACCAAACGGAAAATCCCCAAATTCTTACATCTCTATGTTTTGAAAAATGTCCAAAATTAAAATCTCTAAGCCCGAAATGATTATATTCTAATCCTCAAAACCAAAATCTCCCAAAAAAATACCCAACAATAAAATTTAAAAACAGTACAAAAAAAAACTTTGATAAGAAAAAAACGATGACAACATAGGCGCCTGCCAGACGACTGAACATACCCTTAGCGCGTGAGCGGTAAAGAGGACCCGAAAAGGGTGTAAAAATCCTTGAACCCGCGAAGCGTGCCATCCAAAGTAGTGTTTAGTACAAAAAACTTTGATAACAGACCAACTGACAATATTGGCGTGCGAAATCATTTTTAATTTTCGCGCGCCAATATAATTTCTTAGATATACTCAAAATTTCTTTCAAAATTCTGGTGCTTGGATATTTTGGTTTTAAGGATTTAGTTTTTGTAGATTTTAAATTTGGGGATTTCGGTTTCGGGGATTTTAATATGGGGATTTTGGTTGCAGATTATGATTTTGGAACTCGTCTACCTAACCCGGTATGGAGATATAAATTATTTCAAACATTTTATCTCAAAATAGGTTAATTTCAAAAAATTGAATTAAACCCGGAGAGTCCGCTCAAAATTTGAATTATATATGACTGCAAAATAAATAAAACCAATTTAAAGTTGTCATATACAAATTTTTGATTTTGCAGAGATTTTGAGTGTAGGACTTTTTGGAAATAGTCGAAAAACCTACTCAAATAAACTGATTTATCTTTTAAATGTTCGCCTTTTTTTACTTTAAATTTTCACCATTATTATTTAGTTTTCAAATTTACAACCCCAACCCATCGATCATTTTGATATAGAACACATTGCTGCGTCTTACGCATATAAGCTTAATATCCCTATACCTATCGAGATTTTTAGATCGCCAAAGAAGTTTTACTTCTGCCACGAGTACTGAGTTACACGCGCTCTTTTTTTCTTAAGGATTTACTATGTATTTTGTGTATACATTATTTGAGCCACAATTTTAATAAGAAAACATAATGATTTATAAGATATTTTGTGTTTTATATTAGTCTCTGTAAAAAAAAAACTAAGTCCTGTAACCCTTTAATTTTTAAAAAATGCGCATAAAATTGATAATTTCAAATTTTTTGACTGGCCGTGTTGTGGTATGTGAAAGGACGTTCTAATGTTTTATTAAAGTTAGTTTTTACCACAATTTGCTTCAAAAAGTGTCGTACCGAAATTATCATAATTTTATTCCATAGTTTGTAGAATCACCCGTATAGGAAAGAATGCTGCATAGAGTGCGGCTCAGACCCACACGTCTAGTTGGCAATTGACAGTCAAGCACAATACTTGTTATATTCAATATAATGTCATTGCCAAAATAAAAAAAAAAAAAATGGGTAGGTATCATCCCAGTAATAAATCTATGTATTTATGATGTACAATGTATACATCAAATGCTTAGTAAACCGGAATATATTTAATTTCAAGCTCGGATGAGCACTCTACGTACGAGCTGCGTAGGTAGGTATTCTCTTAGGTATATTTTGAGTTACTTATGCGTTTTGCAAAATATGTATAAAAACAAACAATATTGGGTAAAGGTTTTTTATCTCCCCAAGATGGTGAATAAACCAATTTAAAGTAGATAAGTTGTTCAGATAGCTTTGCTGATTTTAAATAGAAGTTCGTGACCGCATCATAATTTTAATCCTGAGACATTGCTTTTTTTTTTTGCACACATATACATACATAATTATGTATGTATAAGGTAGCTATGTTTGTAGGAACATATTGTGTACCTATGTATATTAGAATGGAACGTTTTCAGAATATTTTTGCCAAAACACAGGTTTTCTGAATTCATCCTCATTATTTATTTTGGGTCGCCCTTTGGAAAAACAAAATCGGGAACCCATTGAAAATTTTGTTGTTTTCCCAAAAAAATTGATATAGGTAATATGAATGCGGGCGTGAATGGCGACAGAAATTAACCGATTCTTAGAGGGACCAAATGAAGCATAATGGGAGGGTGTATCTCGTTGAGTATAGTCAGGAGAAGCAATTTTATAAACAAATAATTTATTTCAACGAGTAGTTTTCGTGATTTTAGGTTTTCTAAAAAAAAAAAAATAGAAGACATAATAGAAGCACCTATCCATTAAGGGGTTTAAGCCAATTTCGAATCAAAAACAAAAAATCAGTATTTGTTTTTCAAGTTTGAGTTACAAAATATTTTTTTTTCAAAAACTTTTAACAGAAATAACTCGATTTAAAAATTTAATAAGAAAACAAACTTCTGGATTTCAGAAAATGTATCATTCCTTATAATTGGTGTTTCTGATCTTTTTAAATTATTTTTAAACGATCTATTTTCATTTTTAAGAATTTTTTTTAAAAAGAGCCCCTCCCACCTTTACGAGCAGAGAAAGTGAAAATTTCGCGCTCCTATAATTCATAATAGGTAGCTTTATCAATTTTTTGTGAAAAACCACCAAATTAGGAGGGCTTCCCGATTTTGTTCTTCCCAGGGACAACTCAAAAAACATGATGAAGATGAGTTCAGAAAACCATTAAGCATAAACTATGTTACAGTTACAGTTATTTGGCAAAAAATGCTCAAAACGATCCACCCTAATAAATATACTATATACAGCTACATAGGTTCCAGAAATCACTTTCTATCCAAATGAAATTGAAATCATTTCACTTTTATCGATATAAATTTAATTTTTTTCGAAGTTAAAACTGATCGAATTTCCGTGTTCCACATTTCGATTTTATCGATTTTCACGTGATTTCAATTTGACCAGATATTCTCAAGTGAAACATGGGAAAACAAGCTGTTGCGTTCTAAAATATAAATGATTTTTCATATTTTATAAATATTATTAAAGTAAAATAACTTATTCCAACATAGTCTAGGAAAGATAGGAAATTTAATATGGGCAACCGGGGACAAATTAATTCATGAAATTTTATTGCTGGTATCGATGCAGAATTTTATCCTCAACAACATATCCAAAGTCCTCCAAAATCCCTGAATTGACTTTTTTTTTGTGTAGACGCATTTTAAGAGGTGGAGAGGGAAGCGAGGCGGGAGTTTGTCAAGCTGAAAAATTTGTCTATCTAATCTAATCATATGACACATGTTTTTAGGATGCTTTTCAACGTTGTTTCTAAAGAGACCAAATCTGAAAAGATACATGTTTCCTGTGGAAAGTTAATGTCATTTTTATGGAATGATCACTTTTTTTAAAGTACAACAAGTAATGCTAGGTTTCCATTTGTCATTGAAAAGACGCAAATTGACAAACTTTCCAGGACAGGGTGAGTTATTGTTGCTCGCTATCTACTAATTTCTTTGCTTTTTGTGTTGGTAAAAGCCACCCTGTCCTGGAAAGTTTGTCAATTTGCGTCTTTTCAATAAAAAGTGGAAACCTAGCATAATATATTACCCAAAACCATTTTAAAATAATGGGATATTAATGAAATTTAGTATAAATGTTTCATTTGGCATGCTTACCAAGAATCAAAAGAGTCCCCAAAAATATCTTTAGTTAAAGGGTGTTTTTTTGACGGATATATGCAAGTGAGAGCATGAACAAATGCTGACACTTATGAACTTTGCTAAGAATATTAAATTTATATTGGCACCCAAGGATCAAAAGAGTCCGTACAAATATCTAAGGTCCAAGTGTGTTTTTTGGGGGTGTAATGTTTGACCTGCTTAACGGAAAAACAGTAATTTCTGTTTCAAAATTAATCTAACTTCTTTTAGGGTGCTTGTATACTACTGGTTTTTCTTTTATTAGATTCGGCATTAAAAAATACCTTTTAATCATATATCATATGTACTTTCTCGATTACACGAAAATAGAATTATTTTTCGTTAGAGCTAACATTTTGCTCCGTATAGGGCAGGTCAAACATAAACTCTCTAAAAAAACTCTTTGGATCAATTTATTTTAATGGAATCTTTTGATACTTGGAAACCATGAAATATTTAATATTTGTAGCAATTTTCGTCAGTGTCAAAACTTATTCGTAGATGTTATGGTAATAATGACGCACTAACATCACGCCCTCAAAAAAACACACTTGCAACACAGATATTTTTGGGGACTCTTTTGATTCTTGGTAAACATGACAAATGGAACATTTTTACCAAATTTCATTAATATCCCATTATCTTAAAATGGTTTTGGGTAATATTTTACTTGTTATACTTTAAATAAAAGTGAATATTCCATAAAAATGACATTAACTTTCCACAGGATACACGTATCTTTTCAGTTTTGATCTCTTTAGAATCAGCGTTGAAAAGCACCCTAAAAACATGTGTCATATGATTAGATTGTATTGGGGGTTTGAACCCCCCAAACCCCCCCTGCGTTCGCGCCTGATAGGGTAGAATCTTGATGTGGTTGCGACATTTTAATGTGTGTGCCGTCGAAACATCCTATGACGCCAGGAACACTAAATTTATCCATGAAATGTTGTTTCGTTCGGCACCTGCCTGAGAGTTTAATCTTCTATAGTTCTTACACTTTCAAGACTCGTGATAAGATTTTTGACACATTTTTGACGGCCGTAGCTACATCAGCATCTTTCCTAGCCAACTATTGAAAGTTCTCTTTGGAAAAAAAATTCAAAACAGCAGCCAGCCGCAAGATGCAGGGAAAGGAAGATTTTGCTAGATACGGCGCAACAGCTTCCAACAACCTTTGAAAGGTTTACTTAAGCGGAAATATCATACAAACCTGAATTAAATAATAAATTTTAATGAAAAACTTTTGTTGAAAATTTCAATTAGGTACTCACGCTGCATCAGTAATTCATAAGGATTAAACGTCTCTCAACGCGTATGTCTTTTAATTTTCTCTATTGCAAATCTTTTTTTCTCAAGTTCCAAGATCGCAGCAATGAAAAATATAACAATTTTTTTTTTTAATTTTATTAAAAGAAAAAAAAAAAATTGAAAATTGAAGAACGAATATTTCACTTAAAGTGATTTCGAAAAGATTTCGAAATTATGAAATCGATCGAAACTCGATTTTCAATTTCGATTTCATTTTCATTTCACGTGATTTCTGGAACCTTGGTGATAGTAAAAGTATACAAATCGAAAGCAATCATTTATTTTATTATCCTCAAAAAAGAAACGGTGATGATGGTGATGATCTGGATAAAATTGAGTTGATGTTTTCTTCACCCCCTTCAATAATTGAATACAACAACCCTCTCTAATATTATAATAGACCGAGAGAGCTGTTAACAGAATTTGCAACCTAATTCGTACACAAAAAGAAACCAAGAAACTCGTAAATCGTAATGTCAATAATTCAAATACAGTTTTTTTTTTTTTAATGCCGGGATAACCCAAACTGTTTTTGATTAGGTGCGTTATGCCTGTTCAAAAACAGAATAGTGAATACAAAGGAAATTGAGAAGAATTATCAAGCTAAAACAACTTACAAACAGATTTTTTTTTTTGATAAGAAAATTAGTTATCTTTTTTTTGGAAAAAAAAATAAATAAATAATTTATTTATATGAGCTTCAAATAAGCAAAAGAGCGTTTGTTCTATTTTTTTTATGTCTCGAAAACCACGAAACTAATACCTTAAAATCAGGCAAAGAACACAACGTACTAGAAAACTTGTAAGTTACTTCCAGTAAAAACATCACTGTAAACCTAACCCCTTGAACACAGTGCAAGTCGCTGGTCACTGCCCTAGCAGAATGGAGTCGCTGTAGCGGCCGCTTGTCGCACTGTCAAAGTTAAAATATACGAAAATAGTACACAGCGCCACAATGAGAAGCTGTAGCTGCAGCGATCGCTGTCGCCAAAGTTACATAATTTTCAACTTTCCGCTTTTAGTCGCGCTACTTTTTGACATATCTGTGGGTCTGTTCAAAACACTGTAAGTAAACTTCGTTCAACACATTGAGTTATTTTTTCATCTTTATTATGAACTGAAATTTGGGAAAAAATTGGTTTCGATAGCAATGATTGTAGAAAAAAAAAACATTTGAATAAAGTCTTATTATTAGTAATTTGAGTATGTTGTCACTGACCCCAAAATTGCACAACTTTGAGACCATTTTGTATGAAAGTTCCACTGGGCTTGGATGAAAAAAAAAAAAACAAATAAACAAATTCTTCACATTTATAAAACCGATGGAATTTTTCTAGATACTGTTGTCCTTTTCTGCTTCCAATTTTGTATCTGTCAAGGGCAAGGTTTAACTACATAGACCTACTTTTTCCAAAAAGTGCCAAAGTGAGATATAAACATCTATGCTAAAGACACCTGTTTGCAAAAAAACATGCAAAAATTGTTGACACATAATTTTAGTCACCATACACGATTTTCAATTTTTTTTTGGCAAGCAAGTGTCTTATAATAGATATTTTTTTCCACGTTTGCACTTTTTGCAAAATGAACACAAAAGCGTGCCGCAACTGGAAGTGAGGCCATAGCTGAAATAGCTATCAAATAGTATCGTGCGTGCTATTTTTCATGTGCCCACAATGCAGCTGCACAATATATTATTTCTTTTTAAAAGTAAAATAAAATATTCTGTGTTGTGCTCTGACATGTTGAATTTTGTTTGTTTGTTTTCTGTTGTGTCAAATACCGGCATACTTTGTGTTTTATTTATTAGAAGAGAAACATGATAGTCTCGCATTTGTAATAGAAATGAAAGCAACATATGGAACACGCCTTGTAAAAATTAGAATTCCAAACATCTGAACGAACCCAAACAAATCTAAATGTCAAAAAAACGTTCTTTCTGCGCTACACCATTGTGGACGACCTTTGCGACGTAGTGAGCGATTTTAATGACAGCTTGTGCTACAGCGATTTTTACCGCGACCAGCGCCTTGCATTGTGTTCAAGGGGTCACTGTAAAAATCGCTATAGCACAAGCTGTCATTAAAATCGCTCACTAGGTCGCAAAGGTCGTCCACATTGGTGTAGCGGAGAAAGAACGTTTTTTTTGACATTTAGATTTGTTTGGGTTCGTTCAGGTGTTTGGAATTCTAATTTTTTCAAAGCGTGTTCCATATGTTGCATGTTGTTTTCATTTCTATTACAAATGCGAGACTATCATGTTTCTCTTCTAATATATAAAACACAAAGTATGCCGGTATTTGACACAACAGAAAACAAACAAACAAAATTCAATTCGTTTATTCAATTTGTTTATTTGTTTTTTTTTTTTTTTCATCCAAGCCCATTGGAGCTTTCATACAAAATGGTCTCACTTTAAGCGTAAACACTGCGCAATTTTAAAATTGAGTTCTCAAAGTTGTGCAATTTTGGGGTCAGTGACAACATACTCCAATTATTAATAATAAGACTTTATTCAAATGCTTTTTTTCTACAATCATTGCTATCGAAACCAATTTTTTTCCAAATTTCAGTTCATAATAAACATACAAAAACAACTCAATGTGTTGAACGAACCCAATGTCTAGTTTACATACAGTGTTTTGAACAGACCCACAGATATGTCAAAAAGTAGCGCGACTAAAAGCAGAAAGTTGAAAATTATTCAACTTTGGCGACAGCGATCGCTGCAGCTACAGCTTCTCATTGTGGTATATTTTAACTTTGACAGTGAGACAAGCGGCCGCTACAGCGACTCCATTCTGCTCGGCAGTAAGGTTATACAACCATTTGGGCCAAAATTTGGTCATTACAACTGAAAAGTAAAATAAATTTTCTTGCAAATTGCCAATCAATAAATTAATTTTCCGAACTTAGTTGCTTTGGAGGTGCCAAGAAGTATCTATCTTTTAATAGATTTTGATGTGGAAAACAATTTACCATGGAATTTAATGAGAATCACTTATATAAGATGGGTCTATACTTTTTCAAGAAGAAAGTAGTCGCAAGGTACACATTTTGAAAAATTTCGGGAGGGGGGGGGTTCAGACCCCTGTGATCATTCCCCTGGCTAGGGCCTTGAGGTTACCTACTGCAAATTAATATTGATGCTAGACATTTAAAGAACTAAAGAGAAAAATAGATTTCATGACGCAGGCATTTTCAATCACTTATTGTCAATGTATACTATACATAGATGTCTCAAATGAGCAACACAGGATAGCTACATATAATAAATACTGCGTCAGCCTCACATCACAACGTAATAGGTACCTATCTATGAAATCACAGCAGGGTTTTATTTACATATTTCATCAACTGGAAGAATTGCAGAAGTGAAGAGTATTTTACAAAAAAAAAAAAAAAATGGGCACGATTGGATCGCACAAATTTGCTCTCGTAGCTAACAACTTGAACGTTGTTTAAAATTGACAGTTTACATCTATAGTGGTTCTATAACATTATGATATCATTAAAAAAAGTTTTAAAATCAATTTAAAATATAAATTATTACTATTATTTAATATATATATTTTTTTGATAGGTAAACAGATAGAGCTCAAAAAAAGTATGCTTTCTGATTTGTTTGATAAATATGAATTTATGAAAAAAAAATTTTCAAAAATCGTTAGAGCAGTTTTCTTAAAAATTAATTTTTTATATGCAAAAATTCTTGAAAATTTTTAAAAATAAAATTTGGTATGCCAACTTTTAGAATTAAATAAAATACAATTTTACACAAAATTAAAAAAAAAATATTCATTGATCCGTTTTCAAGATATTGAATTTTCAAAAAAAAAAGTTCAATATTTTTAAAAATGTTATATGCGAAATTGTTAAAATTGTAAAGGACCTCTTACATAAAAAATTTGGTTGAAATCGGTGTAGCCGTTAACGAGAAATTTGAAAACCAAAATATCGGTTCTATGACAGGTACCGTTAATAACCGTTACAATTTTTTTTTTCTACCAAAACATTAACTGTAGTAATTATAGTAGCTCGTAGTTTTTTTTCGAAATCGTTAGAGCCGTTTTTGAAATAAATCAATTTTTGTATATTGGTTGTATGGGAGTTATCGTTATTTTTTGAGCTAAAAAAAAATTCCAATTTCACCTCTAGGGAATTATCAAAGGACCTTAAGTCCAAAGTTTGAAGAAAATCGCTTCAGCCGTTTAGGCTGCAGGTCGAGGTACAGACAGACAGACGGACAGACAGACAGATAGAATTGCGAGACCCACTTTTTTCGCGTTCTCTATCATCGTAATGTTAGGGAAAATTATTATCTAGAATTTTTTTTTTTGCACGAATCTTAAACTTGCCCTATACTACGTATATCGCAAGTAAAAAACCATCCAATTCATTCATTTTAGTCGTAATATTTAAAAACATTAAACAATGTAACGAAGTAAATTATCTATACATATAAATAAATAGCCTTAAAAAATGTTTGTGGTACCATTTGTTCAAAAGGTATCCAACCGATTTCGATACATTTTTCATGGTTGGAAAGCCATAGGTGGGGAGATGGGCTTGTGCAGAAAGTACCTGAGACACGCATTAGAAACTGTGGGTCATTTCTGTTTTTGCACTGCCGAGTCTGTGAATGCGAGTTTTTGGTGGTCGAATTTCGGCCAGTGGGCGATAATAGTTTTATTAAATTCTTTCTTTTTGCATATTAGCACTTACAATAACCTATTCACTCTATAGATACTGTAACAAATTATACCATTAGATACTGTAAGAAATTATACCATTTTGAAATTTACATTTCCATACTATTTTTGTATACAAGAGATGCTTATGCCGTTTTCCTTTGGACGTCCGAAGCGTCCAGAAGCGTCCGGAAGTCTTCTGAAACCATTTTATTGGCAAAAAAGTACGCTTCTGATGGTGGATTTACATGGTTTCTGCACAAAAAAAGGGATGCCAAATACAAAATTATATATTTGTTAGATAGAGAGAAAAGATCAAAATGCAGAAGAATTTCGTTTCTGCATTATAGGAAAGTGCCATAAGGATGAATTGAAGACGAACATGTTCATATTCTTGATTTTTCTCTTTCACTCGCTCGGATACATGTAAATCCACCATGACGATTCTGAGAAGAGAAATTCGATTTTTGATTTAAAATCAGGGTCTTATTACGTAAAACGATAACGATCAAACGATATCGTTTTGGCGATACCTGATCCATTGTTTCCTCCATTTATATGATAGGGACAGCTATTGCCAAATCGATATCGTTTGATCGTTATCGTTTAACGTAATAAGGCCCCAGAATCCACTCAAGAAGCACTAATACATTTAAAATCAAATGTAAAAAAAGCGTTTCATGCGTTTTGACAGCAAATTGTGAGAGAGATGAACAAAAATTGTTAAGACGTTCATCGATGTTGGCAAAACATTGATGTTAGACGAAAAACATCGATGTTGGAGGAAAAATTTAGATAGGTATGGAGACGGACATTATTTTTTGTTACTTTTCAGCGGCTGTGAGTGGTGGGTGGTAGAATTTAGAAATTTTTTTAAAAATCCACTAGATTTCGCTCGAAAATAGCTTGCGAGATAGTAGTAATGTACACATGTAGCTATGTACTTTAATTGACTTGAAATTAACAATTTATTACGACTATACCTACGAGTAGATAGACATGAAGGTACCTACAGTATATCTACCTATAGGTAGTAATAATTTAGTGAAATTTTTGTTACTTTCAATGTATGTGTGTGGGAAACCCTATGCAATGTTGAGAAAGGTAAGCAGTGGGTGAAAGATAGAGTAATCAAAAGTTAGGAAGGAACAGTTTTTGTTTCCAAAATTCAATGCTTTTATCAATTTTAAGTCAACCCTGAAAACCAGGGTTCTCCTAGGATTTTTTCTTTTAAAAATATTTAAAAATAAATTAACAAATATTCTCAAGCTAAATGATATAATTTCTGGTTGATATCATCAGCTTACATCCATATTATTCAATTTTCTTAAAACTCGAAACAAAACTAGTTTTTGTCAAAACTAGTTTTGTTTCGAGTTTTAGAAAAATGTATCAAAACTAGTTTTGAAAAAACTATTTTGATCATAAAACTAGTTTTGTCAATGAAGTTTGTTTTTATTTGTCAGAAATTAATATTTAAAAGTCAAATAAATTATTTTCTCTATAATTTCCAACTTTTTGTTTGACGAAATAGCTGTGTTGTTAGTTATTGGGTAGGTTCAGAGAACTTAGGGGACTTGCAAGTAAGGCAAATATCTAGACTGATTGGTCAGGTGTCGAAAAATTGTTTCAAATGAAGGGAACTTTCGACAGCTGGCCAATCACAGTCTATAATTTTGCCTTACTTGCAAGTCCCCTAAGTTCTCTGAACCTACCCATTGATAAGGGAAATGTGTTATGTCACCTAGATGGACTGCGTAGTTGTGCTGAAAAAAAAAAATGGAAGAGAGGTATATTGTACGAGGACAAACTAAACTTTCTAGCGTATTTGGTGAAAATTTACATGTATGGAATAACCGCATCGACAATTTTTATTATTAGGTTTCAGCGTCTTTTAGGCCCTTTGGAGTGTGCAATATGGTGCATTTGTGCATCGTTTCGAATCCACTATTCCCAAAATTGGTAAATACCTAACATTTCAATATGTATTTATTACATGTGTACATTGGGGCGTTAAACATCTATGTTTCAAGAGTGCTGAATATTCAATTAATGTGGATTTCCTTTCAACAAAAAAATCAAATCTGTGAAGGGGAAATTTGATTTGTTTAGAAGAAAAGATCAAATTTTCTAAACAAATCAAATCTTTTATTTTAGAAAGATTTACACCGACTGGCACACACACTAGGAAGATTTGACATTTCTCTGGCTATTGTTTACGTTTGGCTTTTCAGTCAATTTGTTCAATTAAATTATTTCCGTGGTGTAAAAGTATAAAGTTCACGTTCTTCAGTAAATAAAATAAAATAAATTAAATAAAATTAACTACATGTAGATAGAATTACAATTTTCCATTTTCAAAAAAAAAATTTAAGAATTGTGCGTTCGGGCCTGTCAAATTGCACACACATACAATCACAGAAAAAAAATTATTTTGTTTGCGAGTTCCTTACAACAAAAAAAAAGATTTGATCTCCAATAGTTGAAAAGAAATCGCCATAAGAAATATTTCCTTAGATTGTTTTACTAATTATTATGGGTTTGGGAACAGTGCATTTTTAGGATGCATCATACAGATGTACTCTTTGTACGTGCGTCCGAGACATTTGGAACTGTCAATCCACTTAGAAGACGCTGCAATGTCATATTTTCTACAAAAGAGCTTAAAATTAAACTATGAAATAAAATTCTAGGGTTGTTATACCAATTATAAGGCCTTTGGAAAAAGTGCATTTTTGTGATGCATCTTAAAATGCACTTTTTCCAAAGCCCTAATAATTCGTAATACAACCTAAAAAATCATTTAATAATTTAATGCTGAGCTCCTTTGTAGCAAATATGACATTAGAACGTCTTGTAAGTGGATTGACAATTGGAACATTTGTTGAACGAACATACCTATAGGTTATGTTTTTGCATAGACACATTTAAATGCATTATTTGAGCCTAGGAAAAAAGTGAATTTTTGTGATGCATCCTAAAATTGCACTTCTATGAAAAAAAATCAATTGGCAAAACAATCGCAAAGAACAATAATTCCTAATTTATTTAATACCCTGATAATATGATGTCGCAGCGTTCTCTTCTTCTTCTTCCCAAGAAATCCTCACGCCTTCACTGTATACGGTATTGCATTTTGCTTTCAATGTTATTAAATGTGCTTGTATCATATTTCATGATTTTCCGTCATCGATTTCTTGATTTTATTTTCTGATGAAAATTACGAAAAAGCGTCAAAACTAGTTTTGAAGTCCTTAAAACTAGATATTTCCAGTTTTATGAATTTCTAGTTTTATGCAAAACAAGTTTTAAGGTTTCGAGTTTTAGATGTCCAATTGTTTTTCAATAATACCGATTTATTCAAAACTTGAAACTAGAAACCCCTATAGAACTAGTTTTGCTGTAAAACTAGTTTTGAAATATATCAATAATATAATATATATATATAATAATAATTTATCGACCATACTATGCCAAATCAATGCACCCCAAATTAAGTTAAGTTTTATCCTGTACTCTGTACCGTTTTAAGAGTGTATTTTTGATTCAATTTCTAGTGCTAAAGGCTTCTAACATCAAATTTCCTTTTGACGTACAAAATAAGAAATCCTAAGAACAAGAAATTGAATCAAAAATACACTCTTAAAACGGTACAGAGTACAGGATAAAACTTAATTTAATTTGGGGTGCAAAATTTTATAAAAATATCGTTCTTAATTACGCCGCCACGACTGTATGTTTTTTTGCAAATAGCTTTGCCATTGATCGGCTTAACTGTTTTCGTTGAAATTGAAAAAAAATGAGTCTGGGGTCGACCTACACCACTAACTTCCCATTGGTGCACTTGAAAACCATATATGTACATACATATGCACATATTTACTTAAGTGGTGGGTTGTAGAGCATATATTATATAATTTTATATTTTATAGTGTAATAACTTTGGGTTTTTGGATAATTAGTACAAAGGTAGGTATATAGATATAGAGATACAGGGCAAAATGTGACATTATCTTTATTTTGTACTTTAGATATTTATAACAGTACATTTTTTATATTTTTTTTGTAAATAACTTAAAAAATTCTAAGAATCTTACGTATAAAACTTTTTTTCCTAACTCTTCTCGGTAGGGAGGATTAAATTATTTAAAGAAAATACCAAAAATCAGGGGAGTGTAATTAAAAAAAAAACATAGTTTCAAAGAATACCTATAAAAAGGGAAATTAATGGCGTTTTCCTTTGGACGTCCGGAAGCGTCCAGAACCTCTTCTGAAACCATTCCATTGGCACAAAAAGTACGCTTCTGACGATTCTGAGAAGAGAAATTCGATTCTTGATTTCAAATCAGAATCTGCTCAAGGAGCACTAATACATTCAAACTCAAACGTCACAACAAACTGCAATGTACTTCATGTTTTTTTTAACTATTCATTTTAATTTAATTTGCATCATAATCAAAGTTTTTGGTAAATTTTAATAAACAAATTAAGAAAAAAATATTACAAAAAATATTATTTGGTCGTTCGGAGTTTATACACTCGTGTTTTACATTTCGCTTTTTGTGTGGTATCAAATAATTTTTATTTGACGATTCACCTATACAGATACGATTCCCCAGAATTGAGTAGAAGCATCTTGGACTGTTCCATTGGATTTCAGAATGAGTGAAACCTTGAGTGAAACCATTGTATATGAAAACTATAGTATTCTCATGGAGTCGTTTTTATTTTCGCTGGATTTGTACGGCTGGTGGCGCATGTGTTTGCAACATGTTCTATGATTTTGACAGCGTAGACATTAATTTTTAGAAAGAGTAAGTCTTGTAAGATTGTAAGGGAGTAAGGGAGTTAGATCTCGACCTTCAAATTTGTTTCCTCAACAAAATGTGTTGAGAGAAGTTGGTGGATTTCGACACTACGTGACTCAGTAGTCGGCGCTTCTCATGATATTACTATAGTTTTCATATACAATGGTGAAACCAAAGGAAAACAGCATAAGTGTCATATGCAAAATTTCGATTTTGAAGCGATTTTGAGTGTAAGTGTAGGGTGGTTTTAAAAATCTCTTAAAAAACCAATTGAGATACATACTATGATATTGCATAAAATGGGAAATTCGCTCTCTCCTACCATTGCCGATCTGGTTTTGGACAACCTTTTGGACAGCAGATTTGAAGAACACAACAAACCGAAAATAATCGTCAAATATGTAGATGATATATTTGCAGTTGTTCATAAGGGTGAGGTTGACAATGTCTTAAGACGCCTTAATGCTTACCATGGGAATATTCAATTTACCGTTGAGAGGGAAAAAAACAGAGCGATAACTTTCTTGGACGTCAAGATTCATCGTGTAAATGACCGACACTCTTTCAATTGGTATCAAAAAGACACAGCGTCGGGAAGACTTGTTAACTTTAGATCCAACCAAGCAAAACATATTCTTATAAATACAGCATCTAATCTAGTTCATAAAGTGTTTGCGTTGAGTGACCGGGAATTCCACTCCGCAAATGAGAATAGGGTCAAACAAATTCTCCTGGACAATGGCTATCCAAAAGAAATCATACGGAGCTTGATACTTCCATTGTATATGAAAACTATAGTAATATCATGAGAAGCGCCGACTACTGAGTCACGTAGTGTCGAAATCCACCAACTTCTCTCAACACATTTTGTTGAGGAAACAAATTTGAAGGTCGAGATCTAACTCCCTTACTCCCTTACAATCTTACAAGACTTACTCTTTCTAAAAATTAATGTCTACGCTGTCAAAATCATAGAACATGTTGCAAACACATGCGCCACCAGCCGTACAAATCCAGCGAAAATAAAAACGACTCCATGAGAATACTATAGTTTTCATATACAATGATACTTCGCCAAAAACACAAAGCTCCTGTGGATAAACTACAGGAAGAAGAGAAACGTATTTATAAGAGTATAGTTTATGTCCCCAAACTGTCAGACAACTTCAAAGAGACAGTAAAAAATAATACAAAAGACGTCAATTTAGCGTATAAATCCAATAAGACGCTGGCACCTCTTTTCACCAACATGAAAACGAAAACGGAAAAGGACAAGTGTACCGACGTAGTTTATAAAATCAATTGTCTTGGCAATGCAGACGAAAATTGCAACCTTTCCTATATCGGGACTACAAAGCAACTTCTTCGTCAACGAATTTCAAACCACAAGTCCGACATTAATTTAAAAAGCACCGGGAAAACAGCACTGGCCTTACACAGCGTCGAGCGTGGACATAAACCAGATTTTGACGGAGTGGAAATCCTAGAAATGGAGAAACATGTCTCCAAGCGGTATACTTTGGAAACACTTCATATCATAAATAACAAAAACAATATGAATCGTAAACAAGACAGCCAAAATATTTCATCGGTTTACTGCTCATTAGTGACTTGGCAGAATTTCTGACAGTTTAAAGCCGACTAAACTTCATTTGAAGTGTTTTAAATAAAACAAAAACATTTTTCAAAGTAATTTTATTATTTCACAAAAATTTTTATTTGTTTTGAATTTTCTTTTTCAAATTGTCTTTTCAGTTTTCAATACATTGTCATGTATTTATTATTTCTACTTTTATTGTTGATTTATCTATGTAAATTGTAAACATCTACCTAATGTAAGTTTGCTTAAGTGTTACACCAAATGTTCTCATGTGTATAATAAATTCAATTTATTTTTGTAAATAAAAGATCCCCTGAAGAAGATGGCAACCACAGTCGAAACGTCGGGAAAGGAAATGAAATTGTTTCATTAACATATCATTACAACCAAAACAGCCGATCTCTTTCGGCTGTTTTGGTTGTTTTTTTAAATCTCAAACAACTATAATAATTTAACAAATTGGTCAAGAACTCAACAACAAATATTGCATAAAATATGCAATATCGCAACGTTGCAAGACCATTCCCTCGTAGAATGAAGTTTAACAACGTTGCCTTCATAATCATCAAAAGCAAAACCAAATAATTCAAAATTCAAATGCTAAAGCCCGTAAGATACTACCTTTTTTTCTCATTTTTAAGGCATTAAAAATGAAACTAGAGTAGTTCACACAATTCATAATTGAAAATAGCGATATGAGTGAGCGCGTACACAATAACCACATTAATGTAAAAAAGTCACAAAAAATGTATATAAAATGAACATATTTCAGATTCTGCATTGTATATGAAAACTATAGTATTCTCATGGAGTCGTTTTTATTTTCGCTGGATTTGTACGGCTGGTGGCGCATGTGTTTGCAACATGTTCTATGATTTTGACAGCGTAGACATTAATTTTTAGAAAGAGTAAGTCTTGTAAGATTGTAAGGGAGTAAGGGAGTTAGATCTCGACCTTCAAATTTGTTTCCTCAACAAAATGTGTTGAGAGAAGTTGGTGGATTTCGACACTACGTGACTCAGTAGTCGGCGCTTCTCATGATATTACTATAGTTTTCATATACAATGGATTCTGGCAGCTTTTTTTTGACTTTTCAGAAATTGAAAATTAAAAATTATTTCAAAGTACACTGTGACCATTGTATATGAAAACTATAGTAATATCATGAGAAGCGCCGACTACTGAGTCACGTAGTGTCGAAATCCACCAACTTCTCTCAACACATTTTGTTGAGGAAACAAATTTGAAGGTCGAGATCTAACTCCCTTACTCCCTTACAATCTTACAAGACTTACTCTTTCTAAAAATTAATGTCTACGCTGTCAAAATCTTAGAACATGTTGCAAACACATGCGCCACCAGCCGTACAAATCCAGCGAAAATAAAAACGACTCCATGAGAATACTATAGTTTTCATATACAATGGTATTGCTAAAGTGCGAAACTGTTGTAAGATTGCACCTTGTATATTTTGTTGTTGTAGTGTTGTAAGATTTTACACTTTTGCACTTTTACAATGATACTAGGCCAGTTGCATCGGATCGTGAATACCCCTAATGTCGTTCTATTCATACAAAATACTAATTTCTCGAATTAAAAATGAGAAAAAAATGTAGTATCATACGGGCTTAAGAAAGAAAAAAGAATAAAATACTAATTTCTGCCAAATTGTGAGGAGAGTAAGTACTACAAAATTGAGCTCCATGATAGTACTATGATTATAAATACAATGATTGTATTGCATTCTTATGTTGCAAACAAATGTATTAAAAACATCGATGCCCATGAGTACCACTGATCTCTATATACACTGGATAGTGTATTCCCCATACAGAGTATTACAGTTTTTTTTTTGATTATTTTGAAGATGACATTTGCACAGATTTTCTACTGTTTGACATCTATCGTTCACAAAACAAAATTTGAAGTGTATTGCAGGGATGGAAGTAGGCATCCAAAGTCATCCAAACTTTAAAAACTCAAAAAAATCGAAAATAATGGATTTACTTTGAATTAAGATATCTTCGCAACCATACTTCTATTTTTCAGCTATGGATAGCTCTTGAAAAACTTATTCAGCGTCTTGAAAAGCGGAATGACCTTCGAGCCTTATTTGCGGAACTGTAGGCATCCAAAATCATACAAGCCTTCAAAACTCAAAAAAAAAAAAAAAATACTTTGAATGCAAATATACCGAAAACTAGACGTTATAGACAATGCAAAGGCATGTCCGTTCTCTATTCAACAACGTCAACCGCAACCTCTTACGAGCCTTATTTAGAAAATGATGGCCATATAGGTAAATAAAGACAGCTAACGGTCAGGCCTTTGCATTTCCGTTCAAAACTCAACTTTTTTTTTCCAATCGATTTTCGAAAAAAAGCATGGACTACCCCCTTATCACTAAAAATACATTTTTTTACGAAAGTCTCTGGAACCCATTGAAACGTACATATATAGAAAGGTTTTGTCAAATGCAACCAGCACATCCAAAGCGAACCCTTTTATAAGGTATAGTTTTCGAGATATTTGCATTCAAAGTTATTTTTTCGAGTTATGAATGCTTATATGACTTTGGATGCCTACAGTTCCGCAAATAAGGCTGTGACATCACTTTCGCTGGCAAAACGCTTAGTTAGTTTTTCAAGAGCTATCCATAGCTGAAAAGTAGAACTTTCTATGAGGTCTGGTTGCGGAGATATCCTAATTCAAAGTTAATCCATTAAAATCGATTTTTTTGAGTTTTGAAAGTTTGCATGACTTTGGATGTCTACAGTTCCACAAATAAAGCTCGGAAGGCCTTGCGGTTTATTAACCGCTTAATCAGTTTTTGGAGAGCTATGCATTGCTGAAAACTAGAGCATTGTGTGGGCTCTGGTTGCAGAGAAATTTTGATTCAAAGTTAATCTTTCTTGTTTCAACCCAAAAACTAAAAATCTTAATATGGCCATAACTTCCAAAATAAGGTTCGTAAGAGGTTGCGGTTAACGTTGTTGAACAGATATCGGTCAGGCCTTCCAATCGATTTTCGAAAAAAAGCATGGACTACCCCCTTATCACTAAAAATGAATTTTTTTACGAAAGTCTCTGGAACCCATTGAAACGTACATATATAGAAAGGTTTTGTCAAATGCAACCAGCAGAAAATGCAACCCCAGAATTGAGTAGAATCATCTTGGACTCTTCCATTGGATTTCAGAATGAGTGAAACCAATGGAAAACGACATAAGTTAATCGACAGTCCAAAAGACTACATACGATTTCGTAAATAGCGCTTACTAAAGCCATATGAAAAAATACGAATCCATTTTAAAAATTCAAACATTAATTCGATTTATATTTGATAATATCTTAAAAACTAGAACATTCAAAAATACATTGATAACAAAATTTTAAGTCTACGGCTGTACATTGTTTTTAGAAACTATACGATCCCATTATAGTATCACTTGACCGATTAGTTGAATTAAAAATACACTTAAATTCTGAAATATATAATTATATGCATGTATTGTATATATTGCCCCAGGACGGTGATTGAAATTGAACATGAGAATAAAATTGTGCTGAAAGTCAAGAGTATTTTTTTATGAATTACAGGCTATCGTCGGTCGTGCCTAAAATTCTTCATGAAAACTATTTGCAGTGTCAATCATTTTAGATTGTAGGAAGATTTTAGCGCTATCTTGAACCTGAAAAAATAAAATGTTTTTATCAAAAATATAAAACAAACAAAAATGGGTTGCGCTCTTACACTGATCTCTATAATACATTGTAGAGATCAGTGTTATAGAGATCAATGCGCTCTTACCTCTTTGAGAGATAACTTTCCATCTTTATTAGAATCAGTAAGACTTATTAGTGTGGCAGCTTCTTGAACAGCATATCTAGGATGTCTTGGATTGACATAATTGAGAAGTTCACCTCTATCTGCTCGAGCATCATTATTTTTATCAATAATTCGCTTAAACTCTTCACGACGCTCTTCAACTGTCTTTGAAATAACTGATCTTCTGTAAACGTCATCGTCATCGTCAACTGTTACATCAGAAAATTCTTCTATCGACAACTGATCATCTCCATCGATGTCGAAAAGCCTTAAGAGGTCGTCTACCAAACTGAGCAGATTCGCAGTGCTCGATTCAGGGTGACGAAAAGCTAAAAATTCATCAAGAGTCAAGCTAAACAGATCGATGCGAGCAGCCTCTGACCAGCGTGCTTTGTCACGCATCATTTCTTCTTTTGCTTTACGATCGAGAGTTGAATGCTTCACTTCACTATGATCCTTAATTTCGTTTTCATCGAGACCATGTTCTTTTAGAAAATAAGTGTGATATTCCTCCCATGTTATCAGTCCGTCGCCAGGATCCTTGTCTACTTTGCTGAACTCAATAGGATTCATTTCAATGGCCCACTCAATGTGTTCGATTATTTTTCGGTTAATATACTTCGCCAGTTCTTGAATACCAAGAAATGAATCTCGATTTTTGTCAGCACTGGAATTAAGAATAATGTTAGGTATTAAAAGATTTTATTTAACAGTAAATTATAACAACTCTGTACATGGAAACCGATAAAATAAAAAAGGATAATTCTGCTATTCTGGTCTAGATATGAATTATCTCGACCAAAACCTCAAAATCAGTATAAAATTTCTAATTTCTGTCCTATTCTAAATATTCAACATAATCTTTAAAAAATAAGGCATGTAAGTACAATGAGATTTTGTACATGATTCGCGTACGGATTCACCAATCCGTGTAGTCAAGTAATTTCAAGTAACGTTAAGTTGTTTTGCATCAGTTGAATTTTCGCGAGGGTTTACAACAACACATATAAAGTAACTTGGATACTCGTTACTTGGATACTCCCCCGACACTTTTGTTTATCCCAAGGAAAATATTATTATTAATCTTAATCTTAATAATATTATAAATGTGAAAGAATGTTTGTGTGTCTGTTTGTTCGACTTTATCTAAGAAAATACTGAAATGATTGGAATGAAAATTTGGGGATAGAGAGCTTTGATGTAGGGAATGAACATAGGCTAATTATTTATTTTCAAACATTTTAAAAAGTGCAACAAAAAGCAATTAAAATGCAAAAACTAGGGTTTTTATGAAAATTTTAGTTTAGACTATGAGATGGACATTAGTTAATGAACATTAAATGTTTCGTATTCATGATTCATTTTAAATGTTTTTCAACAGTTTTTGTTGGACACCAGTGCATTAAGTAACACGCTTCTTTTAATTATTGAATCCTTTGTATTGGGCAAATATGGTCAGGGCCAAGGAGACCAATAGCCGCATTGTTGCACAAATTTTGCTCATAACTTGAAAAACTACCAGCCTAAGCCCAACGTTTTTTTATGTGCATAAGATAGGATTGGGTCAGACCAATATTATTGAAAAAATTAAATGACATTCTCCAACAGAAATATAAGTGTGTTTCAAAAAGAAGCATTTCTTCAATTTAAGGTAAAATTTTATGTGAATCATACAAGAAGTATCTGAAGCGTGCATTCTTCTAGATAATAATTGTTAAATTATATATTTTCAATATAGGGTGCCTCTCAGGAAAGCCATTTACCTAAACATAAACCATATTATTGAAAAAATTGACTTATATTCTCCAACAGAAATATAAGTAAGTTTCAAAAAGAATCATTTGTTCAATTGAAGATAAAATTTTATGTAAATCATACAAAAATAACTGACATTCTCCAACAGATATATAAGGGTGTTTCAAAAAGAAGTATTTCTTCAGTTTAATGTAAAATTTAATTTAATTCATACAAAAAGTATCTGTCTCTCAGAAATGCCATTATCCACGCTCGCGAACAGAGTTGCACAAAATTAGCACTTCGCTAATATAAATATAAGTTAATAAAAAAACGGTATGTAAAATAATTGTATGCATCAAGTTTTCAAGTATCATTTTTATTAGTGTATTATTATTTTTTTTTTTCCAGATTAAAAGTAAATTAAGTCATTTGTTTTACTTGGTAACAGTGCATAGAGCCTCTGAAAAATACTTTCCTCTATATTATTTTTTTTTGAATAAAATTCGAACTGGTAAATTTTTAAACAGAATAATTACAGAACAATTTATTTGCCAAGGGTGTTCAAAAAAAAGAAGTATTTGATCAGTTCTAACGTAAATCTTTAATTCAATCTAAAAAAAGTATCTGAAGCGTGCATTCTTCTAGAAAAAAATTAAATATTCATTATTTACAGGATTCTATCCTCCCGCTAAAATATGGTTTGCGCTTTAAGATTAAATTAAAAAAATCGGTATATCCAATATTTAAATGAAATTATTGAAGAACAAATTATTTGTCATAAGAGTGTTTCAAGCTAAGTTTTTCCTTAGTTTTAAGGAAACAAAACATTTTATACAAATCATTCAAAAAGCGTGTACTTCAAGAATAACCTGTTAATTAAATATTTTCAATATTGAAACAACAAAATAGCTTAATTCATGCGTATTATAAGTGATGTCAAAATAGGCACCCAATTTACAACGTTGTGTATACGGAAGCTTTGAAAAAACATCGGAAAATCTATTTTTAAAAACTTTGTCGATGAGATAGTCTTATTGAGCCCCGGTTTGTATCCCAACAGTAAACTAATTTTCATTCTTAAAACTGCAAAGTAACGCGAGCACGGCTCCGCTAGTTTTAAAATAAGCTTAATACAAGCAAGTAACATACTTAAAACTAGGATAACATTTCAAAAGCTTAAGACAAAATTAAAATTAAAGAGCCAGGTAGTAAGAACATGTCAGACCAAGGATTAAGTTAGGAGAGCGCATTGAAGGGAGGATTTAAAGAGATTAGGATCTAAAATGGTTGAGTTGTTAACTTTCCGAAGCATTCTAGTCATCGGCTCATTCTTGGCCGTACGTACTTCGATGGAAGGAAATACATAACAGTAGTATTTTCCTCAAAAAAACATTGGTTTACATTAGATTTAAAATTTTTTCATGGAGGGCTGGACAATCGATGCGCCCAGTCAAGAGCTGTTGCATAAAAATGATTTCTGCATTATCACGACGTCGGTATAAGGTTTGCAGATTTATAAGATTAAGACAATTTTCATAGAGAGGTAAGTGAAATCCTCCCGACCAAGTAAAAATCTACGTTGAATCGCTTCCACACGTTTAATATGAACCTAATAGTATGGTAACCAAACCTGAGAGGCGTTTTCTAGTAAGTGTCTTACAAAGGTGATATAAAGGGACTTAGTGACGTAGAGTTTGAAAATTCTTTGGACCAGCGTTTAACGAACCCAAGTTAGCTCCATCGATAAAATTACTAATATGTTCACGCAAATTAAGCTGACAGTCACCAAAAACACCTAGGTCATGGATGCAAGAGACAATAGATATTGGTTGATTATTAATAAGGTATTGACGTTGCGTTGTCGTAAGGGCGTGCGCTTGCGAAAGTTAGTAATGGCTTGACATTTGCTTACATTAAGCTCAAGAAAATTATGTTGACACAAGGTTAAGAAATTAATGTCCAATTGAAACAATTGAGCACCTCAAGTGGAAAAAATTTGTTTTGAGATGCGCATATCATCAGCGTAAATCTCAACATCATTAATAGTCAATAGGAAAATCGGGGGTCCTAAGTGACTTCCTTGCGGTACACCTTTGAACATATACGGTTGGAAGTACAAGACTTAAAAATTGCTCTAGACTTAATTAATGTTGGTCAAGACATAGGCGCAACTTATACAGGAAAGTTTCTTATATAGCCCCCTGAGGTCCTACTCCTGTGACCGTGAAACTGGCTGTGTTTAAAAAAAAATTGAATTGCAGGAACCGTTATTTTTGGTACTAAAAAAAAATGCACATATTATCCAAAAAACAAACACAAGCTACCAAGTTTGAAGAAAATCCACCAAGTCGTTTAGATTGCAGCTGCGGAGATAGAGCCAGAATTGCGAAACCTACTTTTTTCGTCTTCCCTATATGATCGTAATAGCAAGTTTAATTAAAATTTCGACCTCAATTCTGTTCACGAATCAAAAACGTTGCCTTATAGCTATAATATTTAATAAATATATATACCTTCTAAGGTATGTCGCCAAAACAATTGCATTAAATGGTATGCTTCAATGTTTACAATATAGATTTCTACTTTTGTATAATTCAAACTTTTTTAAGAACGCGAAAATATACTGACTTCTAATTACGTAATAAATACCTGTTTTTTTGAATATATTGCATTTTATAAGTTAAGCTTAGTTTTGTTTGATTTCCCTTAACTATAGGTAGGTACTATATTCACTCATATTATGTGCCTGTTCAAATGACATTCAAAACTAGTTTCTTTTCAGCCGATTCAGTGACGCAAAATCAATAAAAAAATTAATCAACGCCGTGAACTTTTGATATTCTGAACTTGATTTATCTGCTTAAAAACATTATTTCATATAATTCCAAGGACCAACCTCTTGAATGCTTTTCCCAAAATTTCTAATTCATCTGTAGAACTTGCCGCCAAAATAACAGTTTCCGGTTCCAGGCGTTCACTAGAGTTATCCTGATCTTTTTCTTCAGCTGAATTAGGGCCCAAGGTGTTGTGTTTCTTAGAGTAGATTAATTTATTCATTGATCCAATAGTAACATTAAATGTAAATCCAATGAAAAATAAATAAAAGACTATTGCCAATAGTGTTGACAATTTTAACCATCGAATAGGTCGATAAAAAAAAAGATTGGCCATCTTTGAAATTATTTACCCGCGCAGATTAAGAGCCAAGATATTCGACGTTAGACCAACCATCAACTTCGATCACATCAACATCCGATTCTCCTTATCCAAGTGCAATTTGCAAATTCTACCTCCACACCTTTGTTACGATGCCGAAGTTTCATCTCGCGTAATAGACAAACGTGTCTCTCTGTCTATACCTAACAGGTTTTTGAAAGTGAAAGTTGGGTTGACTGGCTCTTGTTGTTGTTGTTCCTTTTCATATTGCTTTTTTTAATATGACAAAGCATCGATTTTTCAAATGGAAAAACAGCTACTTATGCTACCGATGAAGATTAAAATATATGGAATGAAGATTACAGTCAAAGTTCAGTTTAACAATACACTATTAAGGATTTCAATTAATTTATTTAAAAGAACTATTTATTTCATAACAACGTTGTTTGTAGAGGAATTTGAAATATTGTACCGTGAAACGATGAACTGTGAAAAACTGAAAACACACACTCTGCAGTCTGCAAAGCAGTTGAAGTTTCTGAATGCAGGGGCGAATTCCAAATTGTGCGAAAGAAATAAAAATGTTAAAAGAAAGAGAAACATCAACACTTTGTTCTGCCATCTACTGGCGAATAGATTAAACTATGTCATGGTGGGATTTTCACTAAAAAGTGTTGAATGGGTAAAGGAATTTTTCGGAAAATAAATATTCAAAATTATAATTCATTAAAGCTATTTGTATCAAATACCCTTCACAATGCGATGAGAAAATGGGACCAGAGTGAGGTGTGATTCAATGTTATCTTTTTCTAGTTATTGAAACATTGCCCAATGCGGCTAGTTCTACGGATCTAAGATACATGAAACGCTAGCGTCACATTGCCTGGATTTAACCAGAACCAAATCTGTCTCGTGTGGTGTGTTGTGGTGCCATCGCTACAATGTATTTAATATCCGTAGAACTAGACCCCCAAGGAAACTGAGTTGCCAGCGATTTTTAGTTTGTTGGTAAGAAGGGCGGAAAAGGAAGACAAACAATCTCCCTCCACCCTTCTCGCCTACAGTAGTTTCTGGCAACTCAGTTTCCTTGTGTGAAAATGGTCCTACATTTATCTAGTGTGTTGTGTTACTTTGTGATATATAAAATATATGGATTGACAGCAACACACGAGACAAAAGTATGGTTTCAGCCTTACATTGTCCGCTTGTTCTAGTGCTGAATGGAAAAATTGTTTGAAACTAGAACATGTTAAAATTTATAAGTTTACTTTCAAAGGTTTTATTTGATGACGATTATCAGTCAAAATCGGTCCATAAAGATTTCGATAATTATCAACGTAAACTATGGATTCCTTGGTTAAAATTTCAATCAACGTTAACACAGTCAATCATTTACCAGCTGCAATAATATTTGATTAAAGAAAAATAGCTGTGATCTAACTGGCCCTAATTTTAAAATTAAACTTTTGTGTTGTGAATTCCAAATGAAATGTTCTTGTAAAAAATTGATTAGGTGAATTATAATTAATTTAAGAGAAATTTTTTAATAGAATTGGCAGCACTTTCAGATGTCATTTCTTTTCTTTTTGTTTTGTTTTTTTTTTTCTTTTGAAGTTTCCTTTGTTATGAAAAACGGTTGGTTGAACGTCATAATATAAGAATTTTTATCCCAGATTTAGAATTTGTCTTTATTAAAAATTACAGTTTTAGTAAAAATACATCGTTTAGAAAGAATATTTTTTTATTTTAAATTTAATTGGTAATGTATAGAAATTTCTAAATGCCAAATAAGGTATCAGTGTGCATTGTTAAGCTAGAAATCACCACATCTTTAATTGATCATCAAGGTAAAGTGCATAGATTTTCATCAAATAAAACTATCGACTTCTTCGTAAGTTATAATTATTTTATTATTAAACATATAGAACAAGGAGCTGTCTCATCCGAGCATCCAACAAATCCTAGATTACTTAAGGAACGTGATAGGGATCGTGGTCTTCGAGCATCTAGCGAAATACGTATTGAAACATACACAAATCGCATAATGAATAGTTGCAATTTGAGAGATGTTGCCTTGCCCACCAGCTCCAGAGAGGCAACGCCACTAGAAGAAGCCCAATTTGCTTCAGAATTTCCAAAAGAAATAGGATTTTTTTCTGGTAATCCTAGTGTTGAAGTTACTAATGGTATAATTCATCTTTACAAAAAGAAGTAAGTAAAGGATTATGGATTATGATTATGACTATGAGTGATACTTAAGTTTTGTATGATTTGACCCAATATTATGCAAGGAGTTTGGGGATTTTTATTAAATGCAAATTTAGGGCGTAAAGGCAATCTGAATTTCAAAGGTTAGAGAGTGTTGATATTTTTCTTCTTCAGTATGTCAGAAAACACAGGAGATGACCAAATACAAAAAAAAAAAAACAATTTTTAAGAACGTAATGCTTACTAATGAGTTAGGTGTCTTAAGTATATGACGCAATCAAAAGGGCAACCCCGAAATCCATGGGGTATATGAGCTATGAGCCATTTTGAAGAACATAACAAGCACCAAATACGACTATTATTGTTATTTTTCTTAGTAGTAGCCCGTAGCGTAATGGTTAGTGCGTTCGACTGTCACGCTGGAGGTCTGGAATCGCTTCCCAGCCTCGTCCACCTAAAAACTAAAAAGTTTTTTTTCAGGGCTACTGCCTCTTGCGAGGAATTGACAAATCATCCAAGAGTATGACTTGTCACGAATAAGTGCTTCTCGTCTAGCCGTTCGGATTCGGCATAAAATTGTAGGTCCCTTCCATTCCTGTCGAAAGGCGCACACAGGAATGGTTGCGAGTTGTTAGTCACTAGGCCCTGGTTCTTCATGAGCCGTTGTGCCACCCGATTTTTTTTTTTATTTTCTTACTATTTTATTTTTATTTATTTGTAGAGATGAGGCATGAGGGTATAATTAGCTTTTGGCTCGAGGATGTTGTAAAAGAGTACTTACCGATACATTTGTCAGAAAGAATAACAAAACCACTAGTAGGAGAAGTTTTATCAGTTTGCTTTGGTTAAAAAATGCAGTTTGGTTGCATTGATGATACCCCATAATTTATCGATGTAACGATAAGATATTTTTGAAGTACCTACCTACGAGTACTTATTAAAAGACAAATATAATTTTTTTTTTTGTTAACTGGGTTTTTTCTTGGCCATCTCATTGTATAGCTTTCGCATGAAATGTTTTAACAACTAAATGAGCAATTAGACCCTGTTTAAATTGTGAATTTTCACTACGTAGTGAACGGGCATTTCGTGTCCACTCTCTTGTAGTTTTGACTGATGTTTACGTGTGTGAATTGGAAAATTTTATTTTGATCACCGTTTCAGCGGAGCTTTTGATCTTTCAATAAATAGCTGTATGGAAAATATGATAAAATTGCATTTGAAGTAATTAAATCTGCTTTAGCTTCTTTGCTGTTATCAAATCAAGAAACTGGTAACTATTTTCTGCTTTTACTCTTGACCAACTACAAATTTAAATCGTGTATTCTTATCTATCTTACCGATCAACTCACAAGCGAAGGTGACAAAATTGGAACAATACTGCTCATGCTCACTACAATATGTATATTTCCTATCCTATTTGACTATCGCATATGTCACAACGTAGTGAGCAGTCACAATGAAAACAGGGTCTTAGTAATTTATAAGTCTAGTTATACCAAAATGAATCAGCCTTTTAACCATGGATCAAACATTTTTTAACTCATCGATACCAGGGACTAACTAAGCTTTGAGCATGGTTTAAGTTTTGAGTACCTATGTTATAAAGTCAATTCTTTAGTTAAATCGCATGAAGTCGCTGATGAATCTCATCATTAAATCCAATGAAATATGTGAGTTAAAATATTTGGCCCTGAGGTTCTAAGTAGTATGTACTCACTTAATTTGAAATCAAAAATTAAATTGACAAAGGTTTTCATGTGAAAATAATGGTTTAAATTCTGAACCACGTTTATAAAGTTGGCTCTTAATATACTTATTTCACTGAACATGCAGCATTAAATCAAACTTAATTTTGGAACACAAAGTTCATACAATTTATTTTTTTTTTTTTTTGTCGAAAAAACACAATTTTAAAGTTAACTCTTATTTTTTATTCAGAGCTCTTTAACTTTTCTGTTAAAATGAATTGGGCTCTTTAGGCCCGCTGGTAAAAAATGCAAAAAAAATTGCATTTAATTATTTTCCAAATGTTTCGTAAGAACATATATATGTCCTCTTCAGGGATATATATTATTTAATCGATTCAATTGTTCAGAAACTTCATATTTTGCCTCTTGTTTCCAATAGAGGAACTTTTCCTGGGACGCCATCTTCTGACACAAAATTGATGATAAAAAAAAAAAACAAAAATAAATATGTACATATAGAACAGGTAAACTAGGACATATAAAATGAAAAAATTCCTACCCACATGAAATTTGGTGAAAACGTTACTTTTACCATAAGAATGAAGAATCAAAAGAGTCTATAAAAATATCTCGTGACAAAGGGTTTTTTTTTTAAGGGAAACTGGGGATGAAAAGGAAAAATTTAACTTAGCACAATACTAACGTGTGACACATGAGTTAGAGTTAGTTTTTAATGCTGAAAGTGACACCAAAACCAAAACAATACCACTCTCCTGAAAAAAGTTATGGGCCTTTTTGTGTAGGGAATATTATATTTTCAACACAACAGGTAAATACTACAGAAATTCTTTTTAAAATAATGACTCATTGATTAAACTTAGTATACTTGTTTAATTTGGCATACGAATTATGAATAAAAAAGGTTCATGCAAATATCTACAGTTAAGGGGTGATTCGATGCAAAATCTTACCTTGATGAAACTTGGTTAAAATCTTAAAAAGGACATTATTATCAAGAATCAAAAGAGTCTATACCAATAAAATGCAGGGAAGAGTGTTTTTTTTTGAGCGGCACAGAAAAGAGGCTACCGTTATCAAGCTGAAAAAATTGCTTTGGTAAAAAAATGCATATGGCACATGATTTAAGGGTAATTTTTAATGGTGAATCCAATAACAATAACAAAAATCAAAACGATACAGTTCCTCTTAAAAAAGTTAAGAGTCCTTTTAACATATAAGGGTCACTTTATTTTTAGTACAACTGGTAAATTTCACCTAAATCCTTTTAAAAATAATGACCCATTGATAGAACATAGTGTAAATGTTGCATTTGTCATTAGAACCATGAATCAAAAAAATTTATAAAAATATCTTCTTTGAAAGGGTGTTTTTTTTAAGCATAGTGTAAAATGGGGAATTTCTACTTAAGACCTTTGAAAGAAATACTTCTTTGATGAAACTTAGCTTAAATCTTACAAATGACATGAAAATCAACATTCAAAAGAGTCTATAAAAATAAATTGTAGGGAAGGGTATTTTTTTGAGCGACACGGAGGTGAGGTTACAATTTGCTTTGGTACAATAAATGCATATGACACATGATGTAGAGGTAACTTTTAATCATGGTGAATCCAACAACACTAAAACCGAAACGATATAAACCCTATTAAAAAAGTTACAGCCTTTTTTTCATGTAAGGATGATTGTAATTTCTTTTGAAAACAATGTCGCGCTGGTGAAAAGTAGCATAAATGTTTTATTTACGATTTGAACGTTTAACCGACAATGTTTCAGCAATATAATGTTTTATGTAAGTATTTATAAGATATCTGGAATTGGTAATACGACTTTTTGGGCATTATAGTTAAGTTAAGTTTATATTCACCTAAACAAATATCACTACTGTATTTTTTTACATTCACAAGGTAATCCTATGATTAATCAGATTTAGTTGTCGATGCAAGTTGCAAAAAAAAAAAATATCTAAATGTCACATAATCTGTTCTTTGTTTTCTGGAATCGGTCTGGTCTTGTCGGTCTGGAATCAAAGGTAAAATGCATTAGCTGATGTACAAAATTGCAACAAAACTATTAAACGACAATTTTTTTCAATTTTATGTAATAAATTCGTGGCTGTAGATAAATTTAACTTAACAAATGTATGATTTTTTTTAATTTAAGAATTAATCAATCTTGCTAATTTTGCACTCAATTGCTTTAACCTCTGAACTGACAAATATGCTATTAATGATTTGTTTAGCAGAATAGAAAAAGAAGACATTTAACGACGGAGTAGAACTGCCCATACTTCTTTACTACCACAAACTTTTATTGATTATTATTTATTTACTTATTCTATTAATTATTCGTTCCTTTAAAATGTTAAAAAATATGGTGTCAATTCATAAAAAGTAATACAAGGATGATGGTGATTTTCAATTATAGTGAATTGGACAAGAAACAGTAAGAAAATATCTACTTGGGGTGGAAATAATCCCCTGTAAATATGACAATTGAAAATACAGTTCTTAAACGAAAAAAAGACTGTTACTTTTTTAATAGGATTTATATCGTTTTGGTTTAAGTGTTGTTGGACTCACCATTAAAAGTTATCTCTAAAACATGTGTCATATCCATTTATTTTACCAAAGCTAATTTTTCAGCTCGATAACGGTAACCTCACTTCTGTGTCGCTCAAAAAAACACCCTTCCCTACAATTTATTTTTAAAGACTCTTTTGAATGTTGATTTTCATGTCATTTCTAAGATTTTAGATAATATTTATCAAGGTAGTATTTGTTTCAAAGGTCTTAAGTAACAACTCCCCATTTTACACTATGCTTTAAAAAAACACCCTGTCAAAGAAGATATTTTTATAAACTTTTTTGATTCATGGTTCTAATGACAAATGCAACATTCACACTAACTTCTATCAATGGGTATCATTATTTTTAAAAGGATTTCGGTGAAATTTCCCTGTGGTACTGAAAATATACTGATCCTTACATGTTAAAAGGACTCTAACTTTTTTAAGGGTAACTGTATCGTTTTGTTGGATTTACCATTAAAAATTACCCTTAAATCACGTGTCATATGCATTTATTTTACCAAAGCAAATTTTTCATCTCGATAACGCTACCCTCTTTTCTGTGCCGCTCAAAAAAACACCCTTCCCTGCAGTTTATTTGTATAGACTCTTTTGATTCTTGATAAAAATGTCCTTTTTATGATTTTAACCAAGTTTCATCAAGGTAAGATTTTGCATCGAAGGTTTTTTGGTAACTATCTTTCTATCTTTCTCTCCCCCTCAAAAAAACACCCTTTAACTGTAGATGCATGAACCCTTTTTATTCAAGATTCTTATGCCAAATTAAACACGTAGGTATACTAAGTTTCTAAAAACTAAAAAAAAAAAAAAGTTGTATACAGTTTTGCACAGAACAAGTTAACAACATAAATTTCAATTGAAATTAATTCGGTCGCAGGTGCAACATTTTGCGCAAAACAATTGGTCTTGTTTTTCGATCAGCACTTTTAAATTGGGAAAATATAATTGCAAATATCTTGTGAAGTGACGAAAAAAAAAATACCTATTGATTTGTGCACAAAAAAGTTCTCGCACGACATAAAAACCAACTGTCAATCCTCAGTGCCCAGCGAAGAGAAGCACACACAACAAAATAAAAACAACTATATTTCTAAACTTGTGAGTACTTATACTAAATACACATAAGTTTAAGCTTTACACTGAAACTAAATAAGAAAAACAGAGCTAAACAAAAATAATACAACAACTCACAGCTCAGACGTATTGGTAGAGCTTTACCACCCGTCTTTCACCTTATAAGTGAGTATAATAGACAAGATCGAGGTTCCTAACATCAATTTATGTTAAGACACAAACCATACATCGCAGAAATTTCGCCAGAACACAAAAATATTTTAACTTTGAAAAAACCTTGTCCTAAGTCAGATATGTCCTTAACCGTTCAAATGGACGTGCTTATTAAAGAAATGGATACATTTTTAGACAAGAAGTTTGTACACTTAGCAACTAAAAAAGATATCACTGGATTAAAAAATGATATTGCAGTTTTACAAGAAGAAAACAAGATTTTGAAGGAAGAAATATTAAAACTAAAAGATAGAGAAGTCCAACTGAAAAAGAAAATGGAAGAAACAGAAAAATTTACAAAAAGAATGAATGTTATTGTAACAGGTTTAAGTACAGAAAACGTTGAAGAAGCTAAAACCCAGTTTCAAGATGTTTGCAGTTCAGCTCTACGTGTAGCCGCCACGGCCAACAGTGTTCGAAAGATAAGTTCAGCTAACGCGAACAAAACAGCCTTTGTATTTAAGCTCGCAAGTTCTTCAGAAGTTCATGCTGTGTTGTCATCGACAAATAATTTAGTTGGTAAACAAATTTCAATCAACAAGGATCTGACAGGAAATGAGAGAGCAGAACAGTTTCATCTCAGACAAGTCAAACGATGTCTCACCAAAGCTGACAGCAGCCTCCGACTCGAAATAAAACGTTGGACCTTGATAGTTGATGGACGCAGACGATAAAAGTGTACCCCCGAAGGAACAATTAAGGCAGCAAATCCGGATATTATAACCTTTATTGAAAATCTTCTTCTAAAAATGCAGTCCACATAGTCGGTTGTCTTAGATTCAAAACCTACCCAAAAACTCCTTCAGAGTAATTAGCAATCTAAAGTTTGTCAGGTTTTATGTTATAAAGTAGCTGGTCTTGCAAATAAATCGATATTATGTTACTTTTTTAAATTTATAACCGAATTTCAAATCTTTTTTTTATATGAAACATTTATTATATTAGAACACATGCAAAATTATGAAAAATTTTTCAAAGGATTTAAATTACACTGGATTCCTGCAACAAAAACTCAAAACTTTGGTAGAGCCAGTGGACGATGTTTGTTTGGGTACAGTAAGAGTTTTGAGTCCTTGCATCAACTACATTTTTTAAATTTCTACGGAACAACAATTCTGCGTGGAACCATTCTTGGAACTACCATCAACTTCGTGCCTTGCTACCTCAACTGCAATCATTGGATGAGAGATTTTAACAGGATAACATCATTTTTCGACGAGCTTGGGTCAGAAAATTTCATATTATTAGGTGATCTTAATGTCAGAACGGGAACGAGGGGTTCTATAGATATCCGGGCAGTGTCACAGCAGCCAATCATCGATTCCAGATGTTCCAAAGATTCAACCACTGATAGAAACTGCAACGCGTTTCTTGAGTTCTTAGAAGACATCGGGACTTTTATTCTTAATGCAGAAACTTTGGTGACAAAAATGGAGAGTTCACTTATGTATCAAGTAGAGGATCATCTGTAATTGACTATTGCTGTCCATCTTATAACTCAGTGGGTATCATAGAAGATTTTGCGGTTGGATGTAAAACATACTCGGATCATATGCCATTATTCCTGACTCTCAAGTCATCTGAAGACATCAATAGAAATTCTCCAATGCATATACTTCCTAGGCTGAAGTGGGTTGACAACAAACGCTCTGATTATGTACAAATGCTTAAAAATGCTGTAACAATGAACATTACCCGTGAAGAAAATATCGAAACAAGATGCGAAACAATAAAAAAATGTATATATGAAGCAAACAGGATGCCCAACACTCGCAGTATAAAATTTGATAAGAAGAAACCCTGGTACGACTTATATTGCCACATTGCTAGAAAAGATTCATTTAAAGCTCTGAAAATGTTCAAAGAGATAATCTAGAAGTAAGTCGAAAAAATATGCAGCTGCAAATAAAAAATACAAAGTCCTCTTAAAATCAAAACAGTATGAATACTATCAAAATATCTCACGCCAACTTGCATATGTTACCTCAGCAAAAGACTGGTGGAGAACTGCAAGAGAAATTCGTGGAGATTCAAACAAAAATAGCATACAAATCACTGCTAATGAGCTTATGATCCACTTCATTGGCACATTGAATTCAGCCTCGTCACAACTTATGCTGCCCACATCCTCTTCAGAAGTCATTCTTCATCAAAAGCTTGATAACCAAATAGAACTCGATGAAGTAATCCTAGCAATTGAATCATCCCAGGAAAACAAAGCACCGGGGATTGATGGTATTCCAAACGAGTTCTACAAAAAGGCCAGTACCTCATTTATCAAAGAAATACATGTTTTGCTCAGCGATATATTTGTTACAGAAACCATACCGTCATCCTTCAAGAAATCGATAATCTTCCCTCTTTTCAAAAAGGGTGACTCAAGTCTCGCTTCAAATTATCGCGGGCTTTCGTTTCTTGACACACTTTACAAAATATTCACTACAATTTTGTTTAATAGACTTACTAGTTGGATCGAAGAGAACCATATACTTAATGAACACCAGGCAGCATACAGAAGTCAGTATAGTACAGTTGACCAAGTTTACAACCTATCCTGTATAATCCAACTTCAACTGAGTCAGAAAAAAAAGCTTTTTGCCTTCTTCGTCGACTTGTCTGCAGCTTTCTTAAATATTAATCGGGATGCATTGCAATACAACACGCTAAGGCTAGGTGTCTCATCAAAAATGGTTTCCGTTATAAAATCTCTGTACAAAGATACTTCTGCGACAGTTTGGGATGGAAAAAGTATAACAAGCTTCTTTTAGACCACCAAAGGAGTCAAGCAGGGTTGAGTGCTGAGTGCCTTACTTTTTGTACTATTCCTAGACGATCTTCACAATAAACTCCCAACTGGTCTCATCTTGAATAATTTAGAAATAAACGTCCTTTTGTATGCGGATGATAAAGTTCTCCTTTCTGATAGACCTAATGTACTGCAAATGATTATCGACAGCTTCAGTAGGTACTGTAGTAAATGGAACCTAGATGTTAACCTAGAAAAATCTGAAATTGTAATTTTTAGAAACGGCGGTAGAAGGGCGGCAGCTGAAAAATGGTACTACAATGATAGTGAGATAAAAATATCAAACCAGTATAAATATCTTGGTGTTATCTTCACTTACAATATGTCTTGGTCTGAACACTTATCAAAACGCCTCGCTACATCAAAAAAACTCCATCAACTCGACATGGTCGAAATTTGTGCAAAATAAATTTGTCACACACTCTGCTAAATATAAAGTGCACGTCGCAGCCACAAAATCAATAATGCACTATTGCGCGCAGGTGTGGGGATACAAAGAGTACGTTCAAATTGAAAAACTTCAACGCTTCTTCGTGAAGAGATGCTTCGGGTTACCAGATAACACCCAATTACTCAATTCATATTGAAACCGGTCTTCCCAAAGGCATTCCTTACAACATTAAAAGTTCACATAACGTACATACGGAAAGTAATGTCAATGCCACGTAATCGTCTTCCACGTGTTCTCTCTGAAGCTATTATACAGAAAAATATTTATTGGGCCCAGGAATGGTCAGGTGTTTTCCAAGAAACTCAAATAGATTTCAGTTTTTTTTTTTTTTTTTTTTTTTTTTTTTTTTTTTTTATATTTAGCGCGCGCTAAAGGGGTTATGAATACCCTTAAAGTGATAAACACAGCACGAGCGATTAGGTAGGTTGGAGGGGATTTGAAAGGAGAAACCGATGTACATTGGTTTTGAATGTCTGTAGATCACAGTTTCGAAGCTCCACGCTTAGAATGGAATTGTATCCATAATATACTAGTTAAAAAGCTATCCGAAAAATATTGGGTTGAGTTCGCAGGAAAGGCACTCCTGTCACAATACCATGACGAATATTGCAACCTCCTGTATTCTGAAGTTCCGAACTATTTTGAAGATAGTAACCCACGAGACATGATAAATCTAGTCTTCAAAGCAAGATGCGGTCTTCTAAATATAAATGCGAGAGCTTTTCGTGATGATACTGTAGGTTTATGCAGCTTATGTAATTTAGATGCTACAGAAAACACGTACCACTTTGTTGGTGTGTGCCCCATCTTTAAAGGATACCGCAAAAAATATCTAGGAAGCGAAATACTAGATCGATCAACATTCCTCAATTTCTTGAATGGCTTAAATTACCAAAACCTCTTCAATTTCTTAAAAAACGCTCTTAAATATCGAAGTCTTATAATAAACGAATTTAGTTAAAACTCGCTTAGTTTTGCTGTAAATACATTTTTTGAACCTGACAGACAACTTAAAACAAGTTATTGTCAAATCTAATTTTGAAAACCAGCATTATCATGTTTTTTTTTTTTTAATTTCATTGAACATAAAATTATTTTATCTATCTATCTATCTATCTATCTATCTAAGTTTCACCAATGAGTCATTATTTAAAAAAAAAGGATTTCTGTACCAATTACCTGTTGTGTTGAAAATATAATATTCCCTACACAAAAAAGACTATAACTTTATTCGTGATGAGGCCCCAGTATTTCCTCAGCCCTGATCAACAGTAAACAATCTTTTAAGTTATTTTCTTTTAATACAAAAACATATCCTTTTTATTGCAGTGAACGTAAAGAAATTAAAGAAGGACCCTCTAATCAATTATGTTTATTAGCTGTGCCAGCTAGTCTCAGTTGTCATGACCTGCTGAACTTTGTTGCTCCGTGCCACTCAGAAATTAAACACATTCGCATTATTCGCGATGGAAGTCCAAATCAGTTCATGGTTCTTCTAGTGTGAGTTGTTGTTATTAAAAAGCACTATCCAGCAAAAAATATCTTAAATTCGTCTTCGTTCTTAGCTTTCGTTGCAACGAAGCAGCTTTAGAATTTTATCAGACTTTTAACGGAGCAGCTTATAATTCTCTTGAACCTGATTCCCTTTGTCATGCTGTTTGGGTGTCAGATGTTGAACGCGGTGAGGACGGAATACCACCAATCGGTCATACTGAGTTGCCAACATGTCCTGGTAAAATTAAATTATTGCAAATTTATTAAATAAAATAATTTTAAATGATTTATAATTTTTAGTTTGTCTAGAAAGAATGGACGAGAGCGTAGATGGTGTTCTCACTATACTCTGTAATCATGCTTTTCATGCAAATTGTCTCATCAAATGGGGTGACTCAACTTGTCCAGTTTGCCGTCACGTACAAACACCAGAGCTTGTTGAGAACTCTGTTTGCATGGAGTGCGAGGGAACAGAGGCCCTATGGATATGCTTGATATGTGGCCATGTTGGGTGCGGCCGTTATCAGGGTGGTCATGCAGCCGCCCATTACAGAGCAACAAACCATACATTTGCAATGCAATTGGGAACTTCAAGTGTGTGGGACTACGCTGGAGATAATTTTGTTCATCGTCTTTTTCAGAACAAAACAGACGGAAAGCTGGTGGCTACTAACGCGCCAAATGATGAAGGAGAAGAAAAAATCGATTCTATGCAGTTGGAATTTACATATTTGCTAACTTCTCAGTTGGACACTCAACGAAAATACTACGAGGAGAGAATGCAAAAACTTGAGGACGAGTGGAGAGATTTTAAAGGTTCATCGAAGACTATGTCTGAAAAATTATCCGTGATGGAACTAAAAGTTCAATCCCTGACAAAAGAGAAGCTTAATCTTGAAAGAAAACTTTCTACAAACACAAATAAGTAAGTAATAACGAAGATGAACAAATTATATGTTTTAATGAAGTGAACAATTGATTTGTTTATTTAATTTAATTTTCGTTACATCTATTTTTGGTTTTGTTTTGTTTATTTGCAGATTAAAAGAAGTTCAAAAACAACTTACTGACGAGTGTCAAATTTCCAAAGCTCTCCAGAACAATCAAAGTGGTTGGCAGACAAAATATGCTGCTCTGGAGGCTACTTACAAAGAATACGCCGAAAAGAAAGAAACTGAATTGAGCGACATCAAGGAGCAATTACGTGATATAATGTTTTATATGGAAGCGCAAAGTAAAATTGCTGAGTCTGATATGAAAGATGAAATTGTTTCTGGTTCGGTTGTAGTTCCTGAGCAGGAGCAACCTAAATCTAACCGAAGAAAGAAAAAAAATTAGTAATAGAGTGTTTTAGTGAATAAGTTTTGTAAGCTCCTTATATTCTTTAATTTTAATATATTTATGCCTAGCAATCTATACATGTTTTTAAGCTTTTTGAAAATGGTTAAAATGATTTAACAAGTAATAAGTTTTACATTCTTCATTTTTAAATAAAATTGTTGATATTTAATCAGTGATTGTTTTGAACGCATCCATAAATAAATAAATAAATTCCATAAATATTTTGTTTTTGATGTGTTCAAATGAAAATATGGAAAATGCCTCATTTGGAAGTACTCATCAAAATCGTTGCAGCCGCTTTTGACAACAAAATAATAAGATTTTTCTTAATGCTTTTTCAATATTTGTATGGTGTACCGGTTTTTTTAAATCTTGGAACATGGTTTTACTTTCGATAAATGTTTGGTAAGGGTGTGTCAATAGTGGATCACTTTTGACTTCTTCCGTTGTTGCATCATTTTTTTTGTTAATTTTGAAGTTTAATTGATCACAAAACTGTGTACACAATTCCACTGTTGAAACCTTTACCATAGGTATCTTAAGCCAAGTTTTGGATTTATAAGCAAATCAAACTCGATATACTAATCACACCTAACATTGCAATGAAAGAAAACGCGAACAAAATGAGTTCCGATAATCTGTCTGTCTCTCTATCACCCCTATTGCGATTATTGATTGATAGTTGATAAATATTAAAGAAAGAAAAAACCTAAACAATAGAAGTTATATTGTTTTTGATTTTATTTTAGTGGACTGTATTGAATGAAATTCAATAAAAAGTATTTAAGCGACCTTTAGACCAATGCGTTTCGGTCCTGATAACAATTACAGTGGACCTCATCAGTTAGAGCTGTAATTGTTACCTTTCTAAGACGCATTTTATTCGATGGCTACCGACGTTTATAAAATTTACAGCATAAACACACTGCAAATTATATTTTTCTAAGGGAACATGGTTACATTCAGACACCTAGATATAGATATAGATATTATACCCGTGGTCTGGCGAAGGTAATAAAGAAAAAACCTAAACAATAGAAGTTATATTGTTTTTGTTTTTATTTTAGTGGACTGTATTGAATGAAATTCAATAAAAAGTATTTAAGCGACCTTTAGACCAATGCGTTTCGGTCCTGATAACAATTACAGTGGACCTCATCAGTTAGAGCTGTAATTGTTACCTTTCTAAGACGCAACATTTTAATTACAACGATTTTCTTCAAGCTTTTGCCAAGGTTTTTACCAATTCCTGAAAGATATCTGTTTTTGTCTAGTTGTCTAGTTTTTGCGTAATGTATCAACGTTATCCCAAAAATAGTGATGAAATTTTTTTTTTTAATTTTCTTACGGGAGTAACTCTAAAAACAGAGTTGGCTGAAAAAAATGGAAAAAAAATATCTCTAAAACAACTCTTACTTGCTCGTTTGAAAACCCTTGTAGGGCTGTGTAATTGTGTAATCGAAAACTCATTGAAAATCATATTTTTCTGTGATTTTCAGTAATTGTTTTCTAGTAAAAATGCGTTTTATTACCTTTCAAGAGACAGTTACTTGTGCTTTTTTATTATTAACATCCGCATAGAGAGAACAAATCATTTTAAGCAGGAGTACTTTGGATATGTATATGCATCTTAGGATAAAAACATCAATACAAAATTAATTTGTTATAATATTCTCCAGAAGATGACATTGAAATAAAATTTTCTGATGTTATATTCTTATTGGTGTATAGCACTGAAGTCGGATAAAAGCTGCCGTAAAAAATAGTTAAGTTTTGACAGATAAAAGATGGTCCAAATCTACTATTAATGTGGATTGAAGTACTCTATAAAAATACAAAATGAAATATCGAAACCCCATTCAAATCGGTCTGATAGGTTCGACAGGAGAGATAATCATGTCGATTACAGAATCCGGAAAATCTGCAACGACTTTGGTGCGGATTTGAAATATCAAAAGTTACATAATGTAGGTACATATATGGAATGTGGATGGAATTTTCAAACCATGTATGTACGTTACCGATATTCCACATAACTTTTGACATTTCAAATCCGCACCAAAGTCATTGCGGATCGAGTGTAATTGACATGAATGTTAATTATTAAGTGCACCGCGAAATTAAATGTAGCTAAACATTGACGGTGTAGATATAGTAGTGGTTCGATAGTATTTTTATATCGTTAACGATAAAATAATTAAAACATGTAAAGTAGCAATTTTGAAATTGTTTGATTAAATATAAACAAATTTGGGAAAAGAGTTAAAAATAAAAAAAAAAATGATTTTTTCTTTGATTTAATTTTGTTCGTAAAAAAAATATTCATACAAAAATTTTAAATGCAATATTTTTTGAATAACTTAGAAGTACCCAACTGCAAAAGAATGGTAAAACAAACCAAGCCAATGACGAGATATGCGGTAATATAACTTAACAAGTACGTGTATATATAAATGTAAATTTTTTCAAATAACCACATATAGATATAATTAAGCCACATTTGTACGCTAAATTTTGAAATCTTAAACTTAAGAATCTGATGAGTAGAAACTAAGTTAGGATTTTTTAAAAGAAAAAAAAATCAGATTAAAAAAATATTTTTATTAATACAATAAAACAAATAATATAAAAATAAAATAAAATTAAATTTTTTCTAATCGGCTTTTTTTCCTTTTAAAAAATCCTAACTTCATTTCTACTCAACAGATTTTAAAGTTTAAGATCTCAAAATTTAGCGTACAAATGTGGCTACATTTTTAAATAAAAAAGGATGTGTATATGTCCCATTAACTTTATATATACTTTTTTATATTCAATATATGATGTCAAATTTTAAATTTTCAAGAAACAAATTAAACACAATTATAGGTACAACTTTTCTCTACAAATATGTTAGTAATTTTACATTTGTGAATCTAACGGGGAACGAGTAAGGGCAATTTAATAAAGCCAATTGACACTTTATTATATAATATTAGATTTTTTTGTCGTGCTATATCTTGAAAAATGTTTGACTTACATAAAATCTAAATAAACCGAAATGTAGGAAATTTAATGTTCTATAAAAATGATCTGGAGTGATTTTTGGTTCGGATGGATATTAAATGAGATAAACTTGAAAAACCATTTTTAAAACCGAAAATTTGCTGGTTTTTCAACAATAACTTTTTATAGGAAGGAGCTATCAAAAAAATAAGCCAACAATTGTGGAGAACATGTAAACAAAAAAAAAACTACTCTTCGACTAATAACGGCTGAGAAAATTGATTAAAGGCTTTTAAACACCTTTTTCAAAATGGCGGACGACGCAGAGGGTTTTTTTAATTGGAAATATGTGGTTTTAGAATCTCCAAGAGGTACTCTTTAAAATAAAACAATAAAATTCTCCTCCCGAATTTTTGTAGATATTTTCTATTTTTTGGATTATTTGATTGGACTAATAACTTTATTTTCATTGTTCGAATTTTTAAGTAAAAAATTGGTTTGCAGTATTTTTAGAACTGGCGCAGAATTAACATATGTACAAAGTTTAATCCAAACCGTTAGAGCCGTTTTCGAGAAAACTTTATAAAACCGAAATCGTTGTATGTCAGCTAGCCGTTATGAGCTAAAACAAAAATTCGAGTTTGTCCTCTAGGGAATCACATAAAAATGCATTACACCAAATTTGAAACAAATCTGTCCATTCTATAGGCTCTAGCTCGATGTACATCAGGACGCACAGACAAACAGATCGACGACGGGCTTCTTGACGATATCACTTTATTGGACTTCTCCATCATCGTAATGTAAGCTTTGATTAAAACCTGCATTTTTTTGACACGCTTTCCCTATAGGGCTCCTAACCTTTAGCAACTCATATGTGGGATATTCGCAAAAAAAGTATGCCATCATCTAAAAGGTCAGTAAGTGGTCAAAAAAGGTCAACTAGTTTCAGAAATTGGTCAGCCATAGAAAATTTTTAATCAACGGTTACATTTTTTCAAGGTCACATACTATTTTTGGCACCTCATTTATGGGATATTCACAAAAAAAAGTATACCATTCGAAAGGCCACCGGCTCGTGATAAAAGGTCAGCTTGTTTCAGTAATTGGTCAGCCATAGGTTTTTTTTAATGAATTTTTAAAGTTTGTTTCAAGGTCACAGTATAAGACTTTTAGCACCTCATTTATGGGATATTCCCAAATAAAGTATACCAATTGAAAGGCCCCTGACTCGTGATAAAAGGTCAGCTAGTTTCGTTATTGGTCAGCGATAGGTTTTTTTTAATGAATTTTTTAAAGATTGTTTCAAGGTGACAGTATAAGAGTATTCATTAATAAAAATCCCAAGGACTGACCAATCACTGAAACTAGCTGACCTTTTATCACGAGTCAGTGGCCTTTTAATTAGTATACTTTATTTGCGAATATCCCATAAATGAAGTGCTAAAAGTCTTATACGGCCTTAAAAAACAAAAAGCTTCAAAAATTCATATAAAAAACATATAACTGACCAATTACTGAAACTAGCTGACCTTTTATCAGGAGTCGGTGGCCTTTCAAATGGTATAACTTTTTTGCGAACATCCCATAAATGAGGTGCTAAGTCTTATACGACCTTGACAAAATAAATTTTAAAAATTCAATTAAACAAAAACTAGGGCTGACCAATTACTGAAATTAGTTGACCTTTTATGAGGTCTAGCTAACCTTTCAGATGGTGTATATTTTTTTCGAGTATCCCATAAATGAGGTGCTAAAAATAGTTTTGGCCTTGAAATTTTTTGAAAAAATTATTAAAAAAAATCTATGCCTGACCAATTACTGACCTTTTAGATGGCATACTAATTTTTTTTAAATTCTTTAAATGAGGTGCTAAAAGTCTTATACTGTGACCTTGAAACAAGCTTTAAAAATTCATTAAAAAAAAACCTATGTCTGATCAATTACTGAAACTAGCTGACCTTTTATCACGAGCCGGTGGCCTTTCGAATGGTATACTTTTTTTGCGAATATCCCATAAATGAGGTGCCAAAAAGAGTTGGTGACCTTGAAAAAATTAACCCATGATTAAAAATTTTCTATGGCTGACCAATTTCTGAAACTAGTTGACCTTTTTTGACCACTTACTGACCTTTAAGATGGCATACTTTTTTTTGCAAATATCCCATTTATGAGGTGCTAAAGGTTAGGAGCCTCCCTATAGAGCAAATAAAAATATATTTTTGTGTGGGGAAATGTTAGTTTTTGGGTTATGTTTGAAAAAATATTTTGGAAAAATTAATTTGTTTTGTTTAATAACTCCTGAATAACATCTTTTGATGTTGGTGACCTTTTGTAAATATATATGTTGTTACTAAATGGGCTTCTGGTCAAATGAAACAACAAATATTTTCTTTTTGTCACTACGTTTCGTCCATGTATATGGACATCATCAGGTGAACAAATGGTTTCTATATTAGCATTGATAAAAAATGTTAAGAAATTTTTACAAAAAATTTTCACAATTCAGTTATTACTTACAATAATTATTGTTACATTTATATTAAATAAATTATTTCTTATGCGTCTACACACTACAAAGTTTAACTGACAAGTAACATGTCCGTCAAATAAACAGAAAAATTATATAAACATAAGCACATAGAGATCATATTGCAGAGCTTTTTCGTTTCCTCTTCTCCACCAAGTGTTTGTAGTGTGGGCTGACGTCTTCCATATCGGTTCGTCTGTTCATTGTGTTATCCGCATTGATTATATGCAACGTTTCGATTGTCATCCTTTTGTTTGTATTTGCTTCTCGCTGCATTATTTTGACGTTAGAGTGGTTGGGGGAGTGCTTGAAAGCTATGCAATGTGATGCCAGGGCTGTCTTCTGTATTGCACTACTCTTGATATCGGATTTATGTCCTGCTAGTCTGCTTTTAAGTTTTTGTTTAGTTGTTCCTATGTAGATTTGGTAGATTTGGTTACATTCTTCGTCCGGATTTCCATTACAATAAATTTTGTAAATTAAATTTGAATGCTCCAATACGTCTAATTTTGTTTTAAGGTTGTGTTTGTGGATTTGAAAGCTAATTTGTATTTATCTGTATCTAGGAGTTTTGCATTTTTAAACTGATCTGCTATTCCTTTAACATGCGCAAAGGATTTGTAAATTTTGTTTTCTCTTACTTCTTCTTCCGTTGGGTGGATAGTACGATGATCATATTGTGTTATTAATGTTTTTATTATTTGTTGCGGAAAGGCGTTTTTTGGTAATATTTCTTGGATTTTTATTTTGTTACTGCTGTGGTATTCTGTATCACTGATTGAAAGAACTCTATGTATCAAGTTTTTGGCCGTGTTGAAAATTATTTGTTTTGTATGCTGGGAAAAGAAGTTGATTAATCTACCGGACGAAGCTGGTTTTTGAAACCAATCCATTTTTAGTTGTCCTTCGCGAATGACTTCTGTGTCTAGGTAGGCTAATTTGTTATTTGATTCAATTTCAACTGTAAATTGTATTTTCCTATGGAAATTGTTGAGGGAATCTAGAGTTTGTTCAATGTCTTTCTCTTTTATTATGGCAAATGTGTCATCCACATATTTTGTCAAGACCCTGGGTTTGTTTGGTAGTTTTTCCAGGCAGTTGTTAAGGATTTCTTCGAGAATGATGTCTGCTATGATGGGTGAAGCTGGATTTCCCATCGGCATACCATCTTTTTGTTGATACGTTTTGTTGCCATAAACCAAATAGTTGTTCTCAATTATGCGTATTAATTATTATGTAGTTCGAGAAATTTGGGCTTTTTGATGAGTGTGTGTTCCTTAATTTTGTCCCAGTTTTTACTGATAAGTTCTAGTGCCATTTTCAGTGGAATATTTGTATAAAGTGATATTACATCAAATGACACTAGAACTTCATCATTTTCCGTTTGTAGCCCATGCAATCTGTTTTTAAATTGGAGTGAATCCTTAACATTCAATTTGGAATCTGTTGTAAGATTTTTCAAAATACTAATGAGGTACTTGGCCAAGTTGTAACAAGGAACTTTTAAAGAAGAACATATCGGCCGTAGGGGAAGACCTTCCTTATGGATTTTGGGAAGTCCATAAATTCTGGGTGCAACCGAATTATATGTAGTCATACTTTGTTTTTGGCGTTGATCGATTATTTGGTTTTCAAAAAGATATTTAACAAGGCTGTTATTCTTCTCTTGCAATTTGTTCGTGGGATCGCTTCGGATTGGTTAATATACATTTCTATCTTCCATCATTGTTTTCATTTTTGTGTCATAGTCATGTTTGTATATTGCCACCGTGACGTTACCCTTGTCTGCTGAAACGATACCTACAAATTTCTTTGTGTTTATGGAGAAATTGTTTTGTTTCGTGGAGAATATTAGTTATGTATTTGTTGAATTCCGAAAACTTTCTCTTTTCCATACAATTATTTAACATATTTGCAAATTTTCCCCGCGCTTTCTCCTTTTCATCATTATCGCTTATTGTTTGGATGCAATCTTCACCGTCTGCGATAATTTTGAAGAAGGAGTTAGAAGTGGAGTGAATAACGAACTTTGTGGAGCTACATATAAAATGCTTCACTATAAAGCCCATTTTGTCCTATTCAAAAGTACTTTACTTTTTCACAACAAAAAGTTACATTTAACATTTTTTACAAAAAAAAAGTCTGATTGTCTATTAACTGTATTCTCTACGGGGCGTATTCATAGTCATTTTAGAGATGGGTCTAAGTTAAACATGGGTTTACTTAAATTTTCGGACGTTGATTCTATTTTTTTAAGTTTATCATTTCAAAATATTTGAAGCTATTTGTGTAGTATACCAAGTTAATTATCCTATAAAAATATAAAACCAACAATTTGTAATTAAAATCGGTTTGTATTCAATGGGCCCTACCAATAATCAAATTTAGTAACGACTTAAATATTTAAGGAAAGTAGACCATAATGGTATGGACTGTAAAAATGAACCATACATGTTATGTTTCATATTTAAGAGTCCATACCGTGTAATATAGTCCACCTAAATATTAAAGTCATAACATGGTTGGTTTATTATTTAGAGTCCATACAATGGATGTTCTTCTTGTTGGAGATTTTAATGCGAGGATCGGATTATCACAGAATAATTTTGTAAGTGGAACTGCATCAGATATTATAAATCCAACTCGCAGATCAAAGGATGAAGTATGTGATGTGAAGGGTGCCAATATACTGGAAGTTGCTGATTCGTTGGATGCAAGAGTTTTGAATGGAAGCTGCCGAGGAGACCCAAATGGCGAGTTTACGTTTATGCGTGGAGCGGCGTGTTCAGTGATAGATTATTGCTTCGTGTCAGGAAAATGGAACGCAATTCTTACGGACTTCAGGATAACTGCACAAATTTTCTCCGATCACATGCCCTTAGAAATCTCTTGTTCAGTTTCAGGTACAGATGATAAATGCAGCACAAAGCAAATTGGATTACTTCCAAAATTAAAGTGGAGAGATAAATTCAAATCTATTTATCAAAATAATCTCAACATGGAACTGGAGAAACGTAGGTTAGAGAGCACCCCAATGAACATGGAAGACCTTACTCAAATGATTGTTGAAGCTGTGCCGGAAAGTACTAAAGGGAAACGCAGGGATAATTTTAAACAATTATGGTTCGATGCGGAGTGTCAGAAAGCCAGACAAAAATCCTTTGCATTCTTGAGGCTCTTAAGGAAACACAATACAACTTTCTTTAAAAGTATGTATAAAAAAAATAAAAATAAATCGGGTTGCACAACGGCTCATGAAGAACCAGGGCCTAGTGACTAACAACTCGCAACCATTCCTGTGTGCGCCGTTCGACAGGAATGGAAGGGACCTACAATTTTATGCCGAATCCGAACGGCTAGACTTATTCGTGACAAGTGATACTCTTGGAGGATTTGTCAATTCCTCGCAAGAGGCAGTAGCCCTGAAAAAAAATTTTTAGTTTTTAGGTGGACGAGGCTGGGAAGCGATCCCTGACCTCCAGCGTGACAGTCGAACACACTAACCATTACGCAACGGGCTACTACATGTATGCAGAAGCCAATAAAAGCTTTAAGAAACTCTGTCTATCCAAGAGGAAACAACGAGAGGAACAAAATTTAGCCATCTTGAATTCATCAAAATCTTCTGCAGAATTTTGGAAAGCTGCTAAATCTATCACCGGACGAACCAGGACAATTTCAATAACTTTGCGTGCTTTTGAGCTCCGAGAGCAGTTTAAGAGCCTGCTTAATACTCCAAAATCTTCACCTTACATGCGCCATTTACAACTGTTGAAGTACAGTTCGTAATCCATAAATCTAAGGCGGGAAAAGCTCCAGGGGACGAACGCGTACCAGCAGAATTTTATAAAAATTGTTCTTTTGAATTCCTAGCCGCTCTAACGAATGAGTACAATAAAATATTTGAGACAGCAAGTGTTCCTGAATGCTTCAAAAGGGCAATTATATATCCACTGCACAAAAACGGATCTTACGATGACCCAGAAAATTATAGAGGCATCTCTTTTTTAAATACCTCAGCAAAACTATTTAGTGCTCTGATTTTTAATAAGCTTACGCAGTGGGTCAATGAGAAGAAAATACTAAATGAATATCAAGCTGGCTTTAGGAGAAACTACTCGACATTATATCAATTATTCACCCTCATAAATATTGCCGAAAGCTTTAAACGAAGGAAGAAAAACTCTATGCATTTTTCGTCGACTTTCGTGCTGCTTTTGATACAATCGCACGAGAAGCACTTTTTTATAAGCTGTACAAATTAGAAATATCGTCCAAAATTGTAGTTTTATTAAAAGCGATGTACGAAAATAAAGTGGCGTATGTATGGGATGACGAGTTTGTTTCTGAGGAATTTACAACACAAATGGGAGTAAAGCAAGGATGTGTCTTAAGCACTTTACTTTTCATCTTGTTTATAAATGATATAGTAGAAGTAATCGGTGGAGGTATACAGTTTGGAAACGTACGAATACCTGCTTTAATTTTTGCCGATGACATAGTTTTTTTGTCTGAATCTGTCGAAGGAATGCAGCGAACGATGAATCTCCTTGAAAGCTACTGTAATCTTTGGAACCTGTCTGTCAATCTAGATAAATCTAAAATGATGATGTCGACATTCACGCAACGAGAAATGGAGATATCAAGGAGAAAATGTTTCAATAGTTCGTGAGTATAAATACTTGGGTGTGATGGTCACTGCAAACCTCAACATGAAAAAACATTTTCAAACTAAACTGGCCGAGGCAAAAAGGGCCGTTTCTTCAGTGTGGAACCGCTGTTTTGACAATAAACACATTGCTCATAGTATGAAACTGAACATTTTTCGTGCGACTGCTACTTCCATATTGCTTTATGGGGCTCAAGTTTGGGGTTATTGTGAAGTCGAAGAGGTTGAAAAGTTTCTGAGATATTTTTTAAAAAGGATTTTTCGGTTAACAGCTTGCACGTCGAACTATATGCTGCATTTAGAAACAACCGCTCCACCATTGTTTTTCGACACCCTTAAGATGCACTTCGAATACATCATTAAAGTATTAGAGATGGATCAGGGAAGGTTACCAAAACAAGTGCTGAAGGAAATCTTATTATGAGGTGGGAAGAGCAGGCAACTGCAATTGGCGTAAACGCACGAATTGCATCCGAAATAAGCACTGCAGACTTAAGAAACTTATTCAATTGGATCCTTGAGAGAACTAGCCACAGCTATTATGAAAAATTTAAATCAAAAGCACAAGCGTCACAATACAGAATGATATACAGCCAACTGAACTTCGACCTTAAAGAACACACTTATTTTCAAAACCACTTTTCAGTCAACATGATGAGCGTTATATTTAAAGCAAGAGTTGAAATTATCAATTTAAATTTTATACCACATCGACCAGACCTTCCAATTTTATGCGATCTTTGCAACCTCAAGGAAAGAGAGGATATATATCATTTTATTGGCAGGTGTCCCATCCTAAAAGAATTCCGGGTTATTTATTTTGGTGCTGCTTTGATGGATTTAGATGCAGTCGTCGACATCTTGAATGGAAAATTAGGTTGGGAAACTTTGTATAAATATGTAAAAACGGCGCTGAGGTACAGACAAAGTATAATAGAAGGAGACCTTTAATCGAACAAAAATCTTTTATGTATTTTAAAGTATTTAATATTTGAACTATAAACTGTCAATCTGGTGGACGGCACTTGGCCAAACCATATTAAACTTATGTATGTGATTGGATTGTAAATTTAAAACTATTTTTTTGTTTAATAAAGTTTTCAGCTACTACTACTACTAGAGTCCATACAATTATGGTCCATTTAACTTAAATATTTAAGTCGTTTCTAAATTTGATTATTGGTAGGGCCCATTGAGGCAAAATTGTCTTAAACTGTAGTTTAGTTAAAGCTGGGTCTATCTGCGACTATGAATGTGCCCCTTATGTGATTAAAATGTGTAGCTTTTTTATTAACATCCTTTTGTTGTAATGTAACATAGACCGGGGGCCTATTTCTCCACTACTACATCAGCTACAATGTAGTAGTATAACAGTTGTATTACATCATTTCTGTTTCAAACATACATTGGTTTTTCAGTTTAGTACAACAATGTAGCATTGGAGAATCGACTGTAAATATTGGAAAAAAGTATGATTCTGTTTCACAGCTTTTGATACTACATTGTTGTGGTACAACTTACTGTAATTTTTTGTTACATTTTCACAATAAAAATATTTGCTGTGATTGCTGTAACAGAATAAAATTGCTGCATTTAAAAGAAAATATACGAATGTAAGTATTTTTTTTTTTGTATTTAAACATGAGAAATTCAAAAAATGTATGATTTATCTTTTGATTTTTTGTATAGTCGGTGAAAATTGACTCGTTGTAAATACACTTTCGGTCTTCTTTCAATGTTGAATTCAAAATCTTCGTCGAAAATATTTATATCGAAATCCATTTTTGATTTGTTTTTTTTTATTTGTGTCTCTTCAAAGTTCAAATATCTCACTTCTAAAAAAAAAATAATATAAATGACCTCGTTTACTTTGCACTTTGAAGTCAGCTGTTGTTGACATTTCTCTTCAGACGTTCTAAATATATATTTTGCCTTCTTTGAACTCTTAAGGCAAGACCGCACTCAACTTCAGCGGAACTACACTTCACGTATCTTCAGAATAGATATTTATTTCTTACTATTGTTCTTTTGTACAAAAGTAGGCCTATGTAGTTAAGCCTTTATTTTGAATTATTAATTTTCTTTCGTTATTTTGACGTTCATGGATTTTGGGGTTATTTAGTGATAAAACAAAAAGTTTTTTAATCACTTCATTCTCAAAGACCCTGTTTAGATTGGGAAGTTTGTGCACGGACTTACGCCAGTTTGTAGGAAAGAGACGTGCGTAGTAAGTGGTCTCGTGAGGCATGTAGAAAATATAAACACCGGACTCACGAGTCTGCTTTGTTGTTCTTTCAATATGGAAGTTGTTATTGTTTCAATGCATTTTGAGGCACCTCACAGTTTGTAATGTAAACACGGTGGTACTCACCAGTCCGTACTCAATCTTCCCAATCTAAACAGGGTCAAATATACTCGTATATAAATTATACTCAATTACGAAAAACTATTATCCAATTCAATCTTTTGTATCCAAATCGTATCTTGCTAACTTATGGTGGATTTACATGTATTTGCGTCTGTATAATGCAGAAAGTAGAGCAGGACAGATGCATACAAAAAATCCGAGCGAGTGAAAGGGAACCATTAAGAACATGAACATGTTCTTCTTCATTTCAGCATTATGGCACTTTCCTATCATGCAGAAACAAAGTTCTTCTGCATTTTTATCTTTTCTCTCTATCTAACAAATATACATTTTGTATTTGGCATCCCTTTTAAACACAGAAAATACAGTTAATAGACAATCAGACTGACATTCAGCAGCATATATGGTCAACACATTGAAAGGCAATAAACTAAAATTAATATTTTATAATATTTAACTTGTTTTCTAGGTTAGAATTATTCAAAATATTTTGAATTATTTTTCAAAATATAATTAATTTAGTTTGAAATATTTATTATTATTCAAAATTTTGATTTATAAAAACGACTTTTTCAAGATATTTAATAACAGGCCTTTTTTATTGGTAAGTGTACACGCAGCGCAGCAAAATTTTACAATGCAAACAACAACAAAGGAAAAGTGCGGATACTACATAACTTCTTATTACTTTGTTTTGTGATGTTTAAAAAATATCTAATATTGTTTAAACATCACAAAACAAAGTAATAAGACGTTATGTAGTATCCGCACTTTTCCTTTGTTGTTGTTTACAGAGTAAAATTTTGCTGCGCTGCGTATACACTTACCAATCAAAAAGGTCTTAGGCCTTACTCTCAATGTTAATAATAAAAATAAAAAAAAAAAAACAAAATACAACTAAAAGAGGATTAAACCTTAATTTTATTTTTTTAGGAATAAAAGTTGTAAGTACCTATATATTCTATAATTTTTAAAAAATTGAAGCTATATAAAAATATTAATTAAATGTCTAAAGCTGGCCATACATGACCGAGCCGAACGGCTCGGAGCCAATTGGCTCCGAACATTTTGTACTGGATAAATGTCAAAAAGGTTCGGCGCCGAACCATTTGGATATTAAGCCAGTCGGAAAACCACGAACCAAATTGGTTCCGAGCCGTTCGGCTCGGTCGTGTATGGCCAGCTTAAGAGACCTGAAGAAAAACGTAACCACATTTGAAACGTCGCGACAGTCACGTTTTCTGATTTAAAAGGCCTTCTACACTAACCCACTGTGTATTAATACATGTCAAAAAAGTGGGAAACAAATCATGTAGAACAGTGTGGAAACAAAATATGAAAGCTCAGCCTACACAACCCGACATTCTATCCCACACGATTTGACATGTGTTAATACATGAAAAATTTAAGGAATGGTTCTAATTCTATCCCACATTCTATCACACTTTTTTAAGGTTAGGGTAATGTATTAATAAAAGCAAAGTGTGGAAGGGCTATTAGATATTTACTATTTAGATATATAGACCAGTGTTGTCACTTTACCACAATTGTGGTAGATCTACCACTTTTTTTCAGCAATTTTCAATTCTACCACTTTTTATCAGCCATATAAAAATCAAGGAATTCCTTTAAATGCATACAAATTTCTGAGGAAATTAAAAAAAAATTTCGAAAAATCTTAAAACACCTTTTTCTTTAACCCAAGTATGCAGATCGCGCTAAATTTTAGCTAGCACTGTTCTCCCCAAACATTGGCTAAAATCCTAGCTAAATTTTTGTGGAGAATGTCACAGAAATCAACTGAATTGAAACAAAACAAAAATTATACCAAAATAATTGTTTATAAAATGCAAATCTTATTTTGTATTGTCCAAATAATTTATAGATGATTATTTATTGAGTTTTTGTGTCACTATTGTAACTTAAGCCTGATCTTCATCTGCGTCGTGTGATGTGTTGTGGAGTCGTGTGTCGCTATCGCTACAATGTATTTCATATGCGTAATTTCGAAATTAGCTCATTTGGAACGTCATTTACTATACAAATTTGACGTTCCAAATCAGCTAATTTCGAAATTACCTTATTTCGGCTCTAATGAAAACGTAGAATTAATGTCCTCATAAACAATATTTGTTTTGTAGTTTGCATAAATTCATAGTTTGTTCTACTTGCACTTCTTTCCTCCATCCGTCTAGTATTCCACTTATAGAATTTTCATTCTACAATCGTTCAGAAAAACACATCAATCCACAACATGGCGTTCTGGATTTGCACAAAATTATCACAATTTGTTTCAAGCTAGTGATGGTACACGTAGGGAAAATTCCCTACATGTAGGGATTTTTGTCTTGAAAAAGATACCGTAGGTGAAAAGGGACAGATTTTTGAAATATCAGAATTTTCAATGAAAGCGTAGGGATTTTCAGAATTTTATTATATTTTTTTTTTTAATCACACACCCTGGAACTTTAATACTTATAGTTATAATATTATTACTTAGAAGAGTTTCAACAAAGACTACCTAGTAAGAATTCAAATATTTTAAGTTTGGTTTTTTGAATCCTAAGGAATGGGGATGGGGAAAGAACTGAGTTCCGTTTTAAGCTTCTGTCCGAGAAACTTTCCTTAGATATCAATTTTCAATATGCACTTTTGCAAGAGCATAGGACAAACGAATTTAACTTTTTGGAAAAATAAAAGAAAAACTTAGCTATTAGAAGATGCACAATTTTGGAATAAAATGAATAGTATTCAAAACGTTTATGAGGTCTTGTCAAATCTAGCTAAGCATGAGCTGTCGCATTTTAAGCTTAAATTATAAACTATTATAATCCTTCAAAAGAGTTTTTTAAACAAACATTAAAAAATATCTTATTTTTGTTTCCTTAAGTATGTTTATGTTATTTTGTAGGTTTTATAGGTGTAGGGATAAAATTCATAAAGTAGGGATTTTTCGTGTATGCCGTAGGGATTTATTTTGTTTTCATTCTATTCGATTCAACACGTACGTCCTCGTACTTCAATCTTTAAGACAACACTCGACGGAACTATAAGTTCACATCGTATTCGTATAAAATAGTATGTATGTAGTTAAATTGCCGCTTATTTCGATTATTTTTTTTTAAATACCTTGGTTTATAATACCAACAACAAAATAGAAGCTGCAGAAAATAAAATTTTAAAATCTACCCCGAAAAATCTGAATCTACCACTTTTTCGTAGCTCAATCTACCACGTTTTTAAATTTTGAAGTGACAACACTGATATAGACCTAAAGCCCACTTAGATTTGATACATTGGAAAATATTAATTAATCGGTTATAATTTAATAATGAGAAATTCGAAAACATTTAAAGTTATTCTATGGGAAGTACTGTTAATACGAACCCAAACAAAAATGTTTCTAATTAAAACTTAAATGGAGGTACTAATTTAATACCACGCACATCTTTTTATCAAAATTCTTGGAGCCGTTTTAGAGAAAAATAAGTTTTTTCTTAACGGGTTTTCAACATTTATATTGAAGGTACCGTTATTTTTTGAATTTAGAAACATGAAAATAATACAAAATTATTTTACACCGCAATTAATTTTAATTTAAGTCTCAAACACCCTAAAGTCACATACACTCCCTGTCACTTGTTTGAGGCCACTATTTTCATAAAAGTTTTTTCTCGATAAATACCTGTAAGCAATATGTTTCCTGGAAAATTTTTATACATGTGAGTAGGTATATATTTTGCAATAAAAGTGGATAAAGTTAAAGAGTTAACTTGGAAAATTCGTAGAAATTTCCCAAATTATTCGAATGGACAGCAAAAAATGGATATAAAAGTTGCGTCACTTGATTGAGGCCATTTCAAAAATTGCTTGGCAAAAGTTAACAACGCCGATTTAACAGTGAAAATGTTTATAGGCTCGTTTTGTACAAATTATAGTGTTACCAAAATGAATAAAGTACAAATGAATACAAATTAAAATGAACTTAAGCGTAGTAGGGGCATTTTGCGAAAAATTTGGTTGGTGTTACCACAGAAGCTACCTACAAAATTAAAATGAACACATCTTTGTAAGCGATGAACATCGAAGCATATCGAATTTTGTTGGTTGGGTGATGTTTCGTGCTTGTGCAACTTGCTTGTGCAATTTGCTTGTGCTACCAAAGAATTAAGTAGAGAATGAAAGAATGAAAAATAAACGATGACATAAATAATGAGCTATGTACATGTTTATAGGTCTTTTATTGGCAGGTGCAGACTGCAGAGCACACCACTACAGCAGAGTATCGAATTTTCGGTTGATATGTTGTGTTGTGTACAGTCACAGTCACAGTGCGTGTTTAGTGTTTACAGAGGTTGGGGGGTAGAAAAGAAACAGAGGATAAAGGAATACATGCAAAATTTACCACAGGAGAATACCTATACACAAGTTTTGAACCTATTTATTATGTAATAATAAATTTAAAATATCTTTTTCACAAAAAAAAAGTAACTTTTCTACAAAAAAAAAAACTTTTTTACAAAAAAATAACTTTTTTACAAAAAAACAACTTTTTTACAAAAACAATTTAACTTTTTTTACAAAAAAAATAACGTTTTTACAAAAAAAAATTAACTTTTTTACAAAAAAAAAAAATAACTGTTTTACATAAAAAAATAGCTTTTCTACAAAAAAAAAATAACTTTTGTATAAAAAAAATTAACTTGTTTACAAAAAAAATTATACATACCTACAAAATATGCACATATTAACGCTCTTTTCTGACTCACTGACTGGGTAACGCTGCTATGATGGTAAAATCAGTAAAAAACACTCCTACTCCTAAAGGAGAATGTTAAGGGTTGCCAATTTTCTGGACTTAACTTTTTTATGAAAGTGAACGGTGAGTTTGTCAACTAAATTTTATACATATTTGCGCCCAGCCCTGGCTAACATAATTATGTTCGATGGGCGCCTTTGGGGTCCTGCAACCAACTAGTCTCCGATATTAAGATTTTAAAATACTTCATTAAGCCAGACATAAAAGATTAATTGAAAAAAAAAACAATCTACAATTGCATGAAAACTTTGACAAAAAAAAAAATGAAAATCAATTTGACTTAATGTTTTTGTATCTCCCTAATTGACTTAATTATTCAAAACTTTATTCGGAAAATTTATGTGGTACAAAAGTTGTAATTTAAGATTCTTGGTAGCATATTCTCTACATATAGTAGAGGATTAAATAGTTGTAGATATAATAGAACATTAAAAATTTAGTACTTTTTGAATTATGATTAAAAAAGATGAGCATTTTATGACACCGCAACGGACAGGTACAATCGTTCCTAACTTTATTTTTTCTTGGATGTCAATGTAATAATCTATTTTGTAGCTTGTACCACTGGAAAAACAGAAGTAATATACAGTAGATGCCACTTATAGTCACAAGAAGATGAGAGACAAATGTGGTTGTTCTTGTACCTTATTCTGAAGATGGTTTGTCCCAAACAAAATATATCAGATCTTTATGAATGAGGTGAAAAATTAAAGCAGGTGTGTCATAACGGCGCGGCGTAGTTGTGGCCACTTGTCACTATTGTTGCTGCACTTAGAATACTCTTTTATTTGTTTTTGTTTTTGATATTAATGTCAATCAATTATTTATTAGTTTTTGTTCAATGAAATTTATAAGTTAATTTTTGTTTATTTAAATCTTTATTAAGAAATAAATAAAATATTGTTTTGGAGATACGGGAATTTAAGATGAGTCCAATAAGAACCCAAAAGGTAAATGGGTTAAAGATTCATGTTAACTATCCACTTCTACTAGCCGAGCTATCGACAGCAGATATGACCTAAATTTGTATGAAAACTAAATCGGAAAATGTTGTAAAAATTCATTCTAAAAATGTGATTGAGTTAATAGTCGTTTCGATTTTTCGCGCATAAAATTGAAAAGTTGATACAAAATTTTACAAATTTTGTAAAACAAAACCCACAAACATATTGACTTATTGACTTAAACCTACTACGATTAGGTGTAAAATAATGTTAAAAAAAAATTTGGTGATTAATTTACAAAATTCTAAACGGATCCTCCAGATAAAGGTTTAAAAATACTGCCCTTAAGATTTACACAAAAAAAAAACTATCTACAAATTCTTGAAAATTTCGAAAAAATTTAAAACAATTTTAGTTAATGTTATTTTTCACCTACCTTATTTACTTAATTATTCAGAAATTATTAATTTTAATTCATTGGTTGGAAATCTAATACAAAATTCAAATTTAATGCTTTTTGAATTATGATTATCAAAGACAAGCTGTTGTAACACTCCATCGGACAGATAAATGATAAAATCGTTCCCTACTTTATATTTTACTGAAGGATTTCAATCTTCTGTTTCTCTTGTCAGCAATTAAGCGCTTATGTTAATCAAACATAGCTGTGCACTTATTGAAAGCTCCAAACGTTCTGAAACAAAAACTATTCTTATATATTCTATTAATAGCAGTAGGTTCACTTGCAGTGATGCCAGACTTTTCCAGTTGGCATGTCCACATAAATGAACGAAAATGCCCTTTTCCTTCAGGCAGCTGTCGACAAATGCCCACGATGTTGCACACGAAATTATTTATACAAAAAATACAATATATAGTAAAAATATAGTTAGCCTTTTCATATTACTGAGTTCCACACTAAATTAATCATTTTTAAAGCTTTTTTTTCGTATTTTTATACAAAAAACTAATTTATAAGCTAAGGCGTTTGGGATCCTCTTGCCAGGACATCTGGAAACGTTTCTTGCTTCCCTTTTCTTCAGACATTTTACTATTGAGGAATACCAAAAATATTAGAACAGAATAATAATTAACAATACCTATCGTATGTTCATTGTACATGTACTTATTATCAATTTACCAGCCAGCGGAACTCCTAAATAGAAAAATACAAGAGCGATCCACGCATCCATTCAATGAGAAATAATATACGCCTGTCAAAGTAACTACGAAAACAGTTTGCTTGACATTTTTTGACGTTTGGAAAATTGAAAATGAGTGCATTCGGCAAACGATTTGAAATGGGTTGCTTTAATGTTTAAAAGTTTGAATAAGACCCCTTTCACACAAGGGTGTAAAAGGAAGACAAAAAATCTCCCCTCACACCCTTCTCGCCTAGAAACTAGCCAGTTTCTCAGAACTCAGTTTCCTTGTGTGAAAGCCGTTTAATGGATACATTAAAATCCAAAAATATTTTATAAAAAAGATTGAAACATGGAAATGCCCTTTTTTGTACTGAGAGTCATCAAGATGCCCTTTCGCCCTTTAAGCTTATTTTTTAATGCAAAATGCCCACAAAAAGGGCATTCGCCCACGATCTGGCACCACTGTTCACTTGTAGTTGAAGATAGCTAGTACAATTGACGAAGTCGAAAGGAAGAAAACATTACACAGTCGGGCCCGTTCATAGCCATATGAAGATGAAATAAAAAAATGTGCTTTTATACGACTGCAAAGTTGGTTTGGCGCACAGAAAAAAAGATTAAATGACGATAACAAACAAGAAAAAGTTTCAATGTTACTTACTTACTTACTTTACTTTTGATGGCGCTCACAGCCCAGGATAGGCTTCGGCCTCAACTAACAAGCCCCTCCAGCCAGCTCTGTCCCTAGCTAGCCGCTTCCAGTTGCGCACACCGAGTGCTTTGGTGTCGTCATTCACTTGATTGCGCCACCTGTTACGGGTTCTTCCTCTGCTGCGTACCCCATCGGGGTTGGATTCGAAGACTCGTCGGGCAGGTGCGTTGCTGTCCATACGCTCCACGTGCCCCAGCCATCTCAGCCGCTGTATTTTCAGCTTTTTGACCAGGTCAACGTCGCTGTATAGCCCGTATAGCTCGTCGTTGAATCTTCTCCTCCATACTCCTTCGATACACACCGGACCGAAAATCACACGAAGAATCTTCCTCTCAAAGCACCCTAGCAGATTTTTATCCGAATCTTTCAGTGTCCATGCTTCTGACCCATAAAGCAGGACCGGGATGATTAGGGTTTTGTATAAAGTCTCCTTGGTTCTCTGAGAGAGGGCCTTACTACTTAAATGCCTTCTTAGACCGAAGAAACAGCGGTTGGCAAGAGTTATTCTTCGCTTGATCTCTGCACTGATGTCATTCTGCGATGTAATAGTGGAGCCCAGGTAGACAAAGTCCTTGACAACTTCGAAATTATATCTGTCCATCGTAATATTTTGCCCGAGTCGACGATGTTGAGATTCCTCACTCGATGACAGCATATACTTCGTCTTGTCCTCATTAACCGCCAATCCCATTCTAGCCGCCTCCGATTCAATGCTCGCAAATGCCCCTGCCACAGCTCGCTTCGTTCTGCCGACAATGTCTATGTCATCCGCATACGCAAGCAATTGAACGGACTTTTGATAGATTGTACCGCTGGTGTTGACATGTGCGTTGCGTACAATGGCTTCAAGAACGATGTTGAATAGGTTGCATGATAACGCGTCGCCTTGCCTCAATCCTTTCTCAACATCAAAGGAATCGTTGGTGTTCTTACCAATTTTGACGTTTAGGAGACTAATTCCTCTGTAGTTGGTACATTTCAGAACATCTCCCTTTTTATGGATGCGGCACACTATACCGAGGTTCCATTCATCGGGCATACTTTCCTCCGACCAAATTTTGCAGATGAGCTGGTGTATGCTCCTAGCCAATTCATCTCCCGCTGATTTAAATAGTTCGGCTTGTAAGCCATCCGCACCTGCAGCCTTGTACGACTTAAGTTTGGATATCGCCAGCCGAACTTCGGTTAGGTCGGGTGGACGGAACTCTTGGCCATCATCGTCCAAGTTGAATGGAGCGTTCTGCCTATTAGCCGCATCTTGGCTGTCTTCGCCATTAAGCAGTCTAGAGAAGTGTTCTTTCCAGATCCTCAGCACTGACTGTGTGTCTACTACCATATTCCCACTCTCATCTCGGCAGGCTTCCGTTCTAGCCTTGAATCCTTGGGTGGATCGCTTCACCCTCTGATAAAATTTTCGAACATCTCCCCTACCGCTACAACCCTCAATAGACTCTACCGCCCGCTTCTCGTGCTCTCTCTTTTTCCTCCTGAGAAGTCGGCGTTCCTCTTTTCGTTTCAGCCCGTAGAGCTCTCTCAGCAGCTCTTGTTCGAGTCTGCAGCATTGCCTGGTAGGCCTCGTCCTTAGCTGCGCTAGCCGGCACTCTTCATCGAACCAGGGGTTTCGTTGTATTCGCCTAGTGAAACCCAGCACTTCAGAGGCGGCACTTCTGATGGCTTGTTGACAGTGTTCCCACTGGTCCTCTGCACTTGATGCTGGTGGCGGACCTCCTGAGAGATTAAGAGTTACGTGGTCTGCAAAAGTTCTGGCAGTCTCTTGCGATTTAAGCTTCTCGACATCGAATCTTTTCACAGCATCTGCTCTGCGTTGTCGCGTCATGGATATCCGCATACGTAGTCTAGCTACCACCAGGTAGTGATCCGAGTCAATGTTAGCCCCTCGGAACGTTCGGACGTCCAAGATACTGGAAGCATGTCTCGCGTCTATCGCAACGTGGTCGATTTGGTTGACGGTTACTTGATCACGCGACCGCCAAGTCCCCTTGTGTATATTGAGGTGTGGGAAGTAGGTGCTTGAGATGATGACATTTCGTCCCGCCGCAAAGTCTGCCAGCCTGTGTCCGTTGCCGGAAGTTTCGTCGTGTAGGCTGTGTCCTCCGACTATCGAACCAAAGATGCCCTCCTTTCCGAATCTTGCGTTGAAGTCACCAAGAATGATCTTCACGTCGTACTTCGGGCACATATCATACGTTGTCTCCAAGAGATCGTAGAATGCTTCTTTGGTTGAGTCTTCTCTCCTTTCATGGGGGGCGTGAACACAAATCAGCGAAATGTTCTTAAATTTGCCTTTGATGCGGATTGTGACCAAGCGCTCGCTTACACTTCGGAAGCCCAAGACTTCTTGCCTAAGTCTTCCCTTTATCACAAAACCACAACCAAAGAGCCGCTGACCCTGTTCCTTCAAGCACCCGCCGTAGTAGATGTCACACGTTTTCAGTCTCCGTACGCCCTCTCCATCCCATCGCACTTCCTGGATGGCTGTTACGTCAGCCTTTAGCCTGTCCAGGTTCTCCACTAATTGTTCGGCTGCACGTGTTCAGTGTTACTTGCAGATGTTAATTGTCAAACAAAATTCGGTGCAGTATAAAAGTGAGAAAATTTCAACTTTTTGCTACAGGTAGTTTAGGCAGTCAATTAAGTCAGAAAAAGTCATTAGTCAGTAAAAGTAGAATAACAGATTCAGGAAAGATTAAATTTGCCAACAAATTAGTAATGATAGGAAGAGGTACCTAATTCGCTTGGAACTTCAACCTTCCAAGCACATTGGGAAATGGTTAAGCCTTATGGTATAGGTAGCTGTGAATGATGCTTGTATATCACTGTCAAAATAAAAAGATACGAAAACAGCTCTATAATATAACGTTTTCGTTGTTGCAAGAAATGTATGGTATGACACAACGTTGAGCACTTTTGATTGAAGTTACAGTCTTGTGTTCAGCCATCAGTTACCTACATCTATTTTTGTAGCTTTCACAAATGAAAAGCTTACCAAATTAAAATAAATATAATGTACCTTATTGCATCACGATAGGTTGTCAACATCACCTCCATACAAGAATTTCAAAATTCAAAAAGATGTAGAATTATTTACTTTTATTGTGTATTTATGTTAAATAAGGAGTTCTATATAACAAATCTTGCTTCAATTTAATTTTGTATTAATGGAATTTTGTTCAAGTGCAAGCAATTAGTTATGTTTTTGTTTTATCTAGCAAATGCAAGTCATTTTCAATGCTCCCATTCTTACTCTATGAGTGAAATCTGTAAATTTTTTTCAAACAAAAGTTTAAAATATTTAAAAAAGGATAGAACTCTATATTTTATATTAAATTTCAAATTAAAATGGGCTCTGGAAACACGTCGACAATAGCAGAAAGACGATCCATAGATGCTTTAAAGGAACTGGGATTCTCAGGCCGAGAAAAAGGTAGGAGACCGAACAGAAGTAAGACCATTGTCAACAACTATCTAGCAGACACTGAAAACTATGGAAAAAACAAAAAGAAGGCACAGCTCAAGCAACAACAATCCGATAAAAGGGACTCATTCAGCGGCTAGCTTCAAATTCCACACTATCAGAGCCTAAAATAAGGTCAAAAGTGGGGTATCAGCCAGTATTTCGATGGTTTTAAGGAAAAATCAAACCAGGGGTAACATCAAGAGTATTAAAATCAAAAAGAAACCGGTTCTACGGCAGCTACATAAGGAAATACGGGTGAATTTCAGCAGGGAGCATGTTCCCTGTAGCAACGCAATGAAAAAGGTTGTCTTTTCAGGTGAAAAAAGTTTAATCTTGACGGACCCGATGGTTACAACTTTTATTTTCCCGATTAAAGAAAAGAAGAACTTATTTTGTCAAGACATTACAGTCATACATCAGGTGTTATGGTATGGGGAGCTATCACCCATTATGCAACAATTGAATTGGAATTTATAACTACAAAAATGAGCGAAAATAGTTACAAATGCCTGCTGTAACGGGTATTTCCAAAACTAAAGAAAATTCTGGAACCTCTACCTTGGCTTTTCCAACACCACAACGCCCCTATCCATACTTCCTGGGTACCTAGAAGCTGGATACAGTTGGAAAACGTTGGACTTTTACCATGGCCACCCTATTCAACGGACTCAAACATCATCGAAAACGTTTGGGCCTGGTTATCTCAAAAAGTTTCTGATGCTGGTAGACAGTTTAAAGATAAGGACGTCTTGGTCGAACCTAACTGCGATGCCTGGAGCCAGATTTCACTGGTCATACTCATTATTAATTGGCAAAAACATAATACATTAACATTTTTATAGTTTTGTTAATTTTTTATAAGATTATTCAAGTGGCCTCAATCAAGTGACGCATTTTTGTATACCCATTTTTGCAGTCCATTCTTATAATTTCTGCAATTCCTATGTAAGTTCCAAGTTACCCCTTTAAATTTATACTTTTTTATTGCAAAATATATTTACCTACTTACAGGTATCAAAAATTTCCAGGAAAAATATTTCCTACGGGTATTTTTCGAGAAAAAACTTTTGTGAAAATAGTGGCCTCAAACAAGTGACAGGGAGTGTACATACAACAAATAAAAAATAAAAATAATAAAAATAAAAATAAAAATAAAATTCCTTTATATTAGATTTAATTTATTATATAACGTTATAGATCGTACAATTGTTTCGACACCGTCGCGGTATCATCATCAGCGATCTGATTTTCGATTGTTATTTTTTTCGCGTTCTCTATAATCGTAATATTATGGAAAAATATTAACTCGAGTTCGATTTTTTGTGCACAAATCCAAAATTGCCCCAACTATCGTAAGTAAAAATGTGAATTTCTTGCATTTGCAACCAGAAGCGAAGCTTCTTGCATTTTACTTATAGGCCAGTCGAAATGTAATTTATAATTATAAAAATTAAATAGTGGATTTTTTTTCTTTTAATCGTCAGAAGGGTTCATAAAGAGTATTCAGTACGGTTTTTGACCGCCTAGCTCTTTTGCGTTAGAAACCATTTTGAATTTTCGGAAATCAGTTTTTGTTAAATAACTCGTTTATTTTCAACTTTTCACTAAAAATGCCTTTACAAAAGTTGTTTAAAATTTAATTATCTACAACTTTGGTGAAAACAATTTTTTGTCTAATATTGGTAGTTTTCAATATAATCCGGAAATTGTGATTCCGATCGGCTATTTATAGGTTATCCGCAATAAAGGATATATTTGTATAAAAACAAAAGTATAAATTTAAAGCGTTCAATACACGATACAATTATTGTACCGATTATCGTAAAAAAGTTGAATCGCATGCGACGATTGTATCGTGTGTGTAAACCGAAGTATCCGCTGTACCGAAATCGCATGGTCGAATGCTATCGAGCGAAAACAAGAGGTAGCGTGCGACTACTTTGATGGGGATCGTACCGTTTGTTTACGTTTGTACGACCGTTGAAGCCGAAGCTTCTGTGTTCGCTGCTAGTAGGTAAACACATATGAATGAGAAAAATGGTTTCAATAGCCAGACAAAGAATTCTGGTTGGAATTTATTGAAATTCACAGCTAGATATGTCTTGCTTTTGGAATGTTTACATTCCCGAATATAGCAACAACTTTTTTGACAGTTGATGAAATCGCGAGTTAATCGTATGGTGTGTGTGCTCACGTGCGATTTCGTTACCGATATCCGTACAACTCAAATCGGTACGATGGGTTGTATCGTGTATTGAACGCTTAAAGGTGTTTTCTCGTGATAACACTTGCAGTTAGGCTGCATAGCCTTCGCTCCGTCATATTTAACATTGAAGGTTTTGAATGAACAACAACCACCAAAGTATAAATTATTATTATTATTGAAGAATAATCCTGATTACAATCTAGAAAAAATAAAAAAAATAACAAACACAAAAAAAACTAGGAATATAAACTTAAAAACCCAGCAGTGATGCGGAAACGAACTCCAGTCTTAGTTCGGGTAACTTGATTTTCAACTGAAGTCGAAAATTTTAATCAAAAGTATGTACGCAAAACCCGGGGCTTAGACAAGCGAGAAGAACTAGTAGCGTATATGTGTGTTAGTGTATCTGAACACGAGAGAATCGACTAGCAGGGCAAATAGTATAATATTTTTGCCTGCGAGTAGCCTGCCAGTTATCCTGCTAGTGTAGTGTATTGTTTTTATTTATTTGTTTTGTTTCTATTGTTTCCATAATTTGTATATTTTTCTGTATTTTTTTAAAAATCATACTAGTTGACAAAACGCGCAGAACACGCAAAACACACAAACATCCATAAAACTAACACTATGACACAAATGCTACTAGTTCTACTCGCTTGTCTAAACCCCGGGTAAGTCACAAAAAGCTAGTTCGTAAATGATTTGTTTAACAAAAACCAACTTGCTTTAAATTCAAGATGGCGGCCAAAGTTGAAGAGATAGGAGGTCGATTTTTTTTATTTAGACTCCTTACGGCCCCCTTAATTATTGAAAAAAAAATACTTTATACTTTCGTTTTTATACAAAAATATCCGTTTTTGCGAATACCCTATAAACAACCGATCAGAATCACAATTTCCGGATTATATCGAAAACTATCAATCATAGACAAAAAATTGTTTTCACCAAAGTTGTAGATAATTGAATTTTAAACAACTTTTCTTAAGGGCATTTTTAGTGAAAAAAGTTGAAAATAAACGAGTTATTTAAAAAAACCCGATTTTCCGAAAATTCAAAATGGCGGCTAACGCAAAAGAGCAAGGCGGTCGAAAACCGTACTGAACTCTTTATGAACTCCTCTAACGATTAAAAGAAAAAAAAATCCACTATTTAATTTTTGTAATTTCAGCACTTATTTTTGTTTAATTCGACTGGACTACTACCAGTAACAGATGTCTTCAAAACGCATAAGTACCAAGAACATGACTTGGTTTTTGAATTTTTAAAATTCAGTCTAACGCACCGGGTACCAAAATTATAATTTTCTTTAAATATTAATCTCTGTTTACTTGCTTATTTTGTTAGGAAAATGCAAATTTTCTTCAAGAACGGTAATGATCTCTTAACATTGTCATTCAATCAATTGGTCCGGTCCCGGTCTATAATAGTTCTTTTCTCTTCTTTTAGGTATACGGTGCGGTGTTGGATTTTCTTTGAATTCTTATGTTCCATTTTCAAGAAGTGAATATCTAATCCTGTAGATGCCTTGCCTATACTAGCTGCGGCTATACACACAATATATGAACTGAAGATAATTATAATTTATCGTTGATAGATTATTCGCCTCAGGCGATCGCATCATTTGAATATCGAATGAGAAATGAAAAATGAATGCGCAGTTATCCACAAAACTCATCCTTAAACTTTTCCTTTTTCTTATTCCTACTTAAACTCCGTATAGCCATTTCATACACATTCGGAAGTTAGAAATTCAAAAACATTATACACGTCAAGGGTGAGTTGGTCCTTCCGGAAGGAATCTCCCTGGGACGACTATGATGGAATTTAAAATTAAAAAAATACGTGACAGTAGGTATGAAGGATGATTACGTATCAGAGAATCCTTTTTTTTCATCCCGTCCCAAAGTAATGACCCAACGCACACAGACGATCGCGCTGTCATTGTTCGTCGGCTGCGATTTGTTGTTTTCAATATACCTATAATAGGAGAAGAGATTCCTTAACCACTTACACACACAGGACCTCTTTCGCGCGATCAAATATGCAAATTAGTCGCAGGACTAGGCGATCCCTTTTGTGTGTGATATGCATACATAATGTTATCCTCGCGAGATTTTTTTTTCTTGTTCCTGTTTTCTTTTTTTATGCCTGTGAACGCTGGAGATTCTATTGTAGTGTCTATTGTTTGTCATGAGGGATCCTTTTTTTTTTCTCATTCTTGAATTAATTTGAGTTTTTTTTATTCAATCTGAGATGGAAATGAGGCGAAAAAAAGGAAAAAAATAAAAACGAGGAACGAGTTAAAGGTGAGGTAGCTTCTTCACGGATATAGTGATTGTGCTGATGACGGTTGGGTGTCCTTGTTGCTTATAGTGTGTCAGGGTAAAGAAGATGAAATCGTGAGAAAAAAAAGCATCCTTTTTGTTCGAAGACGCGATGTGAAGTTTTTTGTATTATTTTTGTTTGGTTTCTTGTAGTTTAGGTATGATGAATGAGGTGAAAGTCATTAGTATTCAAAGATTGTTTAAAGACGATCGCGTTTTCTTATAAGATATGCGGATGTGAATATAAAATTTGAGCGGACAGTTATACTGGGAAGGGATGTATCTAGGTAGAAACATAGGTATATTGTCTTTAGCAATCTCATACTCAAATAATTTAAATATTATACCTAACTGCAAAAAAAAAATTTTTTTTTGTGTGACAGTAACCTTTTTTTTTAAAAAAAAAAATGGTATTCAGTTTTTTTTTTTTTATAAATTATAATTTGTTTGATTTTAACCCCAGGAAAAAATAGGTGACAGAACAAAAAAGTGATTAACGGACATTTTTTTCTGTAAAGGTGGTTGTTATTGTTACAAAAAAAGGATTGTTACGCAATTTAAACTGCGTGACTGTTGTAAAACAACGGGTTGTACTCATGTGAATTTGAATACGAGAATATTTTTGTTATGCTTTTTTTTATAAATGTTTGAATTTATATAATGTTAGAAAAAGGATACTAGGTACATATGCATTATATAAACATGAATGTACTTAATACCCCTATAACATTACCACCTGGGAGCTTACATTTTTAGCAGATTTAAGTAAAAAAAATATTAAGGTTGTATATAAGTTTGGCAGCAGAAGTTAGTTTTAATTGGATTGCTTCGGTTACTGCAATTAAATTAATCTTCTTCTTCAAAATTTTAAATCAGTTTATGGTTTCTTTTTACCCTTAGATAAATCCTTATGCCGCATACAAACTCTATTGACACTTTGTCATCATTCCTGTTATTTCCTTACCATTTTTGGTTTTAATATTTGTTATTATTTTTGTTATTAAATCTATCTCATTATAAAAATGGCATCGTGTAAACGTACAATGACATTTTGAAAATTATGACAATCCGCTAGAAAGGATATACTTGCTCATTCTTTTCTTGCTGAGCGTCATAATGCCAAACAGTCATTTAGGCCTATTCTGCCATATCTGTTATTCTGCTATGAGTTTTCTGTTATGATGCATAACAAATCTTCACCATAAATGATATTTTATAACTGGTATTCAGGAGTTCGATCTTTTATAAAAGTCTGTTATGAAACTTCGAAATAGAAACATTGATATGAATAGACCTAAAATCTGCTATCAAATTATCAGCTGTAGTAAATTTAAAAAAAACTCGGCACTGACGAGTGACCAAAATAAAATTAACTTGCGGAATTTTCGTGTTTTGTTTAGCGTAGATAAATTGGTGTTTTAAGTAATTTGTCTATTATCGTTCCTGAATTTAATATCCAATTTAAAAAGTTGTACGAAACACACACTGTCAATATTAAGGCGACTTCTTTTTTACCTTTCATCAATCATAAGTGTTCTGTGCACTTCTGTGTAAAAATATTTTTGCTTGCAATTACGTATTTGTGTTTGTAGTTATGTATTTTAATATTATTTTAGTATATTCGTCTCCAGTAGCGGATCTAGGATTTGGCTGTGGGGGGGGGGCTTGGAGTTTGGAGATTCAGTTTGAGACCTTAAATAATAAAACTTGCTTGTTCTAAGATCAATTTTATAATTTATAACAAATAATAGAGATCCGTTTAGGTTTAATGCAAGACCGGACTCAACTTCAGACGTACTACACTTCACGACAACGCGGCAAAACATTATTTTTTATGAAATTTTAGGAGCTATATCGCACTAAGTGGCAACTGAAAATCATAAAAGTTCATGCGAAGTCGTGTAAGTGTAGTTCCGATGCAGTGCAGTTCCGGCGAGTGCGGCCTAACCTTTAAGAATCTAGTATTTTATTGTGAAAAAGATATATGGAGATTCATGTGTTGTTATATAAAATACATCGAATTTTGACATTCCCACTTTTCCTTTAATGATATCCGTTTTTTCTGTGCCTTTATATCCGCTCATGTTGCGCTTTAAAATGTTTTCAATACAAAGTACAATAACAATTATTCATTATTACTGTAGCGGAGACAGAAACAAATTCAAAGGCCACCAAAAGATGTAAGTATCTGGTATAACTAGTTATTGTATTAATAAAATTAATAATTTTATTTTTCACGCGTACAAATTCGTTTATTTATATTATTTAAAAATTGATTAGGTACCTACATAATGTAGTTATATTTTTAAATTAGCTGTGGGTATGTTTTGAACTTCACATTTTTGACATGATTCGAAAACTGTTTATAATTGGCTAGTTCAGACAAATTAAATTTAAGTGTTCGTACTGGCAAAAGCAAATATACATATGTGCTTTGACACGGTATCAGTCCTCTGAGATCTCATTTTTCCTGAATTAGCCAAATCAAAGAGAAACTATTTTATTCAAACTGCCACTTTAGGACATACGACAAAGCTGCTCTAAGAAATAAGCCGCAGCCCAATTCTGCCAGCCAGCGTGAATGAATTTTCGTGTATACGCTGCATACACTTTATATTCATCCTAAAAAAATATGTCGAAAAATTTGCACGTCACTCTAGAGCCTAGAGGGATTGCAAATATTCATTTGCTTTTTCATGATTTTCTGAGCGCGCACAGAGAAAACTCACGCTTTTGAAATTTGGTCCTTGACTAGAGAATTTGTGTACAATATCCTAGTACAAAAATGTTTTGTATGTACAATTGCATTGGACCTTTCTTCAATGGTTTAAGCCTCAACTGCGTTTCTTTCGGTAAATTATCTTTGAGCCCCCAAAACTTGACTTGATTCCCCAAAACTCTCTGGAATTAGGTAAGTTTTTAGGGAGTAAGTTACTTAACCGTGGCTAGGTTTTTTGTCCAAAATTCTCAAACCTTATTGTTCCAAAGCTGGTTTTTTCGTCCCAATTTTCTGGTTTTTTTTTTATTGGGAAAAATTTTCGTGGCATAACATGTCCATATTCATAGCCCCCAATTTGGTTTCTGTCCAATTTGCTTCAGGTTCTAGCCCTAATCTTTATGCTTCGAAAAAAAAATTACATAACATGACGTATGCAAATAATTCAGCCCCAACCACGTTATTTTGTCCATCAAATTTCATATCTTAACTATATTTTAGACGGAATATAAAATTCTACACGTTGTAATGTATTGCTTTCTATATTTCAAATTATTTTATGATTCGGCTGTGGGGGGGCTTTAGCCCCTCAAAGCCACCCCCCTGGATCCGCTAATGTTCGTCTCCTTTTAATAACAATTTATTAACAAAATAAAAGTTTTTACCTCATAAATTGAAATCTTTTATAATAAAAGTCAACAAAATCTGTCTTTTATTCTGTTATGGTTTATAACAGATTTCATAACAGAATTCGAACTGCAGAATACCAATTAATAAAAGAAAAAAAGAAATTTTGTCAGTTCGAAAATTTGTATGGAAATTGATAAAACAATAACAGACTAAAAGAATAAAAGATTGCGCCGAATAGGCCTAATTATTTTATCTTCGTGTAAATGCATGTAGGGTAGAGTTGCCTTATTCCTGCCGTCTCCAGTAGCCGGCCGCCTACAAAAAAATGGCTCGTAATTAGTGAAATAGTAGTGATACTTCTGTGGTTAGAGTTTTTAAAGGGTCTGTCATCTCTCTCCTACTAATTGCAACTTTTTTCGTTCCATTACACAAGTATACTAGCTCAGTTTTTACATCTGTAGTTGTGCGATCTCGCCGGCACACGATTTTATTAAGTTTTGTTGTCAAAAACGTTAGTTGGACATTGTTCCAAAATAAGCGTTTATTTTGAAATATTTGGAAGTAAATGTCTTGTATGAATTTATATTTGTTTATTATGTTATATTTTAGTCAAATCTACTTTAAAAAGCGAAAAAAAGTAATTTTTACGATTTTTTTAAGCGGGCCGGCAATAGGACACACAAAAAACCTCTGTTGCTTATATTCGGCCACCCCGGCCGAAGATAGGAAACATTATTTTTTGTCTGTCTCCTTATTTCGGCTCCTTTAAAAACAAAAGGAAAAATACCACAATTTTATTATATTTAATTATTTTATTATAAATTAGGTCCTAACTTATTCACTCTACGTTAAATTTAAATTTGCTATTAAAAATGCGAAATTAATCAAATTTGTATGAAAATTTTAAACATTCCCTTTTTTAATGATGGGTTTAAATTAAATGGGGATTGAATAAATAAGGCCTAAAAGCCAATTTTTCAATAGTCAGTTAAGCAGTCAGTTAGTAGGTACTTAATCCTCAGAAAGAGCAAAATTTTTTTAAGGCTTGGTCTTATTTCAGGAGGCTTGAACTGGACGAGAAACATGACTGTACTTTTAATTTCTTTAGTAAAATAAAATAGTGACAGCTAAGTGTTCAGGTGTGTTTCGAAAATAATTCTGAGCACTCAGAAGTCAGAACACGCTTAGTTCAGAGGATGTTCAGAGCATTCTCGATATGCTCAGACTCTGTTCAGAACTCTTTTCTGAGCTAAAAATGAAAAAGCCTATTTTCTGGATAAAAATTGACCTTAAAGTCAAAAAGAAAAATGGTACAGGCTACAAACAAGATATCTCAAGACTCAAAAACGAAATCAAATTTATTTAAACGCAATTACAAAGGCTGGTATTCGTCCTCTACAAATAAAAGCCTAAACGAAGTTTCTATCATTAGTATTAACAGAGAAATTTCTGTTAACATGGCTAAGGGAACACCAAAGTAAGCCTTTTCTTAAATCCCCGATAAAAGATGTAACAGTTAGAGATAGACCATTACTGTACAACGATTTTGTTCTTACAATATACCCAAAAATCATTTCCTAATTTATTTTAATTTTTTATTTTTATTTTATATATTAAAACTTCATATCACAACTTTTGATTTTAAATATAACTATGCGACGTTTTTGGGAGTGCTACTCCATCCTTGGGCTATCGGGATATTAAGTTTTAATATACCTATGTACCTACCCATAAAATAAAAATTAAAACTAAAATTAGAAAAATAATTTGAATTTTATATTTAATTTATTAATTTGAAATTTATTTAAAGATTAAACATTTATAATGAACACAACTTGGAGACAAGAAACTCATAAAATGTATTTTTTTATGTTTAACACTTGTTTTTCTTATATAACTAAAAACGAAAGTAGGTAGGTATGTTGTTTTGTTATAAGGAAAAAAAAAATAAAATAGTTGAATTCGTAAGTATAGCCTTTTTATTGAGGGGCTGAGTATAGGAAACACAAAGGCCGGAATCAGGATCCAAGGGGCTGAAAACAGGAAAATGTGAAAATGGAATATATTGTCTTACGTTAAAATATTATTGTTTTATGTTTGTGTAACTCTTAAGAAATCTCTAATGAACTATTTAGTAAATAAAACAATATCAAAAATTAAAAATTCAAGGCTTATTCATAAGTTGTGTCGGAAAATTTCGTTAAGCGGCCGGCTACTGGCAACTCTACCCTAGTACCTAAATGAAATGATTTTGTCATTATTTTGACATTTTAATGACAGATATTATGACAGTTTTGTTATTCGTGCAAATGCATTCTCTTATATAATTTTCTTATCGTCGTCGTAAAGAAACACCTTCTGGTTTCGATTCTGAAAACGAATCTAGAAAACTTTTCTTAAGGTCAAATTTGGTATTTGGCGCGATAATATTTTAAATTTTGAACGTTTTCTTAAAGAAAATACCTTTTAAATCTTTACAATATATTTTTTTTTTTTTTAATTTAAAATTTGGAACATAATACTACTAGACCAAGAGCCCACAGCAAATCTTGTGAGTGGATTGATAACCAAAATATGAGCATGAGAGTTTGTAGGTGCATTTACTGTGGTATCGAAAACAATCGTCTGGCAGGTTTCTTTTTCAGCCTTTGGCGGGGGTTTGAAAACAGCGGTTTTCCAATTTATTTTGTCAGAGGTATTACCACTTCAACAAATTTAAAAAAAATATATGCCGTGATGCATTGTCATTTTCTTTAAGTCAAAACGTCATAATCTTGGCAATCCGACCAATAGAACTCATGATATAAGCTTTTTAAGGGGACATTATCGTCTTTTTCTTGGAGAATTTTAACAACTTCACTGTCCCCATACAAACTGCTATACACACATCTTCACGTTCACTATTTTTGTTCAGGAAAATAAAACTTCCATCCCACGTCCCATGTATCATATATGATACACAGAATTTGTTTTGTCCTTCGGGTTCCCTTTCCCATGGATCATATATGAACATGAACACATAACATATTTAATGAAATTAGCTTTACTGTCCCCATACAAAATGCTTAAAATCGTCCCCACGTCCAAATTTTTTTTTTCAAGAAAAACCATTCGTTTTTGGTAATATTTAGTGTGGAATGGTTTTTTCGCCTAAATAATGAGTTCTTGCATTTAAAAAAAGGTGTTAAGTTTTGTGTTCATATGTATATGATACATGGACAGGGAGCGGGAGGCACACATTTTTTTTGGAAACATTAAAACAGAATCTTGTAGAGGAATAAAATACAAGTATTTTTACTATGGGAGGGGGGGGGGTCTATCTACCCCTTTCAAAGTGGGAGCGGCATTTTTTTAATGACTTAGAATCAAAAAGATATTATTTAAAAACTATGGCTGCTCTCAGAACAAAGTGTTTACTATTTTGAGAGCAAAAATTCTTTTACCTTATTTTTATATGAGCTGGAACCTACTTAGGTTCTGTTGGATAAGAAAATTATAGGCTTCACATCATATCAAGGCTAACACTAATAATGGCTTTAGTGAAATCATTGCCACTTCCAAACATGTTCAGACAGGGTGCAAAACATGCATCAAAGGTCAAAACATTTTGTTTGCAATGTTTCAATTAGAGTCATAGGTATACAAATCCCTAAAATGTTAAATCAGTTTAGTTTTTGTATTACATTTGTTCTAATTTTTTGTTTGTTTCTTTGTTTTATTCATTTTTTTAATTCATTGAATATCGTCCGTGTGTGCACGCATAACTCGAGAACGGATGATTCGATTTTATCAATTTTGGACTTATTGAATTCGTATTGACTCAAGGAACGACACTGCAGACAAATCCCGGAAAATTGGAAATCCGGGAAGATCCTGTTTTAAGTGCATAACTCGAGAACGGATACTTCGACTACTAGATATATAAGACTGCACACATGAGAGCGACCAACGACCGACGAATGAATGAACAAATGGGATTTAAAACATTAATAAACCTCAATTCTTTACAAAATCTATACAAAATGGAAGAAATATAATTGAGGATTATTTTATGATACTAAAATTTTCATTTTAATTTCTAAGACAAGAGAATTTTAAGAAAGCAATTTGTTCGTCGCGAATAGCCGCAATTCGCTACGACCAATTTATTTTCTCAAATTTCTCATATTTAAGCAAATAAAAATTCAGATTTTATAATTTTAAAATTAATCTTAAATCGAATTCTACCATTTTGACTAGATTTTGTGAAATATTAAGGTTTATTAATTTTTTAATTCCCATTTGTTTGTTCATTCGTCGGTCGTTGGTCGCTGTCATGTGAATGGTCCTTATTGGCACATGGAGTCACGGCACCTAGCAGCCAGCTCGTGAAACTAACAAATGAGATAGATTTCCTTTCCATTTGACGTTCAATGCATTTCCCATAAGAGAAAAACAAAAACTGCTCGTAGAAACATTATTTTAACAAATTAATTTTATATGAACGGTTGTTTGTTTTATAATTGCAAAAGAATAACTAAACATGCTAGTTTGCAAATCAAACGTAAAATATATCGAAACTTATTACTTATTTGCTTTATTTTGCAGATGAAATATGTAAACAAACGTGCTTTTTTGTTGTTGTTTTCCAAAATGGATGCAAGGCGTCAGTCAGAACGATATCATGTGCGTAGTCAGGTAGAAGTTTAGGGGGCTAGAGTTTCTTATGGATTAAAATAAAACATTAATTTTCCTTTTTATTATAAGTAAAGAAAGAAGTAGAAATGTCAAAGGTCCATTTAAGTGATCGTAAGAAAAAAAGATAATACCAGAAAATTAAATGTTGCACCAATAATTGCGGTTTGCTGTTTTTCGATTAGTTTCGTTCACTTTTGCTTTCGTAAAAATAGAATTATAACAGTCAAAAGTGCTCACTTAATTTAATGTAATAAGCCAACAAAAATTAGTTTTCCAAATTATCAAAAGGAGTCACCTTTAATGCACTTAAGCGATATAAATCTTCAATTAATTTTTTTGTATTAGGTACGTGCAGGTTAATATAAAGTTAAAATAAATTATAGGGGCATCATTTGATTTCCCTGTGTTCGTTTGTTTTATCCGACCACGTCAGTTTCTTTCTAAGAATTATTTTTTAACGTAATTTCGGGCAAAATTTTATCCTCCATTTAAGAAAAAGGTTAGCATACTTTTAAAGTAAATTCTTCTTAAAAATAGAACTAATTAAGAGTGATCGAGCATGACCTTCATTCATACCTTGCCTCTTTTGTAAACCAAGAAACAAATATGTAAATAGACAGTTGAAAAATATTTTTTTTTAACAATTGCTTTTCACAAGAAGATTTTTATTCAAATAACTTAATCTTACGAACAAATATATTTTTTTAATAATCGTGACTACGCCTCTGCCTTTCTCTTTTTCTAATCGAGTACTTTTGTTGTTGTTTCTGGTTGTAAAGGTGGTTTGTTTACATTTTTCATTTAAAAAGCAAAGCATTTTAGATATCTATTTTAATATATGTTCGGGTTGATTTATAAGCTTACACGTTTTTTGATTCTATTTCAATCATAATATGGATACCCGTTGATATAAAATAATTTGGTAAAACTAATTTTCATCTGGCGCTTTTTTCGTTTTCTCTAATGGGAAATACATTGGACGTCAAATCGAAACTAATTCTATCGCCTTTTGAAGCTTAAGCGCTTGAGATGCAGGTGGCGTGGAAAGCAACTTACCAGGTGTCAATAAGCATAAGCCATCTAGCGGAAAATCCCGGAAAATTTCCAGAAAAACTGGAACGGGAAGGTCCTGTTTTTAGTACATACCTTACACCCGAAAGGATCGTTCCATTTTCACGATTTTTGGTTTGATATGGGTTCGGGTTGGACCGAGGAAGGAATATGAAGGAGTCAGATAAAATAAAATTTTTGGAAGGCGGTAAAACAGCACTGGTTTTGCCACTGCACCTGCAAGTTGATAAAGAAAAACATTTCAATGAACTCTCCGATGGCTTATGCTTATATATCTAACGATTTGGCATTGTGCATACTGGGAATTATTAAATTCATTACGTTAACGAAATTAAGGCGGAACGATGTTCGCTGGGTCAGTAAGTATCTTTATAACTGTGGTTTTAAGTGTTTCAATTAAATTGATAAGGGTTTTGAACAAGCGTAAAATTTTAATAAAATCAGTTTAAACAAAAAAAAATTTTTTTTTTTTTCAAAACTGAGTTTGAATATTAATTTTTTAAAACTATTTGCTTAAACAACTTTATATAAATAGGAAATTAGCGAATAAGGTTTTGGCTTTAAAAAAAGCTATAACACGACAATATAAGTGTTGTAGTTTTTTTTTATATTTTTTTTGTTCTTATGTATTTATAATATATTATATATATTATATAATATTATTTTTTTCACACAAAAAGGATAGATGCAGCTTTGGAAACGAAATTTTTTTCTAAAACATTTTTCTAACGTTTTTTTTGCAATTTTGTTAAGAACTAGACGTAAGCTTTACGTTTATGTGAAAATTAAGTTCTTATTCAGTTTTTTTCATATAAAAAATTTGTTTTTAGTAAACACAAATTTGTGTATCATATATGATACATGGGACAGGGAAGCCGAAGGACAAGAAAAAGTTTGTGTATCATATATGATTCATGGGACGTGGGGTGGAGGTCTTTTTTTCTGAACAAAAATAATGAACGGACAGATGTTTTCAAGGCAGTTTGTATGGGGACAGTAAAGTTAGCTTCATAAAATATGTTTTGTGTTCATACATGATACATGGGACAGGGCAGGCGAAGAATGCTGTGAAAATGATTTTTTAAATAAATTAAATGATTATTTTATTAAAAAAAGCATTTTCCATACGATTTTTGTTCTTTTAAAATCGCTACCAAAGTAACTAAAAATATAAAATAAATATTATAACCATACTATACGATAGTTAAGGGTTGCAAGTATGTGTACAAAAGTTACCGCCAGCTTAAATGTCTAACTTTGACCAGAGCATAGACGCAAAAATTTCGCGGTGCACTTTTTTAACATTATCTATCATATGCCGTCACTGTCAGACCGATTTGAATCGGGTTTTGATATTTCATTTTGTAATTCCCTAAAGTACTTCAGTCCAAATTTATTGTAGGGTTGGACCATTTTTGATCTGTCAGTTAAGCGTTTCAAAACTACTCTGTTTCTTACAGTTTTTTTCTGACTTCAACGCTGTATAGCAACAAAAATATAGCACCAGAAAGATTTATATAAATGTCATCTTGTGGAAGATTTTATAACAGATACCTAAATTTTTCCTAAGATGCATATTTCCAAAGTTATATAGGAAAATAACAAAAAACAGGGACGACGTGGGAGCAACCTCATATTCTCTTTGTTTATATTATTTCTGATCGAATACCACACAAATCTAAGATACTATAATGTTACATCCATGCCAAAATCTAATTTGCCTAGACTATAATATTTTATTTACATTTTTTTATTTTGGGTATATACGAGTAGTACAGTAACTATATACATTCAAGTATGCGTCAAACCTGGTATTTCTGAATTTTTGCTGAGTTGTTGAGGATATTGGTCATGTTATTAACCTAAGTTTTCGACCTCGAGCGGCGACCCCTTCATGGTCAAAAAAAAACGCGATTTTTTCGCGCTTTTTTCAGTTATTGGCGATTTTAGTCCTATAAAGAAGTAATTTAAAAAAAAATATTGTTCTACGATTTCAAAATAACTTACTTTTTTCCAATTTGAGCCCAGAACCATCTCTGTAGACCGAATAGTTTCCAAAATAGAGCATTTCAAAATTTAGCGACGTGAAATTTAATACAAGTTGTATAATCAAACAATATAATGGAAAATAAAGAATGGCTGACATAAACGCATCAAAGCACTGGAGCGTGTAGGTTGAGCCAAAATAACAGGACAATCATACCGGAAGGGGGGTCTATATACCCCCGTTAATATGGGAGGGGCTATTATCTAAAAAACGACTTAAGGTAGAAACGACACTATTGAAAAACAATGGTAACACCCACAATATTCTCCTATAGCTTACCTTAAGCCCATGAAACCCATTCTTGAATTTTCTTTTTAGATAAAGTTATTTCAATCGATAGTTTTTTGAAAATTTTATTTTCAAACTCAAAACTTTTAAAAAGAAATTTGCTCCAAGGATCCTATTTGTACTAAGTAAATAGTAGAATATTATTTTTCTAAGTTTTGAGTTTAGAAATTAATTTTTAGATTCTATAAATACCATTTAATATTTTAAAATCCATTATAAGGTTTGAAAGTTGGAGCCTGATGTGAAAGAAATATTGATAAATCACACGGTTTCTTAAAAACCGCCACAGGTGAAGTCCTTGGGTTGATATGAGCTTATTTTAAGTCAAAACCCATAATATTTAATTTTCTGGTTTTCGATTCCCTTTCGACTTAATATAAATTTTGTTCTCATTTCTTAAAGCTCTGGCTCTTTAATTTCCGAGCTGCAACCCGCCATTTTTTTATCAAACAAATTTGTTCGTCATGTTTAGATCACAAAAAACACCTTAAAGTATCATACATATTATTTTTAACAAAAAAATCCATTTAAAATTATTAAACAAATAAAATGAAATGCACAACTGGATCGCACTAGCTCTCGTTGCACACAACTTTAACGTAGCTAGAAATTGAAGATGTAAATTATTCGCTCAATAATATTATGATATCTTAAAAATAAGCTTTGAAAACAATTTAAAATACTAATTATTGGTGTAAATTACTAATAATAATAATAATAATTTTAACTATATGCCTGTAAGACCTCAGGTCTTTTAAATGCAATGCACGGCACAAGTTAGAAGGAATAGAAGGAAAGGAAAGATTTTTGTTGGCACAGTGGATTGAGAATTAGATGTTAATTATCTCATTAAATTCCACGGGTGGCATCCAGTTGAAGTTGGGGAATATAGAAAAGAATGCTACCTAGACTGGGGATCGAACCCACACGTCCAGGTTAGCAGTCAAACTCTATATCCACTGTGCCATTACCACCCGCTATGTATTATTTGCTTTTTAAATAGCTAACAAAAACATTTAAAATAGCTTAAACTAAAAATAAATTAGTTATGTCATCTGATTTGATTGATAAATATCAACGTCACCGGCCCAGATGAAAACCAAGAGTTCTTGAGATGAAGTCGAAAAACTAAAGAAGTAATTTTCTCGTTTTCGTTTCCTTTTCGACCTATGACGGTTTTTATGATTTGTTGGTCTTCTTTCTTTAACTTTGACAAAATGCATCTGATTCTTGAATTGACAAGAGCACCTAGCAGTTTTTACCCGTTCAACAACTTTTTTCTATGCGGATAACGGTTTACCCCCAATTTATTAATAAACCAATTTTATTGCATTTTTTTTTACTTTCGTATTATTTTTTTTACCAAAACTCGTTAATAAGTATTATTTTTTTCTTTTTTGTTATTAAAGCCCAATTCGTTCTCTTGAAACACTCTTTTTTAATCCAAAAATACATTTAAAATTATTAAGAAAAAATGAAGAAAAAAGAAAGATTAAGTATTTTGATGACAACAAATTGGGCTTTCATAATTAAAAAGAAAACAAAAAACGGCAAAGTAAAAAAAAAACGGCATAAAAAGGTTCCGGGTAAACCGTGATCCACATAGAAAAAAAGTTGTCGGCCAATTCAAGAATCAGATGTTTTTTGACAAAGTTAAAACCAGTTGAAGTAACGAGGCCTAAAATGATAAAAATCGTTATAAGTCAAAAGGGAAGCGAAAGGGAGAAAATTACCTCTTAAGCTTTTCGACTTAAAATCATATCAGGAACCCATGGTTTTCGTCTGGGCGGTTGACGTTGGGACACCTTGTAGTATATGTAGTGTAGGTATATTATATTATGTTTCTTAAAAACTTGTTTTTTTATAGGTACATACATATATGTTAAATGTCATGAATATTTTTAAAAATTAATTTGGTATTCTAGTATCTAGTATTTAATACAATGTTTTGAAAAACACTTAGGTACCCGTTTTCAAGATATTAAACCAATCAGTTCTTATCAAAATCGTTAAAACTGTTTTTGAGATAACCCGGGGTTTAGACAAGCGAGTAGAACTAGTAGCGTGTATGTGTGTTAGTGTATCTGAACACGAGAGAGCCGACTAGCAGGGCAAATAGTATAATATTTTTGCCTGCGAGTAGCCTGCCAGTTATCCTGCTAGTGTAGTGTATTGTTTTTATTTATTTGTTTTGGTTCCATAGTTTCAATAATTTGTATATTTTTCTATATGAAATATTTTTAAAAAATCATACTAATTGACAAAACGTGCAGAGAGCTACTAGTCACGCATACATCCATAAAACTAACACTATGATACAAATGCTACTAGTTCTACTCGCTTGTCTAAACCCCGGGTAAATAATTTTTTGTATACGCAGGTATCCCTAAAAATCTTAAGTCCAAAGTTTGTAGAAAAAAGCTTTAACTTTAGGCTCCAGGTCAAGGTAAAGACAAACAGAATTGTGAGACCCACATTTTCGCGTTCTGTGTCATAGTTAATGTAAAGGAAATTAATATCATATTCGATAATTTTTACGTATCCAAAACTTGCCCCATAGTTCCTATATCACAAGCAAAAACAAAGAATTATGCTCAAAATAGGAAGGAAATAATTTCCAAGTTTAAAATAAGATATAAAATTACACGAACAAAATGACAAAAATAAATCAATTTGAAATCGTATTTCTTTTTCCACGAAAAATAAATCAATTTTAAGATTGAAATCTGAATTTACCAATTGAAAACACTAGTTTGTTTTCTTTTAATTAAAATATTTAAATTTCCTTGAATTTCCTTTTTTTCTGATATAAGCCATGTTTTTTTGCAGGTTCAGATAGATTCTGACGAAATAAACAACATCTAAACTAAGGAATTTACATACATGTAAAATACAAAAACAACTGAAGTTCATATGAACTTATTTAAGTCCAGATAATTATTAGGTCTGTTTAATGAATCTGTTCGGAACAGAAAAGAACAGACAAGTACAAGATTGTGTGTTCCATGAGTTAAAGCCTTGCACTCAGATGTTCTACCGTCCGTCACTTTTGTGTTCCATGAAGTTTTTCAGACCAGATGAGAACAATATTTTCTGCTCCTACTTTGTATGTGGTGCAAGTGCGTGACAAGTGTCAAAGTACAAGAAAAGTACAAGATTGTGTGTTCCATGAGTAAAAGCCTTGCACTCAGCTGTTCTACCTTCCGTCACTTTTGTGTTCCATGAAGTTTTTCACACCAGGTGAGAACAATGGGTAGGTTCAGAGAACTTAGGGGACTTGCAAGTAAGGCAAATTTCTAGACTGTGATTGGTCAGCTGTCGAGGAATTGTTTCAAATGAAGGGAACTTTCGACAGCTGGCCAATCACAGTCTATAATTTTGCCTTACTTGCAAGTCCCCTAAGTTCTCTGAACCTACCCAATATTTTCTGCACCTACTTTGTATGTGGTGCAAGTGCGTGACAAGTGTCAAAGAACAGCTGACTGATTTCTGTCAGCAGTCAGCATGGAAACAAAATAAGTTTTAATTGGTTGTTGATGTTTTTTCGAGGAAGTGAAAATAATATTTTCACTGCTGGTATCTTTCTTCAGTTCAGAAATAAAAAAGTGTGAAGTATATGAAGAAATATCCATTTAAAAACAAAAAATTATTCTTAATTTATTCTAACCAAATCAATTTCATTTTGAAACTTTTCACAGCTGATTAGAAACTGTCAACCACAAAGTTGAACTTTTCTGTTCTAACTTGTTCTGACAGTTTGTGCTGTTCTGTGGTGTTCTGTTCTGAACTAGTTTTTATTCATTAAACAAACCTATTGGTTCTTAACTTAAGTTCAGATGGAAAAAGTACCGCCAGCTCAAATTACTTTTTTGCTATCAATAGTTTGTATGAAAACGTCAAAATATCTGAGCCAATGAATGAAAATATTTTTATAATCAAAAAAAAAATCGACATGGACGAGCATTGTTTTGTAAAATTTCCCGACTCAATATGGGCTGATGATCCCTAATCCCTATAGCCTAGGAATGTTCAAGGCCAAATTAATTCTCTCTCTCGGAGGGAATCAATTCCAATTTGAAAACTGAATTAAATTCTTAAAGAAAAAGGTGGAATAAAATCCCGTGTGGAGCTGATATTTTGAAAATATTTTCCTGCATACTCCGGTTTTCCCCCTTACCTACGAATTGAAGATGATACTAAAAGAGTAAATATACATTATATCGACAGAAAGAGGAAGACTGGATAAACTGTTAGTAAAGATTTATGCCAGTACCTTAAAAAACAATACCTAAGCACCTGTTTTTGCGTATATCTACTAAACGACAAAAATGATTGCCACTATGGTTATAAAGAACCCAAAATATAAAATATTTGTTTTAGATAAATGTACTTAAAGTATAATAGACTATTTTTTCTGATTTTTTGATGTATCACTCTTGTGGTTATGACTTCCAAACCAAAAGTTGATTTTCGCGCACTTTGGTGGGCGTCTGTCAAGCACAAGGCTGAAACCAAAACTTCTTGGGCACCATTTTTATAATCAGGGGGATATATCTGTTGTTTTGGTGTAGTATTCATGTGGTTATCACCTCCACCCCAAAAGTTGATTTTCGCGCATTTTGGTGGGCGTCTGGCAAGGGAAAGGCTGAAAGTAAATCGTCATGGACCGAATTATTTGACAGCAGTACACCATTCCTCTATGGTTTATATATTAATTTAAGTGGTTATCATTTCGACCCCAAAATAGGAAAAAATTACCGTTTTCGAACGCCCACCACCACCCCGTCTAAAAAAAAATTCAAATTTAGCACATACATGTATATCATTTTCGGTTATCACTCCACTCCCAAAATTTGCTGCCGGCTCTTAGACTATAATTGTCAAACGTTGGAAAACAATATTTCATCAAAGTCAGTCAATAATATTTATTGAATATCACAAAATGCCGATAATAATCTTCATGTCACTATATAAGCATTACTAAACCTATAATATAGAGGGGATAATAAATTAACCCAACTCAAATGCCTTTTTATCCCAAAATCTCGGAAAAGAAGAATATCCTTTTCTATTTCCAATATTTTTTCGCCTAATCAATTTTTGCCAACAATGAGAGACGCACGCTTGCTCTTTGTGCCAATCTAAAGAAAGAGCCTTACAATGCCTCACAATAAAAGTAATAAAAATATTTCGTTACAATCGAACAACAATCGATCGTACCGCAGACAATCGGCTCAATATCACCATTCACCACCAACCAACTACACAGTCAGCGCATCAGATTGGGCAAAAACCTCCAAATCCATTCCAAACACTCGCAATCCCTAATATTTATTTGTGCGATTTTTAATTGATATTAAAAGTGGATAAAACCTTTGCTCATAGATCTAAAGAAAAAGGATAGGACAGGAGTTTTTTTTCAGATACCTGAAATTCAATTCTCGAAGGGGTTAAACATTCATTAGCATACGAACAAACGATCAACCCTATCAACGGATAGCTCACACACCTTTCACCAAAGATCTGATCCTCTCTGCATTTTTATCCTTTTGTCGATATCATTCAAAGTCATTAAGAATCTGGGAATAAAGCGATAGAGATGGATTGGCTCAAAATATTCTTTGGAACAAATAATGGGACAATAGGGTCATGGAAAAACAAACTTCCTTATAAGAGATGGTTCCTGGTTCCACACGATGAAAGATTGAAGGGAATACACACTGTAGGGGTACATATCTATGGGATTTCGATTCCCTTATGAGCGCCACCGATGAACGCAAGGACTCTTCCTTAGAAGAAGTTGTGCACATTATTTGTATTGTATTATCCTTGTGTTATAAAAAAATGAAAAGATGAAATCGGAGGCGAAGAAAGGGGCTTTGGTTTATTTTTTCGCACTACTGCTATCGGAATTTCGGAAGTTGTCTCTTTGGCAAATAATAGGAACCGAACCAACATTCATTTTCACAATGCATTGTAAACCTTGCCATAATCGATATTAGCATTATAGGTAGGGACATTGTGTGTGGTGGATGCCGTGTTTGTGTTGTCACTAAGATCACACAATTTTCTTATTATTCAATTGTGTCATAGTCAAATTTCTGTTTGTATTGACAGTGGTTGTTGCGGGGAGATCTATGATGCAGATATCATTTCATAACCTAACATACACCTATTATTAGCGAAAATTTAATAGTCCAGTCTATTTAGGTACCTATTTAAAAAAAAAAAAACATATGGGGAAGCAATTTTTGTTTTGAGTTCGTTAGACTATCATACAGAAAACTTAACTCCAAGTTTTCGACCACTTACCCCTTGCAGGGCTGCCACTATCTTGATTTAAAAAGTTAATTTGTTTTTTATGAATTAAACCCGTATTTGTATTTGTAAAGAAGCTTACGTTCTACAAATTTGTTCATGTTAATTTGTTTTATATTTTGTGTATTTAACGAGTTATAACAAGTTAAAAAATACAATGGGGTTCACATTTTTTTTTAAAGTCAAATACTTTTTTTCGTTTAGTGTTTCGCAAAAATTTTCTTCTAAAATTTGGTGGAAGCACCGTCACATACAATATTTACCCAAACACGTTTTTAGTCCGAGCAATTGTTTATTTACTATAGCACTTTAACGTTTTATAACCGCATCTTCAAACGTAGAACCGCAACTAAGTTTTCAGTTACAATAGTGTGTGGATTCGCATGGTACAGTGCTTAAATGGAAATGGTATAATGTATATATCACGTGTGCATGTGCAGTTTAAGTAGTACACTTTAATATCGTGTGTGGCGGATCGTATTCCAGTAATTTGTCACTTACGTGGCTTTAGTTAATTTCAAGCCCCGGTGCATGGAACCTTGGGTTCTTACATGAAGGACCTGGCAGACTATCTTCTTGGAAGGAAATCGTGCTAACAGTTCTTCCCCCTTCGTCCTCTGAATCATCTTCCATTCTTGGGGCATTGCGGCTAGTCACCCCACAACAGTGCTGGCAAATAGCTTCGCAATTTTTGGTACATTTGAAAGAAATAAGCTTGAAGGGTGACCTTGGTGCCAGATCCTCATCGCTTGTTTGAGGCATCCAACCCAACGTTGTTCTTTTCCACCTCCAATCACTAGGACTTTTTTCATCTATTTTGTTCAACCACTGTTGGACTTGAAAATATGTCCTATATCAGTGATATTTTGCTACTCCTTCTGTTTGGGGAAGATTTGCAAGGTTGCAAGTTCTCTTCTTAGATAATCTTACAAAGCACTTGTACCGCATAACATTTAAGGAATCCTTAGATGGGTTTCCTCCACAAAGTGCTACCAAAAACCTACATATTTCCAGCGGTAACAATGTCCTTGGGATCGACGTGATCATTTATGAATTTTACAATTACATCACTGAGACCAACATTTTATTTTCCACAGCCGCAATAAATTTAATTTGTTTTATACCGAAAGTTGTTGAGGTCGTGTCGCATGCACTAAACGTATGTAAGAACAATATATTTTACTTTACTGATTGCACATGCACTGCACATGCTTCAAGCTGAAAGCCGAAAATATTTGGTCTGGAGATTGACCAAGTTTTGTTTTTCGGAAAAAAACTTTGCGTTGGTTACATTTTCGGGGCACAATCCAGTAAGAAGAACAAGAAGGTCTATGACAAGAAGGTATTATGAAAACAATCTCATTGCATTGAAAGGAGCTTCACTGAGCGCAGACTGAACAGTAGTATGATCCGCAACTTTTTCTGCTGCCATAGGACTGATTCCACTATTGCGCAGATAAAGTAAAAGGATGAAATTCCGTTTGTTCTTGTCATTCATTGCCGGTTTATAGTATACATCAAATCTTTTTTTATTGCATACTAGCTCTTAATTATAAAAACACTAAAATGTGAATTTTCTGCGCTCATCGTTTTGTGGTAAACTGAAGTTTTTCATCAAAAATTGAAGATAATAATATCCATCATTATTAAGAATTTTTGGTTTTTAAACCCATCAAAAAAAAAATATAAAATTCAAAAGCTTACAAAAATCGCACTCCAAAAGTTGAGGTTTTCAAAACTTTTCTGCGACAAAAAATCAACACATATGTATGTATATCGAAAATTCCTCAAACATGGCTAAAATATTTTTTAATTACCCTTCCAAAAATATAAAATCTACTATAATAAAATGTCATCCTGATTTACTGCAAATTATTTCTAAAACTTTTTTAAACGATCATATCTCGATGCCTAAAATTTCGGATTTATTTTGTATGTGTAAGACTTTGTTATATTTTCTAGTCTCTAGTTTACAAAAAACAAAAACTCCTGTACACCCTCCGTTTATAAAATACAAAAAACCGTGTTGAGCCTTAAAATCTATATAGCGGCAACCGTGCAAGGGATCCATGGTCAAAAATTTGGACTTAAGCTTTTTATAAAGTTATCTTACGATGCCCACAAAAAAAGGAAATTTTGTCGTGCACTTTATTGCATTGTTATAAGATAACTTACTATGTGGTTTTCGGTGAACTTCGGAGTTCGGATATGCGTCTGCCAGCGCAATTCAGAAACCTAAAGTAAGGGCCAAAGATGTAAGATCTTGGTACTTGGTGTAAGAAATGTTATAAGGTTCATAGATTCTGTTTACGTTGATACCTATGTTTAGTTTATCTTAATAAAGCATGGACAAAGTTAGCATCATACGGTCTGCTATAGAAAGGCCCGGCAGATTCTTTCAAGTGTCGTAAAACATGTTAAAAAAAAGAGGCTGGGGCGGGTGTGACCCACACTGCTAACTTCGTGTTGGTGCCCTTGCTTTTTTGTTACAAAAAAAATCGCGAATTCAAGATCTCCGAAAATCGAGAGATTACAGAAAAAAAAAAACAATATTTGAACAATTTTTTGTAAGTACTATTTGTTTTTGTAAATTTTGGTTAACAAAACTGTCAACTGACAACACTTCCATATCAAATCTTAATGGGTACGCGTACGTTCATATGACTAAGAGGGCGTACTTGCAAGTAAAGCAAATTTCTGTGATTGGCCAACTATCGAAAAATTACACCTGATGCAAATGAAGCCAACTTTTATTGGAAAGTGACTGGAAAGTCCCGGTCTACATTGAACGATTTTTCCAGTGCCGATCTTTAGTTCGTTGGTGAAGGGAGTGAAAAGTGAGGGGTAGGGATCAAATCGTTTGTACCACAAAACTCAGACGATTTTTCCAGTCTGTTTATGTTCTCTTTCGCCCTCTTTCCAGTTTTTTGTGTGTGTTCGGTGTCAGTGTGCCATTGGGTTGATGGTGTGAGTGAATATCTATGCAAAATGAAGAGCACAGAAATATAAAAATGAAGAAGACAAAGAAAAAATCTCATGGAAAAAATCGTTCTGTGTGTACATTTCACACGATTTCTGGAAAAATCTTCGTGGAAATATCGGGCAATGTAGATCGGGACAAAGTAAGCCAAGATTAATTTTAAATCAAGTTTCTTCTTATAAAAAGTGTCAGTTGTGAAATTATTGGCGTTTTTCTTTTTTAACTCTGAGCAGCAAATTCTATGTTTTTTTTTATCTCATACATATCAGAGCACAAAAAGTGTGTTTCTTTTTTCCATCTGAGCTAGCTCAGATCTTGATCGATTAGCTCAGAATAAAATGACCGAGCAAATCGAGCGAAACGCTGAGCGAAGCCAATTTCACTTCATTTTTTAGTTATTTGACAGACAAAAGAAATACGCAAAATTAAAAATGGATTGCCAGACCAGTCTCCTGCCTATTTCAGGTAAACAAAAATGTATTTTAGTAAAACACCTATGAAATGACAGTTCAGTGCTCAAGTGTGTTTCATAATTAAATCTGAGGGCTCTGTTCATAATCTGCTCAGAGTTCTGCTCTGATCGCTCAACCTCCGCTCAGAGCTGTTTAAGGAGCCAAAAAAGAAAAACGCCATATAAATCCGTTCAACTTTTTATAAATCGTTTGTGCGGTCACGTTTAAAGTAAATTCATAATTTAATTTTCCGTGCACACTACGGGTTTTTGTATTATGTCAAGGATTTTCAAGAAATCTTCGAACATTTTTATCGAATGATTAGCTTTGAAATAATAGTAACATGTCAAAAAAGGAAAGTTATCTTGAATATTCGAGCTGAAAAATAGTTTTCAACTATTTTCAGTAGTAATTAGGCGCGTTCACGACACAAAGATATCGAAGATTTTGCTCCGTCACGAGCTGAGCAAGCGAATTCAATTTTTTTTCCTCAATATTTTGAGAGCCAAACTGAGATTTTTTGCTGAGAATTCTGTTCTGGCAACTGAGATTGCTGAGGCCCTTCGAAATCTCCCTTTCCTGAACCAACACGCCTATATTTGTATTAAAAAAAATGTCAGTTAATTTTTGTTTTCATTTTTTATAACATTAACGTATTCTATACAAAAATATAAGAATAAAATTACCACGAGGACGTAAGCCTTATTTGTTCTGGAGATATTTGAGTCGAACATTTTTTTTAACAAGACTTTCTTTTATAGTCCAGGAAAATAAGATATTCACTTCGAAAAAATTCCGACAAAGTTGAATTCCGGTGAACAAACATTTCCTGAAAAGAACCTACCCTAAATTTGGAGTGGAGCTAAAAGTTTTAAAGGTTTTTACTCGAAAACTATAGGTTGTAAGTACATATTAGCCGTGTTTTTTTGTCAGATAGAATTTGATGAAAAAAAAAAAATATATGAACTAAGGAATTTACATGTAAAATACAAAAACAACTGAAGTCCTTAACTTAAGTTCAGATGGAAAAAGTACTGCCAGCTCAAATTACTATTTTGTTATCGATAGTTTGTATAAAAACGTCAAAATATCTGAGGCAACGAATGAAATGATTTTATATAAACAAAAAAAAATGGACGCCCATTGTTTTGTAATTAATTTTTATCTGATTTGTGATTTAAAATTTGCGTTTTTTCACATTTTTTTGTTTTATTAACCATGGGAATAATTTTCTATACGAGATTTCTTTTAATTTGCATGTAATTATTTTATTTTGCATGCTTTTCCAAAAGCTGAAAGGTAGTGATGGGGATATCAGAGTTTCGTGATCGTGCTGGGCATTTTTGCTTCGATGACTGCTAAGTTCGGATGTGGTTTTTTCGACAATTTTGTCTGAACCTGCAAAAAACACGGCTATTGTTTTGTTTGCTCATAAAATTCTATTCAAAAAGTATTATCAGCTAGGTTCCCAAAATCAATCGAGTGAATTTATTTTCCATGTTCCACATTTCGATCGATTTCATAATTTCAAAAGCTTTTCGAAATCACTTCAAGTGAAGTCAAAAACATCTGACATATCCATCATTCCCTGCACATTTCAGGGCTGCTGTTTCGCGTTTTCTTCTTTTTGCAGAAGGGAACTTTCAACAATCGGTTGGGAAATATTCTGATGTTGCTATGGGCCGAAGCACAGTGTCCAAAATCTTTGTCCAAACATATAGCTAACAACAAACAAAATTTCCCCATCCAAAAATATAATAAATATCCTCCCATATTACATTTTTTTGACTAAATGTACTGCACAAAAATTGTTTCGATCGTTTTTCTCCTAATCTATCAATTGTACGAAAAAAAGTGTTATAATCTTTTTTTGTGTAGGTAGTATTTCATGAGCTCCAATTTGTTCCAACAAACTTTTTACAAAAGAACCTAGTTTTCGAGTAATTTAGAAAAAAGTGCATTTTACCCTCTTTACCCCCTTCCCTTAAACTTTTAGCTCCACCTCAAATTTAAGTTAGTTTTCAGGAAATGTTAAGGACAACAAAATGAAGCTCCCCACCAAAATTCTGCTTTGTTGGAATTTTTTCAGTAGGATTTTTTTTTTAATTCTTATCGATTGTACATTAGTCATTTTTATTATGTGTAAAGACGTAGAACTATCGGTGACGAAATTTTAAAAGTAGAAGAACTAAACGAAATTGTTTTGGATTCGGTTCCCAGTGCTTGTATATCTAAAAGGAAACCAGGATTTGTCTTCAGGGAGAAATGGTTTGACAGTGAATTATCTGAGGCTCGTAAGAAATCCTTTGTTTGGCTAAAAATATTTAGAAAAAATCCACACAATGCATTCTTCAGACAAAAATATATTGAGGCTAATAAAGAGTACAAAGAGCTGTGGAAAAATAAGCGCCGAGCTTATGCCATGTCTGTAGCTAGAACAATCTCTGACTGTAGCAATGCGTCAGATTTATGGAAAGCAATCAGACAGATAAACAATAAAGGACCAATAAGGAACACATCATTATCAATTGAGCTTCCAATACTAGAACAGCATTTCAGTGAAATTACAAAAGATAAAAACAACAATACCTTCCAGTTTGCGGCTCCCAATATTCAAAACAACACACTGGACGCCCTATTCTCAGCTGGTGAAGTGGAATCTGCTCTTAAGGAAGCAAAAAAAGATGAGGCTCCTGGTTCAGATGGCATTCCTATTGAGTTCTTCAAATTTAGTACCCCCGATTTTATTGTTAAATTAACCGCTGCGTTTAACTATTTGCTTGATACTGGCACTGTTCCGGAGTATTTTAATAAAGGACTACTAAAGCCAATATTTAAAAAAGGTGAGGCTAGCAACCCAGCAAACTACAGAGGCATTTCATTACTGAACGCCTCAATGAAGATACTAACTAAGATGTTAAGCAAAAGGTTATACACATGGATGCAGGAAAATAATCTTCTAAGTGAAAACCAAGCTGGGTTTCGAAGGGATTATTCCACAGTGGATCAAATCTATGTTCTTACCAACATTGCAGAAATGGCCATTAGTAGGAAGACAAAACTGTACGCATTCTTCATCGACTTCAAAGCAGCTTTCGATAGGAAGGCACTTTTGTTGAAGCTGTTCAATAAGGGAATGTCCTTAAAATTTGGTAGGATCATCGAAAGTTTGTACGCTCATACAACTTCAACTTTAGTAAATGGAAAAGAAAGATCAGCAGAATTTGATGCCGAAATTGGACTTAGACAAGGATGTAATTTAAGCCCACTACTATTTGCCTTGTTTATAGATGACATAAATGAGATCTGGACTGGCGGAGTACAGCTGTCTGAAACACTTAAGATAAGCCACTTAATGTTTGCAGATGACATTGTGGCACTGTCTGAGTCCCCACATGGTCTGCAACTAATTCTAAACAGGCTAGCCGACTATTGCGACAAATGTAGACTGCAAGTCAACTTGGAAAAATCAAAAATCATGATCTTCCGAAATGCATGAGGTAGAAATTGCCAAAACGAGAAATGGAAATTCGCTAACCATGACATAGAGGAAGTAAATGAGTATAACTACTTGGGCATGCTTATTACAAGAAATCTGAACTTTAAGAAACATATGAAAGTCAAGCTTTCAAAATCTAAAAGTGCTATAAATACGACGTGGAGGAGTGTCATGGCTAGTAAAGAGGTGGACACAGCTACCAAATATCGTGTATTTGAGGCAACATCAAAGGCCATAATGTGTTATGCTGCACAAAGTTGGGGACATGGAGAGTATGAAGAAGTAGAGCAACTGCTTCGATATTTCTTAAAACGAGTTTTTAAATTGCCACAGGCTACACCAAACCACATTCTTCTACTTGAAACTGGGCTATCTCCATATTTCATATCAACCCTTAAAATGCAAGTTGACTATGCCTTAAAAACTCTTAAGATGGAAGATAGAAGATTGCCAAAAAGGATCAGTATGCTCATAATAAGGAAGAACATTTCTTGGTATGCCCAATGGAAGCGCTTGGCTGAATATGGTAATTATCCCTTAACTCTAAGTACAGATGATATCGAGGCATGGAAATCCGATTTATACGAACTCATTGAGGTAGTCGACACGCAAAAAAGACTGGAGCTTCAAATAAAGGCCAGGTCATCTATGGAACGCAATAGTTATGCCCAGCTCAATCATAATTCAATGAATGTGAACTACTTTAATTCGAGGTACTCTACAGAAGAAATAAGCTGCATTTTAAAAACAAGAGCGGAGATTATTCAATTGAATTTTATTCCATACAGAAACGATCTTCTAGATATATGTGGTTTGTGTAATATGAGAGTGAGAGAAGACGTGTATCACTTTCTGGGAAAATGTCCTATCCTGGCGGAAATCCGAAGATCAGTTTTTAGTAAAAATAACCTAAGCAACGTGGAAATGAAAAATATACTAGATGGTGAAAATTGGAAACAGCTGTGTAAATACGTTAAGTGGGGTTTGAGATATAGGCAGAATATTATAGATGAGATCTTCTAACTATAAAACGATAAAGTACAAGAACAAAAATATATTTAAATATAATTTACTTATTCTAACATTAAATTGTCACTCTGGCAGACGGCGTAGGCCATGCTTATTAAATGAATTGTTACAACAAAGGATTAAGAAATTATGGTAAATAAAGTCATTATTAATCTAAAAAATTGTGTGTAAAATAAAATTAATCTGAAGTCGATAGCATTATTTGTTCTCGAGGTATTTGAGACTAATGATATCTTACAACCTTGTTTTTAAATCACTGTATAGTTTAGGTATAGAAAAAACTGTTAATTGAATTGTTTTTGAAAACTCCTTTTGCACGCCATGCCATCTATCCGAAGTCGATGCCTCCGTTTGTGTCCGAGATATGTATGGTAAGCGAAAAATGTATCCCGAACGTACACATACACATCTCTCTAAAACGCGGATTCCAGGAACCCCGAAACGTGGATATATCTAGAAATTTTCGATTCGACAAATTGGACCAATTACAATCACTTTTAATGGGTAGTTGGTCATAAGACATGCATGGCGATTTTTGTATTTTAATATTTACGTAACAAGAAACCAAAGTCCAAAATGATAGACTAACCGTCTAACTAAAAGCGAGTTCTCGATTACATTCAGTGGCCGGACGGCGATGTTAACATTTAACTTTAAAATAATCGTAGGAAATGATTTTGTTCACTTATGAATTATGTTAAAATTAATCAAAATCTAATTTATGAAGATCTTGTAGGCCTGCAGGCAACATTATTTTCAAATTTAAGCGAATGTGCTGTTAAAATCAAGGCGAAGAGTGATTTTACAGCGAGTCTTAACACTATTAGGTATTAGGCGCCAGTTATAGCTTTCATTGAAATCCATCATTGAAACACAAATCAGTGAAATGGTGGAATATTTTCTGACAAGTCGGTTATAGCTATCTTGAAATTTTCTTTCATTGAAAATTCCATTCCCCATACAAAAAACAACTTTTAGGTTAAATTCGATCATTGAACGAAAAACTGACAGACAAGAACAGGAAGAGAAAGGAACGCATTTCATTGGAACGAATGTGTTCCACTTTTGGGAACAAAATATCAGCTGTTCATTGAAAACGATTTTCATCATTGAAAAACAAAAAATGATTTTATATGAAAGTTGTAAAGAAAATTAAACATTTTTTTCACTAAAAAAATTATATAACTGACAACCATCATTTTGGTACCAAAACGCCATCAGTTTTATTTGTTTAAGTGCTTCAAAATTGAAAGACAAAATTTTCAATGATGGTTTTCAATGAAAGCTATAACTAGCGCCTTAGACGTGTTATTTGTGGGGAAAAACACCGTTAAATCCAATGCGAAGACACAATACAATAGATTTTTGCAGGAAGAATATGACGTGGAAGGAAGAGTGGACAAAAGTGGCATTTTCTAACCAACAAAAATTACTATTTTCATGTTATGAGGAAGGAAGCCAGGTTTCGGGGGCACCACCATAGCCGAGAAGGTGGTGTAAAGGCGTGGGTGCGATTTTCTAGTTTGGAACAATTGATCTGGAGTTTCCCACATTGAAAAGGACGGAAGCTTTCCCTGAGTTTACCGATGTCTTTGGACTAATACCATGGACATTTTACAAGACAACGCGCCAATACTCAACGCAAGGATCACTAACAGTTGGATATCCGAGAAAAATGTTACCTTACTTCAATGGGCACCGTATTCTCCGGACCTAAATATTATTGATAACGTATGGGGATGGATGGTTCGTAGAGTTTACGATTCTGACCGACAATACCTATCACGACAAAGAATCACTTACTGCTGCATTCTGCTGCATGAAAGGCAATTTCTTTAAATTATGTAAAATAACTTCATGATTCAGTATCCAACAGAGGGTTTTTCAAGTTATTTCAAATAAAGGTGGTAGCACACATAATTGAAATTATGATAACAAATAAAAAACTACACCTTTTACTGCTTTTTTTTCAATTAAATTCCTTATTTAAGAGAATGTTACTATTCAAGTGGCGCAAAAAAAAACAATGTTTTAAATGAAGTAATTAGAAAAGTGGTAAAAAATAACCTAATGGTATTTTTCTGAATTATTCTGTATCTGCAGTTTTATTCGCAATATAACCCTCTTATAGTAACTTAAACCAAAAGGTGAATTTATAAAATTATCAAAGCGATACACGCTGTGATAGTAAAAGAAAAAGTTTGTTTCTATGTACTGTACATAGTTATTTTGTTAAGAAATTTAATTTATAATATATAATATTTTTATTATAATTAAAATTTAAACGTCTGTTAACTTCTGTACTAGGAACCCTTATTAATAGGTACTTTCTTGTGAAACTCTATAGAGGAAATATTGCGACATCATTCATGGGTTTAAGAAATATTGCAGGTAGGTACCTACCTCTTTCTAAACAGTTGTTTCCTGCAATGAATCTGTAAGTAAGATTTAATTGATTTAAAAATGTATACTCCTAACCTACATACATTCTTTAAACCTATACCTACATAGGTAGATAACCTAAGTACCTACTTTATTATTATGCCCTATTTCGTCTTTTCATGATACTTTTTCTCTCGCTGATCAGAGAAGAGAAGGTACTAATGCAATGGCAACTCAAAAAGGCAACGAACCCCGAATCAGTAAATCTGATCAGGTGGATATTTTGGAAATAATATTGTTGAAAACCTGTTTGACGGCGCATATAGTCATATACATTTCGTGGGAACAAAAAGCCGTATGTTCATGTTCCCTATCATCTCCGGCACTCTCTGTTTTCTTACATCCAATGCATCATGAAATGGTTGGAACTTATCTATATGCTGTTGAATTCAAGTAAGATTTTGTTGTTAAGGTGCAACACCCCGTAACCGCATCCTCCATCCTATTCCCGCAATGATGCGCTCATTGAGTTTGAATAGCCTTTATTCTAGTTGCATCCAAATCTAATGTGATATTTGAGAAAGATTCATCTAGCGAACAGCAGTCCGATCCTACTCAATAGAACCCTCTGAATAGCTACCATTAAGTATTAGGGTGGAGTTCTGTGAGGATTACATTCTTGTATTTATGATGCATGTTTTTTTTTCTTACGCGAGCACAGATGATAATCACAAGGAATACAAGAACTTAACTTGACCTCGACTGCAAGTGTTTTTGTGTTGAAAGTGAAAATAATTTGCAACAGGAAACATTTACCAACCGTTTCGTTTGACTTCTCCAACAGGTATTCTCTTCTCGTTTTAAATAAATTTCCTTTAAGACATGAGTACGCAGATGTTTAAGCTCGTCTCAGAGTCATGTGTGTTAAATACCTACTACTACCTTCCCTTCATATTCTGTGAAATTATAGTGATTTATTTATTTTTTTTTTAGCTGTGAGAATAAAAATAGTCAGGAGCGGCTATGTTCAAAATTTAGATTGGGTAGGTATCTATGTATGTATATTTGGTGAAAATTGCACAAACTTTTTGTTTGGAACAGGGCAGCAATAATGACTGACTTATAAACTTTCAAGCTTATAGAAATTCATAAATCAACGATTACTGCTGTTAAAAAAAATCCAAAGTATGAGTTGGTATTATTAATATCGCTAATCTGACAATTTTGGTTGATTAGCGTTAGTGAACAAACTGGCCTTAGTGTGTGATTCTTGGATGCTTGTTTAAATTGTTAATTTGTAAAGTTTATAAGGCTATAATTATGACTATGGTTTTATCTAAACAAAAAAAAAGAAATCAAATGCATCTTAAAGACCTTCCACACTAGCCCACTGTGTATTAATACATGTCAAAAAAGTCGGAAACAAATCGTGTAGAATAGTGTGGAAACAAATATGACGGCCCAGCCTACACAACCCGACATTCTATCCCACACGATTTGACATACATGAAGAATTTTAGGAATGGTTATAATTCTATCCCATATTCTATCACACTTTTTTTTAGGTTAAGGTAATGTGTTAATACAAGCAAGTGTGGAAGCAAAGTATGAGAAGTCATTTCTTTCCCACAAATTTGGCAGTCGCGTGGATTTCTTTCCCACTTTCAATCTGACATGTATTAATAGGTACACAGTGGGCTAGTGTGGAAGGGCCTTTATAAATTACACCCTCGCTGGTTTGGAAGAGCCTTTAGTCAAGTTATCAGACATTTTTTTTTTTTTTTTAAATTCTTAATATTTTGGGAGTTTTTTTTATCAATTTTAAGAACAAATTTCATGATTTTTAACCTCAAGTCTTAATTTTAAGATGTGGTTCCAATTATAACCAAGAATATACCTACCTACCTACCTGCGTCTAATTCTAATCGTATATATCTTCTATAACCAAATCCCTCCAAATCAATCATAATCATTTCTTTTTACACCCCGTGGTTAATCCGAAGACAAATCTTTTTTTAAAATCCCATCACTGATTAGAGTCAATCGATCACATAGTCAGTTGTTGTTTTTGTTTCTATATTGACACAAAACACATATGGTTTAATTTAGGATTTATTTACTTCATAGGCGTTTAAAGAAAATCCCTAGAACTCTAGAGGTACCTAGTAACAAACACAAGCTATACCCATGTACCTACCTACTCATAATACTTATAAGGATCACAAACTATTGCGCTATTATTCACTTCAGTAGGTACAAATACTTCGAAATCAGCAGTAACCTTGAGTTCTAAGCGAAAATAAAGATAAAAATAGAAAATCAAAAGCAAACTGAAATAACAGAAAGGTTCTTCTTAAGATAAAGTAGGTACCTACAAGGTTCTTATTTTAAATTCTAATACCTCTAGTAGAACTCTCACACATACATACGAAATACATACATGAATATTCATTTAAAACAAAACAAAACAACCTTATTTAACTTACCATACAAATCCGACAAGCACCCACTAATTCCACTCGTTTTTGAATAAACGAAAAAATCAAGCCAGGCAAGTGATCAAGCGGAATACGAATAAGAAATTGAGGAAATCAGAAAAAATTCACACAATTAGATATAAAAGTAATGGTTTGAAATTTCTTGGTTGGTTTTTAAAAAAGGCCTTGATATTTTTGGGGAAGAAAAAGAAATCAGATAATCTTTACAGGGAGCGATACAAATTCAGCTACTTAGTTCGTTAAGAAATGTGTACCTACAAGATGTCTACACAGTTTGTTTGGGGATTCAGTTGGTAGAAAATAATGCAAGTTAATTTCGTTTGTACAGTTACAATTTAGAAAGTTGGATAAATTAAAATTTAAAATATTGCATATTATGTATATACATATGTACATTATGTACGTCTTTAAAGGCTCTTTCATTTCCCAATTAGTGATATGAAACGGAACGTGAAGTAAATGCCAAAACAAGCTACCAGATAAGTTGCATTAATTTGGCCAGTGATAAGTTGATAAAGAGGTATTCGAAATTTTGAAAAAAATACCTTTGGTATACAATATGGAAGTCTTTTTAGAACAAAGCACACTACACATGGCATGGTGATTAATTTTAAAATAAAATCTCGATTTAATAATATTTGTTTTTTTTAAAGGCTTACATATGTATATGCATCTCCGAATGTTTGTAAACAGACAACCATTTTGTATTGGACTCAGGAATATCCAATATGCTTGTTTGAAATGTGCAATATCTTCTAATTCGAAGTGAAATTCTTCAAGCGAAACTCATAATGCTGAATTATAATAGGTACCATAGTGGTATCTCTATTTTTATTTAGACCGGCTCCCATTTGTATTATTCCCCACAGCGAAAATGATCACTCAAGTTTTTTTCTATTAAATTTCGAAGTACTAACAAGGCATTTCTTTTCCTATTTCCATATTAGCTTTTAAAAATTGGAAAATATAGATTCGTTATCTCAAGCAATCCACCCTAGGCCTCTAGTTCCCTTTGAAAGAAGTTTTCTTCGATTTTATTTATATTATTCGAGAAACATTTTTCCGACATTATTTATTTTTTAGTAATATTTTGACAGCTTTATAAGAAATTGTCACGGGTTTTGTTTCCGATTTGGAGTTAATATAAAAAAACGATTGATGAAAGTAATTGTGTGTACTTATTGTTTAAATTTACAAGGGTGCACTTGGTGTTAAAAAAACCGAAGGTGATGCAAAATTATTTGATCGTGGTTTTTTTCATTTTTTAAGTCGAAAAGCCTCCGGATTATCTCTCATAACTCCAAAAATCAAATATAGTGAAAATAAAATTAAGAAAACAAGTCTGCAAAATTATATAATTATTTTTGTTTTTTATTATTCCTACAATTAAATTAGTTCTCTTAACACTATTGTTGTCTTAAATTTCATATTGCTCAACAATAAAATATCCCAATTTCAAAAAGTTTTATAAAAAATTGCATTTCGAAATAGGGAAAAATTGATAGTACAAAAAAAATCCCATAACGTCAGTTCGGCAGAAATTTTGATGATTTTTGATTGTTCTTTCTAAATCTATCGAATTAAAGATGGGAAATTTAATGCAAAGGTATAAAGAGAGCGATATATATGTATGTATAGAATTTCTTTGTTGGTCAATTTGAAATTCGTGACAAACTATTTATTTATTTTTTATTTTGAAATATTTGTAAATTTGTGGCAGCTAAATAATTATTACATATTATTATATTAATTTGTTCTTTGTTTTTTTTTTTATTTTTATTGTTTAATAATACAGCTACAGTACTTTGTACTGATGTTTTATTTAACATTGTTAAGAGAAAACTTTTTTGTTTTTTGTTTTTCATCGATATAAACTATAAAATAAAATCGATATACAACTAAATAAGTATACGTTTTTAGGTTCTTAAGATATAATAATAATAATTATTTATAAAAAAAGAAGAGCGATCTACATTTCTACATTATTTAAAATATATTTATACATATTATAAAAAAAACTATTTGCATCCTTAATCTCGTATAATTTTATTGGTATTTATTGGGTAGAAGTTAATTGCTAAATTGTATCATTGTTGAACTTACGTCTTACTATAGAAGAAAAACAACACAACTCAACAAATTAAATTTTTGAGTTAACATTGCAATATTGCAAAAAACTATGCACTTTATAACTTACAAGGCTCGCGTGTGGTTTAGTTATTTTAGCAGACAAATAAAAATTTCAATTCAATTTGTTTGCTTATTGAACATTGAGATTAGTTGAGTTGTGTTGTTTCTCTGCTAAACCGACACTTCTATATACAATATACATATGGAAACAAACATATTTTGTATTTTTTTAAGTTTTTCAGTTTAAACTCGTTAGTAATTTGTAGAAATATGTATAACGTACTTCGTTTACATTTCTACAAAGATAATAAAACAAATAATGATCTGACGTCCGAGACCAGAATTATGTGATAGATACCTTAATATGGGTAGGTACCAAATTTTTGTGCATTCAAGTTGTTTTTAAAACTACCACAAACATAAACCTTGTCGTGTTTTGATTTTTTACTGAGTTGTTTCAATTTTTTTTAACTTTTCAGGTTAATAATAAATCAATCAAATTATACGAAATTACAAGTGCCAATAGCAGTTTAAAACCAAAATCTCCTACGCATTCAAAGAGTCAAAAAGTAAAAATAAAGATTGAAAAAATATATAAAACAGTGAAAAGTCGTGGCTATGCTAAATCCTGAGGTCGAGAGATTTCCTTACTTTGTTTTTTTTTTTTTTTTTTTTGTTTCTTTATCATCTACTACTACTGCAGCTACTAATGTCGGATACTTTCTATAAATCCCGCCGAGTTATCAAAATATACTATTGATTTTTATCCTTGACTCCAGCGGGCACACCGATACTTAGCAGATGGTCTCCGGCGCTTAACAAACCAGCAGTTGTTCCGGGTTGATGGGCATAGTTGCGAATCTGATGCAACGATATCAACTGATTTGGGAAGCTATTCGCCGAACCGCCTCCTATATTCTGATTAATTACAGCTCCAGCAGTTTTCGCTGACGCCGCCACAGATTGGAATTGTAAGGCGTCATATATGTAAGGCCTCTGCGTAGCCGCATGATGAGTCAATGCATTCAAATGCGGCGCAATTGTGTTGATAGGCGTAAACGCCGAGTTTGTGGTAGCTTTGGATCCAGTTCCTTCATACGAACTGACCACTACGATTGTGTTTGGGGATGCTTGCTGTTGCTGCTGTTGTTGTTGCTGCTGATGTTGCGGCTGACGGGTAATAACCAAATCTTCACCACCGTCATCGTTGCCGCTTTGAGTGTTACCAGCACTGCCACCCCCACTTCCACCACCTCCGCCATTCACTATCGCCCTATGGTGCTCCAACAAAGCACGTTGATGGTTTTGCAGATCATTCTGCTGCTGCGGTGTCAAAGAAAAATCATAGCCATTTGACTGCTGTTGCTGTTGTTGTTGCTGCTGTTGTTGGTGTTGATGCTGCTGCTGTTGTTGCTGCTGCTGAATAGCTTCGGCTAAAGTCGCAGCTGCACTTTCCGGACTTACTTTTGGCCAGTAAGGATGCTCACTATTTGCAGCCGCTGCTGCTGCCGCCACATTCATAACAATATTTCGATTAATATTCAGCCCAAGGCCAGCAGCCAGCGCTGTGCCATTTGTGGCTGAGTTGCGATTCTGCTGCTTTTCTGCTTTCTCTGCATGTTTTTGCAGATGCTTCTGTAGGTATGTCTCCTGTGTATAACTTTTTCCACAAAAGCTGCATATGTGCGTCTTTAAGTGCTTTGAGTCTTTGTGCTTGGGTATATGCTCAAGCAGTGTGAGTTCATCGGTGAAACATTTATAGCAAGAATTGCATTTAAATGGTTTATCGGTTTGGTGGCAGCGAGAATGCGACTGAAGATTAGAGAGCTGAGAGAAGGCTTTTTGGCAGCCCTGATGCCGACACTTGTACGGTTTGTCACCGGTATGAGTGCGAATATGTTGCTGTAGGTGGGATAATTGAGTGAATTTGCGTTGACAGATCTCGCAACGATATGGTTTGATTCCCAGATGAATGCGTGCGTGCTGGGACAGGTAGCTAGAATTGGCAAATGTCTTAATGCATTGACTGCATTTATAGGGCTTTGTGTCACGAGCCGTTAACATCTCCGATTTGGGATTGTACTGCAAATAAAAAAAAAAAAAAAAAAAAAAAAAATTAAAGGATAAATAAAGAGGTACATTTTTTTCGTTTAATTCAATTTTACTGACAGGAATGTTCACAACCTTTGTTTTGTAAAAGTGGTTAACAATAAAAAGGACGAATAAGGGATGATTTGAGAACAATTGAAATCGTTAACAATGCCAATGGCAGAGGGTGCTACATTTTTTTGGCAAGGATCACCTAAGTTGAGTGTTCCAGGAACTGAAGTAGGGGTTATTTGTTAATGTTTTGAGGTCAATAACCATTTACGAGTACCAATTCAATGAATGTAAAAATCTGAGCAAAGGCAAATATAAACCTGTTGGTACTTTAAATATTAAAAAAAAACATGAATATGGACGATTAAAAACTTAAGTATAAATTAAACAATTTGTTAGTCTAAGTAAAAAAAAAAACAACAAAAACCACCTAAGTAAGTTGTTAGTGAAGTTAAAAAAAAATTTGTTACATTGATAACATTTTGTTAGTCTAAAGAAAAAAGAAGCAACAAAAACTATCTAAGTAAATAGTTAATGAAATTAGAGCCGTGTTTTTTGAGAGAGTGACTAGCAACTCAGCAAAATGTTTACACGCAAAACAATAACAAAACAAATTATTATAGAGAGTTTTGTTTGTGTTTTCCGTGTAAATCTTTTACTGAGTTGCTATTCACTCTTTCAAAAAACACGGCTTAGATAAAAAATTATTAACATTGATAACATTTTTGAAGCAGTTTTATTTTATTCTTTTTTTTCATATATGTATGTACATACTACATGTAATTATACAAGAGAGATACAAAAATAGTTTATTGCGATAAAAGACAGTGTGATATATTAAAGAATTTGAACTCTATTTAGTTTGGATTAGCTTCATAGCATTCATTAAGCAATGAATAACAATAAAAATGTCACAGCTAAGCTCATCATGGCTTAGACTTAAACAAGTTTAAGTCCGAAAATTTTCAACACCGCTGATCGAATGAGCAGATAAGGTTGCTTTAGTCCAAAAATGGGTACTTCCGGTTGCTTTAATTTAAACGAAGTAAACCGTTCCCAATTTGTTTTGAATTTTTACAGAGTCGTTTATGATTTTAAAGAGATAAACAATCAAAGTAATCAAAGCTTTCGACTTCGAGGGCTGAACGCAACAATGTCAATAATAAAAAAAAAACTGCAAAATTTACTCGTTGTTTCCACTTGAAGGACAAGTTTTCAAATAAAATATCGCTTTCGCTTTCAAAGAACTAACTGTTTTTTTTTTTTTAATTTTGGAGATATCAACGTTCTTAGGTACCAAATTAACCCAGAACGATAGACATACATACATATATGTAGACATTTCTATTTTGCTCTTGTTTACTTTTCACCAATATCCTATAATTTGCTATGCCAGAATTTAATGGATGAAAAGTTTTTTTATTATAATTAACTATCTATATATTAATAGGCTTAGAAAAACCTCAACCTCTCTGTAAATACTCAACGGAACTTCATAAACTATATAACGTTGGAAAGGTTTTGCCCCACAGATGTGCAGAAACCCAAAATTATGTCTGTAGCTGTTAAAGAATTTAATGGGCATTTGAATTTTTCCAGATAAATGATATTTATCATTATAAGGGGTGGGATTAGAAGTCTGAAATATCGAGAGATTATGACCATTATTGATTTTGATTTTTTGGTGAAAAATTTGGAATCCATTATCTTACCGTAAAGCACAGAAAGTAACATTTTTATATAATTTTGACCAAAATAACTTTCATAGGAAATACATACATTTTAAATTATAGACTAAGCTTTAAAATGAAAAAATAAATATTTTGTATGTACGACATACACACTGGGTAGGTTCAGAGGACTTAGGGGACTTGTAACTAGACTCTGATTGGTCAGCTAACGAAAAATGAAGGGAACTTTGGACAGCAGGACAATCACAGCCTATAATTTTGCCTTACTTGCAAGTCCCCTAAGGCCGCTCCCTGACTTGTCAGTACGGTATCGTTGCGGTAAAATCATTCGTACCGCTTGTGTACCGATTACATGTATTTCAATGGGTGCATGCTGATTAGGCGGTAGTGGTACGGTAGCGGTACGGTATACATGCAACTTCTAACAGAGTATCATTTATAAATAGGGCTTGAGTGTGGGAATGATTCAGGATGTTTATTATTATAAACATTATTTGAAACTCGATCGAGACCTTCAAAAAATGTTATTGTAAAACTCCAAAATAAGTACATTTTAGATCTGCTATAAAATTAAAAGATTTACCAGCAACATTGGTAAAATTCTGAAATGTTATGTTTTCATAATTAATTTTGAACGTTTTACATTTTTTTGGGCATCAGTAGGTACCTTAGGTGGTCCGCTTCACGGGTACCGAGGATTTTCACGCCTTTTATGTGTCCTCTGTCTCGCTCACGCAACTCTTTTTAAGCATTGAAAAGACCAATGCTTGTTTGAATTTTTGGTATGTGGGTACTCGCCCAAAAAAAATCATATTTAGGATAAAGATTGGTTTAACTTAAATAAAGGGCAATGTTAGCTTGAGTACTTTTAAAAAAGCATTAAATTAGGTGAATTATATTCGTCCATTTTGAACTTACTAAGCGGGAGCATATTTTCATTTTTTTTTTTAAAGGTATACAGTTACAGTTGGGCACTTACATATATATTTACAAATTAAAAAAAGTACGTATACGCCAGGGTGTACGTAATTTCGAATTTCAATTTTCAAAATTTAAGCAGAACTAAATTTGGTTGAACTTAGCAAATATATAAAGTAGTCAAAAGATAATCTATTATCGATGAATTTGGTGTTTGTTTCGATGGCTGAATATTCGGCCACTGGCGATACTAGTTATTATTATTAGTTGAAAATTGAGTAATCTAGTTTGTGCATTTGGGGAGCAACTTTCGAATGATCGTGCATTTTATCGTTTCATTCACATGAGTGATCTCTGAGAGCTACGAATTGTGATGCAAAATAAACAAGTAAAATCGGTAAATGAGGTTTAAATCGAGCGAATTATTGGTTCGCACGTTTGTGAAACACGTCCTGTTGTAGTGGATTGCGAATTTACAGTTTTTCTTGAAATGGCATAAAAAGATTTATTCGCATTCGCAGTTGATGTGAAAGGCACTACAGTATCGCGTTCATTATTGTATAAAACGATTATTGTTTCCGTAGAAATTCAGTGTCACTTGTGTTCATTATTGTATTTATACTGCAATACTACATTAAAGTAAAGCAAATTTGTATAATTTTTTTTTGGTTCCAGATAAGTAGGTAGGTATACAAACAAGAATGTGAGTAAAATTAGTTTTTTTCTTTGCTCTCTTTTAAATAATAACACTTAAATAAATAGTGTTAATTGGAATAAAAACGACACCAAACTTCGGTTTTGGCAAGTATTACAATTAAAGCCTAGTACGCTACTGATGCGAAACAAACTTTTCATGTGGTCTCCAAAAAGACAAAGAAATGCTTACGAAAACACAGCGGAAAAATATTCATGGAGAGTTTCACAAATTACAAATAAATAAAACAAAATTTGAAAAAAAATCAAACAACAGCCATGCTATAAATGAATGTAACAACAAATAAAACACGAACAAACCCAAATGTCATTTTCCGCACACAATTAATTGTCCTCTCAATTAATTCTGTGTGAAAATAGAGTGGAGACTTGTCAAAGCAATCTGGTTTAATCATCAATTTTTTTGACCGAACAGCGTACCACAGAACGAAAAGCACAACCAAATTTTTCGTTTATGATTTCGTCATGTCATTTTTGTATGGGATTTTTAGTTTCACATCAGCAGCGTACTAAAAAGTAGCCGAATCCGAACGGCTAGACGAGAAGCACTTATTATTGACAAGTGATACTCTTGGAGGATTTGTCAATTCCTCGCAAGAGGCAGTAGCCCTGAAAAAATCTAAAAAGTGAAAAGTGATACTCTTGGAGGATTTGTCAATTTCTCGCAAGAGGCAGTAGCCCTGAAAAAATCTAAAACGTTTTTTTCAGGGCTACTACCTCTTGCGAGGAATTGACAAATCCTCCAAGAGTATCACTTGTCACGAATAAGTGCTTCTCGTCTAGCCGTTCGGATTCGGCATAAAATTGTAGGTCCCTTCCATTCCCGTCGATAGGCGCACACAGGAATGGTTGCGAGTTGTTAGTCACTAGGCCCTGGTTCTTCATGAGCCGTTGTGCCACCCGATTTATTTATTTTTTTTTTTTCAGCAGCGTACTAGGCTTAAGGAAGAAAGTAGTCCTCAGAAAAACCAAAACTCTACTCCGAAAAAGTCTCTGACTATTTTTGTAGACTAAAACCTAGTACACTAAGGGCCAGTGTTTCAGCGTGGGGTTAAAGTTAAACCCGAGTTAACTCACCAAATTTGGTGAGTTAACTCTGGATTAACTCCACAAATGCTGAGTGCTTTAGACATGGCTTTAGATATTGTCCGTAGAGCCAAATGGCTGGAAGACGCACTCAAAGGTTCAATCTTTGAGTGCTTCTTGCAGACACAGAAAATGTCTTGAACCCCATATTCATAGCTAGGGCTCGCAGTTCTTTAAATAAATACAATTTTGCATTTTCAATGCATCATTACGTACAAAGACCCCGACATTCAAGACTTTCATGCATATGAATAGTAGGTATGTACCTTTCTTTAAACAGAAAGAATTTTTGCAATCGCTAACACCCGAAAATATAGCCTACGGCTCTCGGCCTATAAGTAGGTAATTGGTCCATAGATCGAGTGATGAAATACCTATTCATACAAAATCCAAAATCGTCAGCGTGAAATTTTTAACTTTACATTTCACAACTTCTATTTGAAATCTAACTGATTGATAAATTGGAAATTTGCCTTCAATGGAGACTCTTTTTCCCCTGCGATCCCATACTCAAAATACTTAAATATGGTTATTTGAAGATTGTAGAATTTCATTTAACGAGAGTTGAGTTGAGAAACCTATGAAGAAAGTAAAAGGATACATAGCTTTTAATTAACATGTGTTATTTGTGCCATTATAAACTTTTTATCGTGAATCTTACCACTAAGAATTTGAATTTGTTCCTACTGACATTTATTTCCATTCTATTTAAATCTACATAGTAAACAAGTATCCATATATGTGCATTGATAGGTTCTGTTAATAAATTTGTTGTCAGTTCCGATTGATTGAAGTTTTAAGAACAGTCCTTTTTATCATAACCTTTTGCAAATTGTTGTAGTTGAGAATTGAGACAAAACTGAAACATTACCGAGGACACTAGTCCAAACATTTTGTCACCAACAGAACTCCTAGCCTAGACCTTAAGTAAAGTAGGTTACCTATGAACACTGAATAGGTGTAATCTTAAATTTACTCAAAGTTAATGATAAAAAGTACGAATATTTAACCAAATGTACATAAGGTGTCCCTATCTCTAGTTAGAGCCTAGCTACTTTAGAGCCTATTTTTTAATAATCAGTTCAGGCATAAATACCTATAGCAAGAGAAATAAGTTTTTGTTTTATTCGAAGAATGAGAAGGTAGGTATATCTCAAGTTAAACTGGTTATTGAAAAATTGGCCCTTAATGTACCTACATACCTACTTATTTTTGTTTTCTATTTATTTAGAAAGAATTAAACAAAACTTTCGTCACAATGAGAAATAAGTAGGTACGTCCATTTTTACACATCTACGCACAAATAAAAAATCAAAATATTATTAAAAAAAAAAAAAAATACAAAACAAAAGAAAATAAGGTAATATCAAAACACTTACTTTAATTTCCTGTCCATCAGACAGCGGGGTTTGTGGAGATGATGGTGAACTGTACGACTGTTTCATATCTATTTGCTGCACCTGCTGTTGTTGCTGCTGCTGCTGTTGTTGTTGCTGCTGCTGCTGTGATTGGTGATCCTGTCGATTTACACCACCACCGCCACCCGAAGATGACTCTCCAGCATTATTCAAATCCTGCTGTATACCTCGTTCCACCTTAATTGAGTAATCCAGCCTCTCTACATTCTGACGAAACTCATTGATATTAAAGGGCTTGTAGTCATGGACCAAAGTGGCATTGCGTAGATCTGCCGAAGTCAAGTGACCCAGCGAACTAAGAACACCACGTTCATTCATCGAGCGCAATTGATCAATGGACCGATGTAGATAATCAGTAGTTGGAATTTCTGCCATTAGAGGTGAGCTATGATGATAGTCCAACCCTCCTCCGGGTCGGTATTCAATTGTTCGACCCTCCAGTTTAGGTTAACCAAACTCCAACAAGAAATATTATCGTGATGATGATGATGGTAGGTAGATAGGTATGTATGTACCTAAACGAACCACGATGATAGTTGTTCAAGTTGTCTTCTTGGGCGGGTGTTCCTTTTCTGCTCAGCCACACTGTGTTTCGAAACAAAATATAGGTTCTTTTATTTTTTTTTTCCTTCTGAATTCAAAACTTTTTTGTTAAAATAATCATTTTTGGTTTTATTTTTTTCTTTTTGGAAAATTAATTCTTTTTTGTTTGCAAGTGGCTCTCACTCTCTGAAGTCTTTCTCCCGCAATTAATTTTTATAAGAAAAAAAAATTTCAAAAAAAAAATCAATACAAAAAAATATAACACTCAGGGGAAAGGCGAAAAAATGCAAACATGGCAGAAAATTTGGCGTAGCACCACAAACACAAACGAACAAAAAAAAAATTTAAAGAAAAAATACACAGAAATCAGCGTGGAACCGGCTCCGATGGTTGAACAAAAAAATCTACACACGTAAAAAATGCCAAATAAAATGAGTAAAAAAGCGACTAAAAGAACGAAATAAAAAATCAAGAGAACATAATGGGTAAGTGAAAAAATACAAGAAAAAAAAACCAACACAAGCACACGTGCGGGTGAAGCATAGCGTTGCCACTTTACTATATTTGAAGGTTTTTTTTTTTAAATAAAGATAATTATGACGAGACCTGAAGACGAAATCAACAAAATCTAGCACATAAAATGACAAAAATATTGGACTAGAAGGAAAGTTTAGGATTTGTGTCACCCAACGCAAACTATTTTAGGGAATTCCACAAACACTTACCTATCACAATATGTAAATAGTTAAGAAGGAAACTAGGAAATATACTAAGGACGGTGTTCACATTGGACTGACTCTACCGACTACTTTTGACTTCTCTGAAATTTATCGCACTCCCACTTCATAGTTAGAAAGGGAGAAAAGTAGTAAATTAAAAAAAAAATATTTTTTTTGACGTTCTCTTTCGTAAATTCGGAGGTGAACACCGTCAAGAAGTTATATTTTGCTATTTTGTTCTTAACGCCAATCTGCTCCTTTCATCAATGTTCAATTATTTACATTCAAAATAATCCCACTAGCGGCAACGCCAATAAAGATTTATAAAACGACAACGGAAAGAAGTGCAAGAAGAACACCTAAAAAAAACCATACATTCAAACAACAAGTTGTGCGAGGGGTAGCCATGTAAACAATGCATACACTTGTGCTACCGTCGTGCGCGGTGCGTAGGGAGAAAAAAGAAATTTAAATTGTGGTGACCAGGGTAGGACAAATAGGTGATAGATGATTATGTTTTTATGATTTCAGTAATTTCTAAAATTATTAAAAATTCCATGATAAAATTTCAAGTGAATACCTATTTAAATTTTCCAATTTTTCGAGTTTCTGATTGGCGAACTGTGGTAAAATGTAAGATGATTTTCAATAACATTGAGTTACGTTTCATCAAAAATTTTTAATAGGAAATTTGCATCTGAAAATTCAAGAAGCAACTTTTTTTTTATAAATTCTTGTTTTCAAATTGAAAAGTTGGTAAATATTGATATTTTGGATTATTAAACTCAATTTACTGGAAAGCTGATCAACTATTCATTGATATTTGTCATTTTTCTTATAATACAAAACTTTTTTTGGTTGGGTGGTTTATTATCGAATTTCAATATTTATCAACTATCAATCAACGATTGACAATCGCAATAGGGGTGATTGTTTTTATGTTTAGGTCTAGTTTTTCAGTTAGAAGTTAAACCAGAGTAAGTTAACTCTGGATATAGAATGGTCTACAGTTATGTCAAGAAGTAGTTCTTAAGTGGGAATGAATGCAGAAACACCTGACAAAAACAAAAAAATAGGGAGATAAAACTTTGGTAGCTCGGGTTTAACTTTAATCCCACATTGAACAAAACAACTGACCACAAATAGAATATTTGTATTATTCCAAAAGCTTTTAATGCCACAAATTCAAATCAGATCTCATTCATTCTTATTTAATTGTTGAAACAAACTAATTTGTATGACAGTTAACAAGTTTTGGGCAAACATATAGTATTTCTCTAACAAGTCTCACTCTTATTTATAACATGACTCTTTTAAGGAATATATTTTAAGGAATACGCATATCAATTAGAAAACACTGGCACAAATTATTCATAAATTAAAAAGAAAGATTTCCGGGGCGCCAACTTTTCTTAAGGTAGTATACGCTTAGAATCTTATTTTTGTCTGGCGGCGCGGTCAACCCTTCACCAGCTAAGAAAAAAAGGCGATGGTGACATTTTTTTTTTGTAAATTTTTACAAAGAACGCCAGACCGCGCTCTGTTTGACCCAGCCTTACGAATTAAATCAAAAACGTACTTTTAATGATACTGACACACATAAGAAATAAATTTAACTTAGTATAGACTTAAAATAATTGGTGTTACTACACAAAAGAAAGCTTATTAGAAAGAAACTAAATTAAAAAAAAACTCCCCACCTAACGAAAATAACGTCTGGTCAGTCTAACAATTCAGAATTCACCAAGAAAAAGAACACAAAAAACACACACAAAAAGGTGAAGTGTACAATATACTACTCTTGCGGTGATTCCATTTTTTCTTCTTCAGTTGGACAATCACTCAATTAATTTGTTCCTTCATCACACTTCTCACAAAAGAAAAAACTTTGAATCCATTTTTTTTTAATTTCTGTTCCTCACTCTTATTTGATTTTTATTCTTCAGCTTCTCATTTTGCACAATTTTTTTCTTTAAATATTCTCATTCTCGACACACTTTTGCACTCCCTTTTGCAGTGTCATTCAGAATTTTGAAGTTTTCGCAAAATTTAATCGTGCTGTCATACACCGCCGCGAGCTAAATGACAATTTTCAACATTTTCTATCTCTATTACACTCATTTAATTTGAACTTTCGCGCCACTTAACTTATAGCCACCCGCAATAATATATATTAAAATAAAATCATAATATATTTTTTTTAGTTATTTTTTGCTTTCACTACTAACCACGTGTTTTGTTGCGATGATTGCACCCGCTCTTTCAAGATCTCTGACACTTTTTTTTTGTTCCTTTAAGTTTGGTTGATGAGTTTCTTTTTTTTTTGTTCAAATAGAAAATGCACAAGAAAACAATTCCAACAGCAAAAAAAAAGAACTTGTACGGTTTTCTGTGTTGCTCTGAGTTTTCCTCTTGCTTTCTGTTTTGATGGAGCACTTCGGTTTTTTTTGGTTTGTACTCGGCGTGTTTACCACATCAGAGCAAAAAGTAGACTGGTGTGGTAAGTGCCTGTAAAAAAAATCATTTTGAACCTCCGCCGCAACAGAAGAAAAAAAAAGACATTCCCCTCCATCTCCATGTGGAATGAGAAGAAAGAAAAAAATCTTCGTGTTGTTTTTTCAATCCTCCCTTGGTCCCCTCTAAATGATTTTTTTTTTTTGCTAAGTACATCGTTTGTTGTTGGTTTGACTAGAAAAAGGTTGGTGTTATGTGATTAGTGTGTGTTTGATATTAATTTTTTTGGTAGTGTGTGATTTCTTTTTTTAGGCGGATATTGCTTGCGAAGGGGCAGGGCAATGGAAAGGGGTGACACTGACACATGGGTGTTTTTTTGTGTACAGTTTTTTTTGTGTGTTTGATGTGCTTGTTTTTTTTTTCTTTGTGTTTGGTTTGGTTTTACCTCGCTCTCACACTGATTTCTACCAACACATGCATATGATATGAAAACTAAGAAATGACAGAATATCAAAATTGAAAATTAACAGGGATGGCTGGTAAAATATGGAAATTGATAAAGAAATTACGTTTATAGAAAAAAAAAACCTTTTAAATAAAAACAATAACAAAAGCACCGTGGTGCGTTCTTTTATTAACCATAATTAACTATGGTTAACTAAAGTTAACAATGGTCGTTCCTTTATTACAAAATAGTTACGATTTGTAACTATATGACGTCATCACATCGTTCCTAAATTCAGTTTATTAGTGTCAAATAGTTACAATTCGTAACTATTTCCAACTCATCTCCATGATATGAGTTGCAAGTGTTGATCTGTCAAAGCACATGTAAGAAGGGTTGTTTACAAAAAATAAAAATTGAATCAAAACAAAGCTTTTGGTGAAGTGAAATGAATTAAAATTGAATTTTCTACCATTTTTAATTTTAAGGAGAGTAATTGTATAAAAATAACATGATTTTATGGTAATTAACGATGAAATAAAGTTTTCCAAAGTGTTTGTTTGACAGATCAACAATATCTAACAATAAATCGTTCCGAAATGAAATGTAACAATTTCCAACTAAATCTGCCAAAAAAAGGTAAAATAATCGCAGAAATAATTTTTTTATGACATGCATTTACACGAGTTCAAATAATGGCAGATTTCAAAACAAAATACTAGCAACATGCCATAAAAGAATGAGCAAGTTCATTCTTATCTATAAAGGCATAATTTCGGAAAATGGCGTCAGTAAAGTGTTTACACATAGTCATATTAATGGCAGCATTTTATGCCAAATTATCTCTGCCATTTTATTTTGGCAAAAATATTGCCAGTATTTTGAGCGTTTACACGATGAAAAGAAAAATGGCTATAATTTGACAGATCTAATGGCGTTTTGCCATTCGTGTAAATGCAGCATTAGGAGTGTTGTTTTTTTTCCGGTAGAAGTAAATAAACAGAATAAGCAATTAATGAACTTAAAAGTCGATATTTAACAGGAAAACTGATAAAAGTTTTGGTAATTGGAGATGCGATAGAGCTCTTTGGTTACAAATAATTACACCATCCATAAATACCTATTAAATGCCAATGAAAAGTTGGTCAGATTAAAAAAAAAAATTGAGTTAACAGAAGTCCAAATTTCAATATTTATCGTGACAACCCTAATAGTGGCGATAAGTGAAAATATGAGAACCCGCGAACGAATTTAGTGTAATTATGTTTTATATTATCAAAAAGAGTTAATTTTACTGAAATTGCCTGGCAATGAAATGCTCACCCAAGAAATAAATTGAAAAAACCCTTCTGGTGGAAATACAAACTATACCTACTTTTCAGAATATTGGTACACTGAATAAAAATCCAGCCCCTAAATAATTTCTTTAGGTTTTTCACTATATTAAAATGAAAAATCGTTGCAAAACAGTATTTCCACTTTAATATGGGAGAATTTCAAAACAAACGTTATGGGGTAATTTTGAGGTCTGATTGGTATTCAGTGCATTAAAAACATTAAAATAGTTGTAGATTGTTTTTGCACCAGATGGTTTTTCAAATTTTGTTTGCTTTTGTTTCTACACATCGAACTTTATGATTACAAAAAAAGCAAACAAAATATCGACTTTCAACGCTAATTGAGAGTGAATAAAAGGAAACAGTTCGTTAACTCTCTATTATGGCTAAATACCTATCCCCCTTAAAAAATGGGTTTTGTCGTTTAAGTTAAAACCAATTTTAAATTAATTAAACAATTAGTTAATAAAGGAAACTTCATTTTAAATCGTTAAAGGAGGGTGAAAAAATACAAATATTTAAAATAGATTAATTTCTAATTTTTAATAGCGAATTTAAATTTAATGGAAAGCGAATAAATTAGGCCTAAGTGGAATAATTATTATAAATTTTTTTTTATTTAAGTAAACAAAATTGTTGAGTAAATTAAAAAAAAAAATTGCATGGGAGCAACAAGAAAAAGGTAGTTCGAAGGCGAAAAGTGCTTACCGGAAAAGGAGACAGCAGATTATAGGAATCGCCATAATGCAGAAATGAAGATGAACATGTTGATCTTCTTGATGCTTCTCTTTCATAGGCTCGGTTTTTTGGCATACATCTGTCCCACTCTACCTTTATTCAAAATTGCAGGTTAATACTACGTTTTTACCTACCACTTAATCAGGATTTAAGTGGATTTTACCATAATCTTCATTGAAATCTTGAAGATTTCCCATACAAATTATAATCTCCTCAATCCAAGATTAGAAATTAATCTCATCGAAATCTTCTTGGAAGTAGGAGATTGTCAAAACAAACAAACCTTATTTCGTGGAACGCGCCTATCCAAATGTCATTTTCTCCATTGACAATGAACAAAAAAAAAATGTCAGACTATTTTGAGGATGCCGAGCACTGTCAAGGAATTAATTTTGTGTAAGTATTAATAAGAAAAACTATAAATTGCATGTTAAATACTACCTATAACTAATAAAATAAATAACTTACAGATAATGGAACCAAATCAAAGAAAAACAAAACAGGAAAACGTGGGCACCATTGGACCAGTCTCCCGCAGCGTTGAGATGCTCGAGAAATTGTTGGCCACCGGCATGAACGTTGCCTGCATGAACTTCTCACATGGATCTCACGAAACTATGCCGAAACGATCGTCAATGTTCGTCAGCCTGGCAAGAACTACTCAGCCTGATTGAAGGCAGTGGCTCCGGTGAAGTTGAATTGAAGAAAAACGAAACCATCAAATTGTCGACCAACAAAGACTTTTTGGAAAACGGCAACAAGCCAACAAGGACTGCATCGTTGTGAACTATCCTAATATTGCGAATGTTCAGTGTTGAAGTTCTAAATTTTGCATTTATTTTTATTAAATGATATTTCATAAAAATGTTCTGTTGAACAAATAAATATATATCAAAAAATATTAATACAGAACTGAGAATCACTAGGATTAACTTTATTTTCAATAAAATCTTGAATCTTTTTGCGGTCTTCAATCAATGACGGTAGATAATTTTTGCTAGGCTCGTACATATTGGCGCAATGGACAGTTCCTTTGAATAAATATAGATTTTTTTAACGAAAAAAGGAACTCTATTTATAATCATTACCTTCGATGATATGGTTGTAGTTTTTCGGGAAATTCTAAAATTTTCCTTACAAAAATCGTCATTTATCACAACATCCTTTTCCCAAAAAGTGCTTGTACGTCTCTGTGGAATTGTCAAACTAATCTTTTTTTCTCTGGTGAAAACACTTCAAGATTAATTTTTAATCTACTCTTTTTAATCCGGATTACCTTTAGGTGAAAACGTAGTATAAGATATACTTGTAAATCCACCATTATGCTCTGGATTCACATGCAAAATAAGCAAGCGTGTGAAAGTGAACTATCAAGAAGATGAACATGTTCGTCTTCATATGCGCATTATGGCACTTCCTTTAATTTGCATATATAAAGATCTTCTGCATGTTGGTCTTCTCTCTCTTTGCCACAACTGTAAATTTAATATTTTGCATCCCCTTTTTTAGCTGAAGGCAGACGAGGATACATGTAAATCCAGGCTTAAACTACGTTTCCAGCGACCGACCGCAAAATTGAGATTTAGGTAATGAGATTTATTTGGTATTTCCACTGCACAAGAATATAAAAAAGAGGTTTATGACATAGAGGTGTGTCAATCGTTCATTTTAAAAGATTCAATCGTTCATATATCGTTCAGTTCAATGATTCGTTCTTTTCAATCGTTCATTTTTTCAATCATTTTGGTTTCTGTTTCATTTTGGCTGCGAATAAATGGGAAAATTTCATTCTGTTCCAATCGTTCACTTTTTCAATCATTTAGGTTTCTGTTTCATTTTGGTTTTGAATTCAGGAATCGAAACGAAAAATACGTTCACTGGTTCAGCTAATAAGGATTCGATCGGCTCAGTTGTTTATTCTACGTTTTCCTTGGAGCCAAAATGAGATCAATTTTCGAATACGTTAAGTGTTTTTTCGTCTAAAATGTTTGATAGCTCATTTCATTTGAGGGATTTGGCAGATAAATGCTATTTTTGTTTTTCTCTTTCTATTTTCATACTAAAGATTTAAAGCTTTTAAAATATGTTCGGATTGGGTGCGTTTGTTAAATCTTCACCTAATACAATGCAAATTTTGTTGAATTCATCTAATTTCGAAATATGTATTTGTACACGGATTTTTAAATGATGTAATTTCGGATCTCATTTGTTAATTTTCAACGAAATATAATCACTGGGACTAGTGAAAATGTGGTATTACTTAATTATGTGGTATTCATAGTCTACTATTATACAATAATGCAATTTTTATGAAAAAGTCAACAAACTCCAACAACTTAATCTGTATTTTTGGAATTATATTTGAATTTAATTTATTTACAACGATTTTCATAAGACTGTCATACACATTTTTTCTTAATTTGTGAAGAATTTTCTGTAAAATTTTCTAGACAAATTAAAAAATATTGTTTAGGCAAGACTGCACTCAATTTCAGTGGAACTACACTTCATGACAAGGCAAAACAATATTCGCAAGAATTCGTGTGAAGTCTGAAGTGTAGGTAATTAGGCCGCAGTGTAGTTCCATCGAGTGCGGTCTAGTCTAACCTTTATTGGTAAAACTATTCACCCCTATTTCGAGTTGCGATTGTTGATTGATAGTTGATAAACATTGAAATTCGATATTAAACCACCCAACCGAAAAAAGTTTTGGTCATTGGGAATAATGCAGACCGTTGTGAATTATAAAAAAAATTGACAACTATCAATGAATAGTTGATTAAATATTCAGTAAATTGAGTTCTTAAAAATCCAAAATGTCAATATTTATCAACTATCAATCAACAATCACAACTCGCAATAGGAGTGATTATGTACATAGGTAAAGTTAGTTATAAAACATACAGGCTCTCCCAAACCAACGCGGAACATTCGCTATATAGGCGGAATCATTCACAATGATAACAAAAATGACAAATAAACAATGCTAAACAACAACAAAAACCGCCGCCGAGTCGGCGAAATCGGCACATTCACGTTGGTTAGGGAGAGCCTTACTAGGAAATTTTCAATTTTCTTCATAAATAAATTATATTTATTTATATATTATATATTTTTCAATATTTTGGCTGAATAATTTAATACAGTAGCTTACCAACCAACGCTTATTAAGTTAATTGATTTATTGTTTTGGTAACAGAAATAAAAGCATGGATACTAAAATAAATACCTTTTTCAAATATATTCTGTATTTTCAATTTAATTTCTAATCTTTCTTATTGTTTATAGTCTGAGCGTATTTTACTTACAAAAATTCATCTCCACTCCATGCGATTGTGGACTGAATTTAAGTGTAAGCGAACCTTAGGAAATTGGAAAATAAGTGAATGGAACCATATGGAACTTTTTGCAGTAGGTACTTCATTTTCATTCAGTTTCGGTCTTTAGAACGATTAGTATTGAAATAATTGATTGATTGTTTCAAAGCTATGTTTAATTCCCATTTTATATCATCTCATTTGAATGAGAATAAGTTGGATGAACGAAACATATTTCTTTTCTTTTCCTTTGAAACGAAAGACAGCTGGATGAAACGATTGACATTGAGAACGATTGATTTGGTTTACTGCGATTGCAATCACTCAATCTTTTTGATGAACGGGTCATAAAGACCGAATCAATCACGATTGACACAGGTCTATTATGACATAACATTCAAATGGTTTCATTATTTTGATATGAAGTTGAAGTGAAATAGATAGTTTTTTTATATTTCCATCCTCCAACGGAAGACAATGGCGTTTATAAATGGGTCGGTTTCACATGTGATACCCGAAAAAAAATAGGTTTGTTTAATTTGACAAACCAATGTTTTCAAGAAGATTTAAATGAGTTTTGTTTCATCTACAAATATGAAGAAAAATACGGAGGGACAGTTATATGCGAAGAAACTGAGCGGTTAAAAGAGTACCATGCATGAAGATGAACATGGTCATCTTCACATCTGCGTTATGGCACTTTCTAAAATCTGAATGTATGAATAAGATCTTCTGCGTTTGTATCTCTGTCTATCCAACAAAAGTAGATTTTATATTTTTTATTCCCTGTTTTTGAAGAAGTCGGACGAAGATTACATGTAAATGCACCATTAAGGCTCTCTCAAACCAACGCAAAAAAATCGGTGCGGTGGAGAAACAAATCGCCAGTCAAAATTTATTAACATGGTGATAACAACGGCAAATAATTATCCAGGAGAGCCTTTATTCAATTTCAAAATTTAGATTTGTTGGATAGAGAGAGAACACTAAAATGCAAACATGCAGATTAAAGGAAGTGCCATAATGCCGACATGAAGACGAACATGTTCATTACTTGGTGGTTCTCTTTTACACGCTCTGTTTTTTGGCATACATATCTGTCCCACTCTACTTTTCTTCATATTTGCACACGAAGATACATGTAAATCTAGCACCAAGATCAAGACTCTCAAAATAACGCGAAACATTTGGCGCGGCGGGGAAACTTTTTTCAGTCAAACTTTAATTAAATGGTGATAAACAGGGAAAGGATTTAGCTAACTTTGCCTATTTCGTCTGCGTGATCGGAAGAAAGTATCGACTTTATACAAACACGATTCATGCCCTGATTCGAAATATATGTATTTTATTTTGCCTTTTTTACCCGTTAGTGCTTTTTTTTTGCCTTTTTTTATCTGTTTTGACTTGCTTCCTTTTTTTTTATCAAAGTTAATCGAAAAAATCTTCAAAAAAATTCTACAAATACAAACTGCATGTAGTTTTTCCAGCTGAGATTATTTCAATTAAAAACATAGTCCTAACACAATCTAAAGCGCACAGAAAACAAATTTGCTTGCCCTCAACATACAAGAAAAAGAAAGCTGGTAGTGTAGATAGAGTTACTATGATCTTTTCTCAATTAAATTTACTGTCCTTTTTTTGTTTTTTTTTTACTCATAAGAACTAGATCTTTGCATTTCTCTATGAATGATCGTGCATTTCCATGCACTGCAAAATATCATTGAAAATTTGGAAATATCGAAAGGGTCAATAATTGCAAATGAAGTGTTGAAAAAGTTTACTACTGTTTCTGATGTAAATCGTGGACTTAAAACTGTTGAGCAAATGCTGTAATAAATGGCGACGTCAACTCCACACTTTCCGAAATCGATGAAGTGAATGATGTAGAGACTGAAAATGGACTCCACTCGTTTCTGATCAAGTAGAAAGGTCTTTTAGCCCATTTAGACGCTTCTTAGAGACAATCGTAGAAGGCTGTTACCTAAGAACTTCAAAAAGCTGTTGTTATTTCAATTCTATTATAATTAGACGCGTTAAGTTTTGTTTAAATACTTTTTATTTAATAAATGCCTTTTTAAGAATTTTGGTTTGTCTTTTTTGATTTTTTAGGTCAGCAAAATCCTTTTCCTGGTGATAAATGATAGTGTCCACACCAACAACCGCGAAGAAACGCCGCGCCGGGTTTGTTGGGGAGAGACTTAATCGCCGACTTCATTCGCAAAATTGCTACTAATAAAAGTGAAATACGTTATTTCGAAATTAGTTTTCGAACACTTAAATGACAACAAAAAATCAAACCAACATATACTCACATATTATGTACCCGTATTTATTATATTTTTAAGACTGTTATCTAGTTAGCCAAGTAGGGTCTTTATAGTTCTAAATTTTATGGAAATATGTATTTTTTTGTAATAAATAATAGATTCTTCTGTCAACACGAAACTTTTTTAAGTGAACGCTGACTCAAATAACACAATCCCTCTTATTTTGAAAGGATCAAATGCAGATATATATTAAATCCACCATAAACCTTCACTAAGAAGACAAACATTTTTCTCCAAGTATAATACCTAAATACAAAATACAGACTACGGCACACATATTTTAAAATAAAAAAAAAACATTTCGAAAATTATTTACTAGATTCTAAATTTATTTGAATCACCCTACAACAAGAAAAGTATTAAGGTTTATGCCTGAGCTACATGTAAATCTAAAACACGAACCCATAGTTGCGATTAAGTTGATGTATTGACTACAGAACATTGATTTTATAGGAATAAATTACTGCAGTTATAGATTATAATGGAGGGATTGAATCCTTATGGTGGATTTATGTACATTTAGTTCTTAATTTACTTCTAGCACACATAGGAATGCATGATACCGCCAAATGTGTTTGTTGCAAATGATGTAAATGTTTTAAATGTGTGAAAAAGGGGCTTAAAAAGAACACCGAACAAAATTTATGAAAAAGTGGTTCCATTCGAATTGGAAGAAGTTTACATGCCGCCTCCACTGGCTATGAACGATCTCCATAATCCAAACTACAATCCAATCCACAATCTGATTTGAATGGATGTCACTGCATGGACATGGATTTTAGCGACTCCATTGGATTTTTTCTAGACATGTTCATAGTCCTGCCACCGTTCATGGCCAGTCAATGTTGCGGTTTGAAGCATTTACAACTATGTTCCTAGTTAAGAACAACAAATCTGAAAATCAATAGCGAAACATTTGCAACGGTAAACAAGTGACAAAATACCTATAGAATGTTAAAAATAAAATCATTCATGATTAACCCTGAGACCACACGAGCCAGTATACTGGCTTAAAGTTACAATACTAACACAAGCAACTTGCTCGTCAACTGGCTTGCCTTTTTCGAAGCCAGTTGTGAAGCCAGTAGAGAAGCCAGTGATTTGATAGCACTGTCAAATTGAATAACTGACTGGTACAAAACCAGATGGTGGACTTTATATATTCTTTTTAAATTATTGACTTGTCACAATTGCCGGCAGAAAAAATTATAAAAATTACAAATTTAATAAATAAAAAAGAATAATAATGTAGAACTAATAAATAAAAATCATTTATTGTGAGCAAAAATTACCTATTTTTATTACCCTATGTTGCATTAAAGAAAAATTGCAAACGATTAATCTTGCCCTTTCGCTCGACTCGATTCTCATCGGTAGGAGTTAGTCTAGGCAAGTTTTCATCTAATTGATCAACACCATCTAGAAAAAGAGATTTTTAGATAAATTAATCAGAATCCAATTAGAATCAAATTGTATCAACTTACCTACATAGTACCTACAAGGCAGTTAAAAGTCTTATTAGTTGAATCAATTTTTTCACATCGTCCGCAAATTTACTTTGATGTTTCTTGAGTACAAGCCTCACTCAGTTTGTACATCTAATAAAAAAAATTTGAATTTAAAAATCCAAAGCTTGAGTAATATAACTCCTTCACCTTGAAAAGTATGACATCATAAACATTTGGCAAATCTGAGAGTGCTTCAGTACATGGAAAACTATTTTCCACGTTGATATCTTCATAATGCTGGATTTACATCTTCGTCTGCAAATATGAAGAAAAGTAGAGCGGGACAAATGTATGCCAAAACTCCGAGCGTGTGAAAGAGAACCATCAAGAACATGTTCGTCTTCATATCTGCATTATGGCACTTCCTATAATCTTCATGCATGAAGATCTTCTGCATTTTGGTGTTCCCTCTCTATCCAACAAATGTACATTTTGATTTTGCATCCCCTTTTTTTTTTGCAGAAGTCGGACGAAGATACATGTAAATCCACCATAACTATCATCAGCATCTTCATCATCAGGCTCCGACACTGTCATCTACTTCAATAACACTACAATAATTGTAGTCGTCCTGCTGTTCCATCGGTTTCAATAGCAACTTCCTTTCTCGAGCATAGGAACTATGACAGATATTCAAGAAACTGAATTTTGGGTTTTGCCTGTCGAGATTCGTCTTCTTTCTTAAGCTGTGATGTGGATGTGTCTTCTTCTGCTGCTTCGATAACTCTTTGCCTCACAATCCATGCTCAGGAGTCCACGATAGATGACACGATCTTCTTTGATAAGAGTTGGACCATCATCGACGTCAGAGTAGTGAACATGTTTTGTTGATTGATTTGGAATTGACATTGAGAGCCTCAGAGTAGAAGATGAAATCGGAATAGAAACTGAATTAAATTTAAAACAAATCTAAATAATTGTCGATAAACCTCTAAAACTGGAGCTCACCTGAAGATAATCGCCTTTTCTTTCCGTCCTTGTCCAGCTCATCCGAGTATTTTTTATTCTTCCGTGAGCGTTTTCGCTTAAGGGATTTGATCGTGTCTTCACTGACATTATCTGGATGTGCAAAGACTTCCTTGGAATTATTTTCTTTGTTTAGCAACTCCCTGGAATCCATTGTGCTGGTGACTGTATTGCTATTCTGGAGAGCTTATAAGCTACTCTCTTCGAGAATATGTCGTTTTTGAACAGCTCTATTATTCAGAGAAAAACGATGGACAACTCCGAAAAGGTACATTAACAAATTTCAATCTGCCATATAAATTATTTCTAGGGAATATTCTGGTTTTTAAATAGAATATAACGAATATATTGTTAGGCTTAGTGCCTGTCCACATTGGATTTTTAATGCTAGGTGCAACCTTTGAGAGAGGTAGATTTTATGTAAGTGAAAAAGAGATGGGTAGATTCCACCCAAATTGCACCGATGCGCCACTTTCAAACAATATTCTCGGATTCAACATGATAGATTTTTTATTGTGTGAGTGAAAGATAGATAGATTTCAAGGGTGGGAGATAGGGATGGGTAGATTGAACTGAGAGGATTTACTCTTCATCGTATGGACACAACGAGCATGTTAACACCAAGCATTAAAAATCCAATGTGGACAGGCACTTAGTATGTTTGAATATTTTAACGATCGATAAAACTGATCGAATGTGATCGATAAAATAGAACTATCGTTTATCGATAAAATAGAAGCTCCATTTTGTCGTTTTTAGTACTTTCCTTTACTTATTATTTATGTTTCTCACCGTTTAAACCTTACCTGAACATCCACAAATATTTTATGATCATTGCTAAATCGGTATAGCGATTCTCGAATTTTAGCGAGACAAACGAACAACAAAACATTTTTATATAAATATATATAGAAGATATGTAGATATTTATTTTGATTTGAAAAGCATTAGTTGAAAATGTTCTCTATTGAGACTCCATATTGCCATTGGTTATGCAATATTTGGACAACTCGTCCCTAATCCTGCATGCATACCTATACTGGCTATGAATTTGTCCACCAATTGCTGAAAAAGTTTCCGCAAGATTTTCTCGTCCTTGTACACCATCCGCTATTGGCATAGTTCTTTCTTTTGTTAAATAATTGTGCATAACACATGATGCCAAAGCCATCAAGTCCACAGTTTTTGGTAAAACTTCGATAGGACGATGAAATATTCGAAATCTCCTGGCAAGCCGAGATATGCCGTAGTTAAAAACTTCTTTTGAGACACTTAAGTTTGACCTTCTGCTAAATGGCTCCATCAGATGCTTGTCTAAAGCAAAAGCACCATCACCAATAAAAAAGAAGTCCGTTCTCTCCCCAGGAACCAGGTGCCTTTTTTTGGACATTCAAAGTTCCATTTTGTAGTGCCCCGTATAGGTAGCTATCTTGATAAATAGTGTTGTCTTTCCATCGCATCCGACATTGACGTAGCTGAATCGGCTGTGTGCGTCGGCACAAAAGAACAAGACAATGCTATAAAATCCTTTAAAATTGAAGAATTGAGACCCCGTATGTGGTGGGTCCTTGATTCGGATATGTTTTCCATCCAGTGCACCCAATGCGGAAACTGCCATATAAAATTGAAGTCGTTGGCAATTTTCAACCATTCGTCTTCATTATGCGGAACCTGTTAGAGAAATACAAGAAAATATATTTTTCTTAATAATTCGTCTTCCCTATGTGGAACCTGTTATAAAAATCCAAATACAACAAGAAAATATATTTTTTAATAAATTGGTTTTGACATGATATTTATTTTTCTAGGAAATACCAAAAACAACAGACGAACTACAAGAGTCACAATCAGAATTTAATGTTCAAAACAGTGAGTTGCTTGAGCCTATGCTATTTGAGGATTCGCCGGCAAATAGGTCGTCAAAGTCGGTTTCAAAAACAACTACATATAAGAAATCGAACCGAGGAGCCACTATCCAAATTTGATTCGGCTGTACAAAAATTATTAGAAATAAACCAAGCTAATACTCATGTTTATGAAAATTTTTCGGAAAATATTGGACTACAGTTAAGTAGTTTTCCGGAGGACGAAGCATACACTCTCATGGCCGAAATTTAAACTATGGTGTCCAAAAGAAAAATTCAGAGCATTTAGGAACGCATCAAAATCAACTTCTACTTTGTCAGAACACAATTCTTTGCAGAGCGCATGTGCTTTAGATCCAGTTCCAATCTATCTAGAAGCAGAATATTTGGATGACGAGTTCGACCTATACAATTTTCTTTATAACTTTCTTTATCTTTCTTTTGAAATGCTTAATTACATAATGTGCATATGTATTTACTTAAACAAATCGCATTGGCCCCAATTTTGAAATTCGTATTATTAAGTCGTGGTTTCTTGTGGTTTCCTTAATGGTAAAATGTCATCTTTTTTGGTGTAAAGCTTTTGAGAACTTACGAATCGAGACGATGCGATGCAAAATAACAAAATTGTTTGAAAAGAACTCAAATTGGTCTTTTTTTTCATGTCTTTTGATGATGATATTGTAAATTTAAAATACCAGCATCGCATCGTCTCCATTCGTAAATTTTTAAAAACTGCACAAAAAAATTACATTTTACCATTAAGATAAACCATAAGCTTAACATACGATGATATACGAGTTAATAATACGAATTTCGTAACTAGGATCATTGTTTAAAGATTAAACACCATTACCTATGTAAATAAACGAGTACAACCACGATGCCTGTCTCTTGTGTGTGTGTACGATAAGCATGCAAGAGATAAGGAATTATCATCACGCTTGTATTCGTTTATCGTTAGTTATAAAATGTGTACATAATTGTTATCTTTTTTTCCTTTAGGAAAAAAGGATATAAATAGCGTAAAATAGTTTTAAGTATTGAGTATCAATAAAGATTTTGAAAAGGAATCACCTTCCTCATATTTTTCTTAAATTAGTAAGAATTTCCCCCCACCAGCGGTTAGGAAATCTTTACAATCATTATTAAATCAAACTTTAAATGTACATATATTAAAAAAATTAAATTAACTGTTAATACTCGAAATATAAAAAAAAAAATATATATATTGTTTTTACCTTTAATTGCTGTTGAAGACTTTCATAGATCGCTCTAAGACCTTGAGGGAGGGAGGCCCCAATCGTATTCCGAGAAATCCTTGATAAGAATTCAAGTGATTTAAACGAATCTCCAGTCGCCAGATACCTCAATGACACACATAGTTTCATCCTTGGGCCCTTGGGGATATTGCAGTACGCATAACTGTATCTTTTTTTCAGGCTGTTGTAGACCTATTAAAAACAAAAATGGTTTAATAGGCGTGTTTTTTTGTGCCCTCTATATTAGCTTAAGAAATAATTGCACAAAAAACGCTCATCGTTGCTTCATAAAATAATTTGGCAGCACTGATATAAAAATGACATTGGCCGCGATCATGAAGAGCTATCCGGATAGGTTCGTATTGTTGCAATCACGTGTGTAAGCTATCCATGCTATCCGAAAATGTCAAAAACCTCTGACTGCAAAATGTAAAATTGAGATTTGTTTGCCGTCGTCGAGTTGTATTTTTGATTTTTTCAGAAAAATAATTAAAATAATATAATAAAAAAATATGGATACGAAACTATCTTATCGCATCGATTCTTTATCGCGGCCATTTTGGCTGTCAACTGTTTGTCAACAAAAAAAAAAAATTGAACAAAATATCGTTACAATTTTGATAAATTAAAAGAAACGTCTCATCTCTGGAGAAGGTCTTTCTTTTATTTATTGGAATGAAAAGTAACATTTATTTCAAATTAATAAATTATATTTTAACAAATAAAAAAAAACTTTGGCTTTTATTTTTTTCTTTATGTCATCTTTTTTTACAATCAGTCGACCCGTGCTTCAAGATCCATCTGCCAAATTAATGAATTTTTGGATGAATTTTTGACATTTGTTGAGAATTCATCAGATAAATGTAGAAAATAAAGTATGGAAGCACTGTTCTTATTTAAGCTTAATGGCTAAAACAGATGTGCAGCGAGTCTGCACGCATCTCTGCATGCAGAGCTGCACACGAAACACATGTGCATAGTTTCTGACATTCATGATGCATAGTTATCTCAAACAAATACATGAAAGCACAGCGTTGCCGATGTCACACAATAGTGTTGGAATGAGATTTTCTTCGTTGGACGATGGTAGGGTGGCAACGCCGGCTTCATGGATTCTTAAACAAAAATCACCAACACAAACAAATTTTTTTAAAGAATGGCAGGTGATGTCAATATGAGTAATGCATAATAGCAATTATTTAGAAATTTTCGTTTTTCCGTTGTGGCTGCAATGAAACTAGGCAGCAAATTTAGAAATATGGCTAAAACAGATGTGCAGCGAGTCTGCACGCATCTCTGCATGCAGAGCTGCACACGAAACACATGTGCATAGTTTCTGACATTCATGATGCATAGTTATGTCAAACAAATACATGAAAGCACAGCGTTGTCGATGTCACACAATAGTGTTGGAATGAGATTTTCTTCGTTGGACGATGGTAAGGTGGCAACGCCGGCTTCATGGATTCTTAAACAAACATCACCAACACAAACAAATTTTTTGAAAGAATGGCGGGTGATGTCAATATGAGTAATGCCAAATAGCAATTATTTAGAAATGTTCGTTTTTCAGTTGTGGCTGCAATGAAACTAGGCAGCAAATTTAGAAATAGAGACATCGTGCAGCGCTGCGCTGCATGCAGACTTTGAGTGAATCTGCTCCCATAAGAACCTGTGTAATTTAATTTCGCTGCATGGAAAAAGCTGCACATCTGTTTTAGGCAATAGAGACATCGTGCAGCGCTGCGCTGCATG